>LPNX010730020.1:1200494-1234916 GCA_001517045.1 Pseudotsuga menziesii | reverse complement strand
CCCCCCCCCCCCCTCAAGCTGAAAACTGAAAGTAGTTTGATCACCTTGATGAACTCACCCCAAATAGTGAACGGAGGTAAGTGAACTTCTTTTCTGAAAATCTCTTGGTGAAGATGTCTACAATCTGCTCATCAGTTGGGAAGTATTGCAGAATGATAGTCCTGTCATGCACTAACTCCCTGATATAGTGCATGTGGATCTCTACATGCTTGGTCCTCTTCCTGGTAACTGGATTTGTGGATATCTTAATATCACTTTGATTGTCACAAAAGAGGATAGTGGACAAAGTACTACCAAGATCAAGCTCTGAAAGAATGCCTTGCAACCAAACTGCTTGGTTGCAAGCATTCACCACTCCTCGATACTCGGCCTCTGCTGAAGATAATGCTATGGAAGCTTGATTTTTCTAGACCAGAAAATGGGGCCACCACCAAACATGAATACATATCTAGAATTATACTTTCGATCAATAGAATCACCTGCCCAATTGGAATCTGTGTACCAACCAGCTCTAGCTCGGAGTCTTCACTATAGTGAATGTCGTAGGTCCTGGTTCCCTGAATATACTAGAGGATCCTCTTGGATGCCTTCCAATGAAGATAATGAGGCTGCTGCATGTATCTTGATACATCATTCATGACATAACATATATCAGGATGAGAATGTGTCAAGTACAACAAGCTACCAATCAACTGCCGATAGATAGTGCAGTCCATGGGAGGTGTGCTTTTTCCTTCTTCAAGGTTGATCCCTGGAAGGAAAGGGAATGGTGCAAGCCTACATTCAGCCATGTTAAAATTTACTAATAGGTATGATATGTATTTGGACTGAGTGACCATTCTCCCATCATAATTTTACTCAATTTCGAGCCCCAAAAATTGTTTTAGGAGCCCCAAAACACTCATTTCAAAGGCATTGTGGAGAGTAGTTTTGATGGCTGAAATAGAAACAACTGTGCTACCTGTGATTAGTAAGTCATGAAAATATAAAAAAATAATAATCAAATGACCATAATACTTCTGTAAATACACATTTGGATCTGATATGCACCTTTGGAAGTTTTGTGAGAGAAGGAAGGCATCCATCTTGGAATACCACTCTCTTGGGGCCTGTTTTAACCCGTATAGTGACTTCTTTAGCTTGAAAACCAATGATGTAGCTCATATTCTGCTTCATGTATATCTCCTCATGAATATATCCATACATAAAATATGACTTAACATCCATATGATGCACTTCCCAGTGCTTAGATGTCGAAATTGCCAAAACTAGACGGATGGAGTCCATTTTTGCAACCAATGCAAAGGTCTCATGGTAGTCCACATCTTGGACCTGAGAGAAACATTTTGCCACCAAAATTTACTTATATTGGCAGGTGCTTCCATTAGCATATACCTTGGTTTGAAACACCCACTTGCATTGAACCAATTTCCTTCCCGGAGGAAGAGAAACTAGCCCCCAAGTAGTGTTTTTCTAAAGAGAATTCATCTCTTCATCCATGGAAACTTGCCATCTCAGATCCTTCCAAGCATGGTAGTAGGATTTTAGGTCTGAAATAATAATCAAATAACATGTTTTGGACAGAAAATTATCAGGACAAGAGAGCACAATACCTGCTCTTTGGAAATCAGACTAGGTTCTCCTTGGATCATCCAGATTTCCAATGTTATCTCCTGCGGAGGAGAGTGTCTGTCGGGCCCATCTGGGATGATGATTTTGTAATTTAGTTTCTGATTCAGAATATTATGTTTGCTGCACACTAATATAAGAAATAATAGGATCCAAATCAGGGTCATCACCCCCAATTTCATCATCTAAATATTCAGTAGAATAGGAAGGAAATTCAGCAGTTTTCTCCTTCACTAGTTCCACCTCCTGAAGAGGCTCATCGAAATTGACACTCATTTCGATGATGATATGTTTTTTTTTGATATCCAGTAAATTTAAACCTTTTGATTCATCAGGATACCCAATAAACAGAAATTCTATGCTTTGCGGTTTCAAAGCCCTTCTTTTATCAAGTGGAATCTGGGCCCATGTAGTGGACCCAAACACCTGTAGGTTCGACACATCCAGCTTGTGTCTGAATTATGCTTCGAAAGGGGTCTTCAATTTCATGTATGAGTGTGGAACTCTATTATAAATGTATGCTTCAGCATGCATGGCTTCATCCCACAAATTTTCGTCCAACTTCTTTGATTCCAACATACAGGGGGTCATCTCCTTGATAGACCGATTCTTCCTTTCCGCTACTCCATTCTGGTGGGGAGTGTAGGGAATTGAATGTTGGACCTGAATACCACTTTGGGAGAATATGTGTAGAAAATAATTACTAACATAATCCACACCATTATCAAATCTAAATATCTTTATCTTAAGCCCAAAGGCATTCTTGATCAAGGCCTTTAGTTCAGAGAATTTTTCACATACTTTAGACTTCTTTTTTAGAAAGAAAACCCATGTGTACCTTGAAAAATCATCAATAAAAGTCAGAATATACCTTGATCCATTCATGGATGTGATAGGCATTATACCACTGACATCATAATGTATCAGCCCCAATATGCATGAATATCGGTTTGCCTTCCCCCGATCGAACTTGTGCTCAGGGTGTTTTCCAACCACACAACCCTTGCAATTTCCAATGGTTGCCTTGATGATTGGGAGGCCTTCAAACATGGAGTTTTTCTATAATTGCTGCAAATATTTGAAATTTATATGGCCAAACCTTTCATGCCATAGCCTACTAACTTCATTTCCATGAGTTAGTAGAGCGGTGGGCTTTGCATCCGCCACAAAGTGGGAGAACTCATAGGCTTTTGCATGATGGTTTGCAAGGCCTTTAGCAATGAGTTTCCCGGATGCAAGTTTCATTATCTAAACATAATTAGGGCTGAAAGATACACTCTTAGGCACTCCTATATGTGTCATTTGATAGACACTAAGGATATTTGATGCTAGAGATGGTACATACAAAACATTTGAAAAATAGCCATTCTCAAGATCAACCGTACGTTGTCTGGAGTCATATCCCATGTGGATGGGGATGGATTTTCGATCTCCAAGGATGAAAAGGAGTCTATTTTAGACATCATGTGGTTCAAATCTCTAGAATCAATCAAGAGTGCTTTGGAGTTCGAAGTGCTTGCCATGAGGGCATGACCTTTTTCATGCTGTGGTTCCCAATCTTGCTGATCTCTCCTCCGAAAGCTTTCCAGAATATTGATGTGATTTCTCTCAAGGAGAGAGGTAGATTCATCAAGCTTCTTCTTCATGTAGGCATGTTCAGAGTGGAATCCTTTCCATCAGTATGAACACTTCACTTTTTCCTTTCCATGATGCCCTTTCCCTTTGTTCTTCTTTGAGTCGGAAGACTCATCATGCTGCTGGTTTTCAACTTTAGGCTGAGGAGCTTTGAATTTAGTTTTTGGGTTCTTATGTTGCATTCCTTTACCCTTCAGATCTTTGGGCCCAGATACATGAAGGGCTTGGTCATGGGAGGATATGATGATCTCCATCTGGACAAGCTTATCATGTTCACTTGTTAGGGACTCAATGAAGGCATTGAGTGTAGGCATCTTCCATCCAGGGGTTGTGAGCTTCCTTGCACGGAATGTAGAGACAAAAAATGAATAATCAGCTCCAAGTTTAGAGAGTATGGTGAGGATGATCTGATCATCCTCTTTCTCCACTTTGCATTGCTTCAATAGTAAGACAATGTGCTTGAACTTTGTGAAAAAGTCATTTAAGGTCTCGAAATTGGAGGGCTGGAGAGACACCAATTCATTTTCGAGTTGGTAAAATATGAAAACATCCTGCTTTCCATACAGGGCTTCCAATTTGTCCCAAATTTCTTTTGGAGTCTTCAATCCCAAAATATGGAAAAGAAGATCCCAGGAAACAGAAAGGCACAAGAATCCGAATGCTTCATCCTTCTTGTTCAAGAATCTAGTTTTGTCTATTGCAGAACCAGGCTCTTCTTCAGTGTCCATGGTGACCCTATAGATTCCTCTAGAGCATAGATGAATCTCCATGTCTCCTTTCAATGAGTGGAAATTGAACAGAGTCAAGAGATCTACGGAAGAAGCCATCTGAATATGTAGGAGCGAATGCTTTCACCTATCAAAAACCTGAAAATCACAACAAAAGGGGCAATGTAAGGTCAGATAGCCTGCACATTTTAGGATTTCATCACACCCAGCATAGTCAATCAAGCAAGCTTGATCAACAAGTTCTTTACTTGGGGTATTAAGTCGTAAGCCATGGATTCTGGTGTAGTGCTGGATTTTTGAGCTATTGCTCAATTTTCATGCAATATTTGTCAAAAACCTTGTTTTTGAGAGATCTGAGCTTCATCCGGCCATGATATCTGATACCATATTAATATGTCACAGTAATATAGGGACTAAATGCAAGTCTCGTCAAATATTAATAATAATAAGTCATGAAAATGGTGTAATTGTGCTAGAAAATGAGTAACTGCTCTGTATATTCACACAAAGAATGAGTAATACAATACATGATCATGCTGCAAGCATGAATGACAAAGCAATTCAAATTCCCAAGGAGGTCATTCAAATTGAATGAGTGAGTCTATCTTAACTGAATATAATCCATAGTCAACACTCCAGTTAACCATTGATCAAAACCCTAATTGAGTCAACTAAGCCGTAACTAAAGTCAGAGTGCAATAAATGACTAAGTCTAACTAAAAGTAGGTCAGGCACATGTCATAGCAAGCCAACCAATAAGTGCTAGCACTTCAATGACTCGAATGAACCCCGATGAGGTTAATTGAAGTGTAACTAAACATCAGAAGTGGTTGGAGGCGCATCTGTTGACTCCAGTTCATTAAATAATCAATAAATAATCAATTTAATGAAGGTGGGTGCCTTTACTACTCTATTTAACTGATTGTAACAAATCAGTTAGCAATATGGGGCATTAATGACACTTAGATCACCCCCGGAGTGCTCCAGTTAGTTTCCCTGAATGTAGGAGAAGGCTAAGTTAGCCTCCTTGACTGAAGGTAGGTGTGGGTGTGATCTAGCTAATGTCATCTAGTGCTCCTTTGATGTCAATTAAGTCAAAAATACTTAAGATAGTGGTTTAACTAGGCCAAATTGACCAAAAAGAGTGTGTATGGTGGTAAATGTCTCCAATAGGAAGGACCCACAAGTGCAAGACACACTCATTCTTAAAAAGTGGCAAAGATGAAGGAGAAAGCATGTATCAAGGCTTTGATCCATCTATAAGGTTATTGTCACTTCAATCCATAATGTCCTTTTGTGAAATGACAAGGTGAATTCCTTAGTCAGATGGAGAAGTGAAATTTCATGGTATAACAATAAGATTGAATCATCCTTGGACTTATGTCCTAAATTGAAAGGGATTGATCATGCCATAATTGGATAATGTGTGTTGCAAGTTATGTTGTTGATGATCATGATGTTGTTGATCGAAATATCAAGTGTTGTTGCTGATGAAGATGTTGCTGATCAAAATATTAAGTGTTGTTGTAGATGGTCGAGTGATTGAGTGTTGCAAAAGATGAATGATGAAAGATCAAGAGTCAATGCTGTAGAAGATGATGCTCCAGTGTTGAATATGTTGAATATATTCCAGTAACTGTTCCATTTGTTGATGATTGTTGAAAAATTCCAATGACATATAGATGTATCACCTTGAAGTTGTTGAATATTCTCTCTCTCCTTTCTCCTACAATTGATGCTGTTGTTGTCAATAGAATACCCTTCTCGTTAAGGGGGAGTGTTGAAATATTGTAACTTCAAAGAATATTCTAAATGTATTTTATCGTCGCAATATATCATAGATGTTTTATTCCTTCGTCAGTATTCTATTATTGTATTTGGTCATCATAAAGTCATGAGGCAAAACCTTCATTGTAAGTCGAGTCAATAGAACCCTCCAAAATATAATATTATATTGTTTTGTGTCTTCCTAGGTGAAGTTGGTCCAGTAAGTTTGTTGGGGCCGACCTATTAGGTAAAAATCCAAGTGGAAGATATAGTATAAATAGAGGAGGCATGTTGCTCATTTGAACACACACAAACACTTGTGTATAGAACATAGAAGAGAGAGCGACATATCTTCCAAAGGAGAATCAGCACCTGTCTGGGGTTTTATCTTTTTACTTTTGATACATCTATATAAAGGAAGTCTTGTTGGGTTTCCCAGGATAAATCTGTGTCTATCTTGTGATTTTGTTTCTTTCAGTGATCGTGCATATTCTATAGTTGTGAAACTGAATTGAATACTACTGATATCTAGATGAGCATATGGTGTCAAGTTCCCTCTTGTCCACTAGAGAGAGAACGCAACCATAACTGCACGCTCTGATTTTTGCAGGAGCACCCAACTCGAAGTTCATTGAATTCTGTATGTATTTTGGTGGATTCTCGATTTTTGCAGAAATCTATAGAGGCATGAATTCCTCTTGCGTTCACTCTATTCAATTCTAAGTATACATGATCTAACTTCCCAATAACAGAGAATTGATCATGTCAGTGTTCAAGTTGACGATCTACGAAGAAAGAGCTCAGAGGAGATCTAACAACAGAGAAAGATCACGATGGAAATCGATGTTCACAATCTATTCCACATCTGGAGATAGATCAACGGTTGAGAATCAACCTGCAAGAATCAACAGTGCAGAAAGCTTGAGTTTGCAGAATCGAGGAAATATGTAAATTGTGACCCCGCATCCTCCATCCCACATTCCACATCCCGCATGTGGAATAGACCGTTGCAGGTATAATTAGTTGTAGAAATAGAGATCCCAAAGCCACATCCAGCATGCCGAAAGGAGAGTTATGGAAGGCTATTTATGGAAATAGAGATTGTGAAGCCACATCCTGCATCCCGCAAGTTGCGGAAAGGAATATTTCTGGTAGGAAATTCAACCTGTTAACAGAAGTCTTGAACAGATTTGATCATTCAGGCCATCACCAATCCAACAATCTAAGCCCCATAACTAAATTTAAAAACACATTGAAAGAAAACATACACATATGCATACAATTGCAATTATATAGCAGAAGAAATTAATTAATTCAACACATTAGGCATGTGCATCATATTTCATTAAGCAAATACAATTGAAGAGATTAACATAGACAAGAATACTTATCTTGAAAGAATTTTTTCCTGCAACCAGCTACGTCGTTGCAACGTTCCACCCAACCATACGCCAATGCGCTCATCAATCTCTTAGCAGCATTGCCACCCATGAGCTGGGCATGATTCCCACAAGGAATAAGGAACACCAACAGGCTCACACATAGCCAAGGATACAACAAAACTCGGCCAAGCCAACACATTTGGGTTTACCAGGCTGCAAACAAACAAGACAATATACTACTGGGTTTATCAGGCTAATTATCCAAGCCAACTAATAGTTGGGTTTATCAGGATACTCAACCAAGCCAACTAACAGATGGGTTTATCAGGCCACACATCCAAGCCATCTCACTGCTGGGTTTATCAGACTGCAGCTAGTCAAGCCAACATTCACATTAAGGACTATCCAAGGAAACTAACAGATGGGTTTATCAGGATGCAAAGGATCTGGAAAGCTTGAACTGCTAATATAGTGAGCTCAACCACCGATCTATGGACACCTACACTAGATCAATCTTGGATCCTAAAACATCTACACACCCAACACAAGGAAGCATCCCCTTCTATGCTACACAGTCCCTCAGGATATGCCTTCCATTCCAATGTTGTTCAGGGTGTGCAAAGAAGAAAACTAGCCCCTCTAGATCTATTTGTGAGGTTCCTTCCTACACTAGGTTTATCAAGCTAGTTCAAACCCAATTCCACTCCAAACCAGTTCAGACCAAGGAAAAATATGCACAAACAAAAAACCACAATGTCAACACATCAAAATAGGCTTCCACTCACTCTGTGACAGAGGATACCATTGGACAACAACACTGAGGAAAACACAGATGAATACTCTTTCTCATAAAATCGAGTGATCTCCACTGCTCATTCGTTTAGCAAACAAAGGATACCTCGAACCTTTGCATAGTTGAGGATGGTAACAATACGCAAAAAACCCAGGACAAAACAAGATTCTGCAAGTAGGACAAATGCACAGCGCGCATCAACAGAATGGAATAGAGAATGATAAGAATGGACCACAATGTTTTGGTGAGAGCCAGATGATGGACTGGGCATGCACCATGAGGAAACAAAACTGAAAACGTGAAGGATAGATGATCAAAAACGTCCCACCGCTCCCCAAAACATGAGGGAAGATGAAAATGTGAATGCATGAGGGAATGGGGATACGTTTTGGGTGTTTTCTTTTGAAACATGGATTTTCCCCAATGGCTCAAGGTTAAACATCCCCCCCTTATCCTTAGGAAATCATGCCCCCATCTCATTATTTTTTGCATTGACATAGCTGGTTGTGGGTTTTTAATTAAATTGCATATTTATATGATGTCCAAAATTATAATGTGTCAGCTAGCACAAAATACCACCGGCATCGATTTTAATCGCTGAAACATAAAACGCTAAATCAATGGTGGGTATTTTTCCTTTAGATCCACACCATGATCAATTACAATATTTACATCATAGATATTTAATGAAAAGGGGGTCAAAACTAGGGTGTTACATATGGAATCTTAAGATAACTACCTCTAGAGTGAATTAACTTAGGATATGACTATATGTCCTGGGGTAATATATATGATCATCGATATGTATGGAATAATTCTTTCGAGTATGATATGATAAGATGGATAAATAATACACATATGGACCATGCATTAATATTTAATGATAATTAGATAAAACATAGAGAAAGATAATTTGAATTGCCCATGCAAATGTCTGAGTGAACTCAAGCTATAAAGTTTTTGTAAAATATGGATGCCTCAGTCAAAGCATCAATTGAGCTATTAATGAGTGTAATCAGTTAAGTAAAGAAGAGCTTAATTTTCATCAATAATCATGCATCAATTAACTAAAGAGATCCATGCAAAATTTAATAATAGAAATTGTGCATGGATGACACTAAGAGTGAAGCACTGATGACACTTAAGTTATCCTGTTAAATACGTAATTAACATTTAGTTCAAGTAAGTTATCATTTGGTTCAAGTAAGTTAACATTCAGTTCAAGTAAGTTATCATTCGGTTCAAGTAAGTTAACATTCAATTCAATTCAATTAACATTCAATTTAATTCAGTTATCATTCAATTCAAGTAAATTAACAATCAGTTCAAGTCAGTTAACATTCAGTTTGATTCAGTTATCATTAAATTCAAGTAAATTAGAATTCATTTCAAGTCAGTTGACATTCAGTTCAAGTCAGTTAACATTCAGTTCAAGTCAGTTCATTTTCAGTTGAATACGGTGAACATTTAGTTAAATCTAATTGAGGAAAGGAATGGTGCTAATGTTTTCATGGAGGGAGTTCTATTTAGCTCTACCTTGTGAATGCACTATGTGATGCTCTTAGTATGTTTACTAAGCCTCCTATGTGCTACCTTATGCATGCTAGGGTTTTTGTCTTGTTTTTAATATGCTAGGCATATGGAAAGTTCAATATAGTTGCATACAGTTGTTTTTGCAGGGTTACACTAGATCTCTCTTCTCTACTTCTATGGTGATATCTCTTATTAATATATATGCTTATGTGTTGTGAACCATTCCCTGTAAATATATCTATCATACTGAAAGAATTTATGGGATTTTCATCCTTCGTGTTTAAAGGGTTTTCCCATGGTATATCTTTTCTCTTATGGTTGATTATCTTATGTGGTTGGTTTATTCATGAGAATCATATATTGTTGATATAAAAAATTCACAGGTGGTTGATATAAAGATTATTTTGTGGATGTATAAAGTTTCATAAATGTTGAAATTGTTGATAAAATTTTTAAAGTTCAAGCAAATCCGATTTTTTCTCAAACATCAACAATAATGGGGATAATAGTTCCCTTAGAAAACTTCTAGCACTAAGTATAACTATTAGGCCCCTTGACATGGGTGGGGGAAACACTTGGTCCTTAGGCCTTAAAGGAATTTGTTAACCATTTAGGTTAAAAATTGATGCGCCAACCACCACACATGATGTTGAAAGGGAATACTTTGAATATTAATGAGGATATGGATTCCATCATCATTTGTTGAGCAGTAGGAATGTGTCTCAAAGCCATGGATATGGTCAAGGGAGGATTCTAGGGCCTTAGTCCCTCATAAATCTTCTAGGAATCCTTAAAAAATCACACATGGCATATCATAGCTATACTTGGACTATGAATATGTATGTTATTGGAATTAGGTGTTTTTGAGCAGTAGGCATGGGAACTCCAATACATTATTGAAGGAATATGATCGTGCCTTAGGACATAAAGGAATATTTGAGGCACCCATGTTAATGAAAAATTCCTTGAAGCACCAGACATGACCTACTCAAGGTATGCTTGGTATCCAAGAAAATATGCACATGCATTTAAGAGGTTTTGACCATTATATATGGGTATTAATGCCTTGACATGGTCAATGGAGGAAATCCAAGACTGGACCCCTAAATGAATCTTTTTGAAATCTAGGGCTAGGCATGTCCCTTACTCACTAGACCTCTATGCCTTACTCACCAGGCCTCACTTCCTTTGTATTTATCACACTCTCTCTCTCTCTATGTGTGTATGTGTGTGTCGCTACCCCCTCTCTCTCTATCTCCATGTGTGTGTATGTCCCTCCATCACTCCCACTCTCTCATAACTTCTATACACCTTCTTTATACCTCCATCACTATCCCTCGCTCCATCACTCTCACTGTATCACTCACCCCTTCCCTTTCTCTCCCACACAATTAGTGTATGTCCCTCCATCACTCCAACTCTCTCATAACTTCTCTCCACCTTCTTTATACCTCCATCACTTTCCCTCGCTCCATCACTCTCTTTGTATCATTCACCCCTACACCTCTCTCTCCCACACAATTAGTGTGTGTATGTGTGTGTTTCCCTCCTGCCTCTCTCTCGCTCTCTATATCTATGTGTTTTTGTGTGTCCATCCCTCACTCCCCCTCTCTCATAACCTCTCTCCTCCTTATTTATACCTCCCTCACTATCCCTCCCTCCATCACTCTCTCTCTCTCTCTCTATATATATATATATATATATCGCTCGCCCCTCCCCCTCTCTCTCTATCACTCACCTGCCCCCCTCTCTCTCCCACACAATCTATGTGTGTGTGTGTGTGTGTGTGTGGGTTTATCCCTCCCCTCTTTCTCCACAAATCCCTTTATATATATCTCTCTCTCTCTCCACCTTCTATTTTCCTTCCTAACTGTTCCTCTCTCTATAACTCTCTCCCTCCTTTCTCCCTTAATCACTATCCCTATGTGCCTCGATCCCTCTCCCCCCCTCTCTCTCAAATTGTATCCCTCCCTGATACGTATCTATTTTTCTCAATCTATCCAAATATCTCCCTCAACCCCTCTACATCCCTCCCTCTCCCACATCATATTTATCTATCTCACACCCTCCCTCTCCATTCTTCTCTCTCTGACAACCTCCCTCTCTCTCCATTGCTCACCCCTCCACCCATTATATTTGACACCATCTCTCTCTCTCTCTCCCTTTTTATCTCTCTCTTGAGATTTCCCTATATATGTGTGTGTGCACATGTGTGTCCCTCCCCCTCTGTCTCCTTGTGTCTACCCCCCCCCTCTCTCGATCTTACATACACACGCCTTCTATCCCTCCCTCACTACCTCTTTCCTTCACTCTATATTCATCCCTCCCTTACTCCCCCACCCTCTCTTTATCTCTCTCTCTCTCTCTCCAAAAATTTAACTTTCTCCCTCTCCACCTTCTCTTTACATCCCTCATTATCCCTCCCTACACACACATAGACACACAACCTCCCACTTTCTCTATCACTCACCCACCCCCCTAGTCTCTCTCCCTCTCTCTCTCTCTCTCACACACACATAATGTCCCTTCACTCCTCTAAAACCCATTCCCTCCATCCATCTATATCTCCACCTTTATCCCTCCATCCCTCACCCTTCTTTCTCTCTCTCCCTCTCTCACCATCTCTCTCTCTCTCTTTCACCTTCTATCCATCCCTCCTATTATCTTTCCCTGAACATATCAACATCTCCCCATAAATCTCTCTCCCTCCCTCACTTTATGTCCCTACCACCCTCTCATATTATCTCTCTCTCTTTCTATCACACTTGTCCCCCCCCTCTCTCTCCATCACCACTACTCCCTACATGTATCCCACCCACACCTTCTTTCCCACCCTTCCTATCCCTTTCTCTTATTCTATACTCATATATATCTCACTCCTATATCTAGCTGCCTCCCCATTGTTTGTCTCCCTCCCCCCTTCGTATTCTCTCTCTCTCTCTCTCTCTCTCTCTCATCCCCTTACCTCCATCCTCTCTCTCTCTATCGCATCCCCCTTAGCTCCATCTATTTCTCTCTCACTCTTTCTCCCGAAATATCCCCCCCTCTCTCTCTCACTTTCTACACATCTCTCTATTTAGATTTATTCCTCTGCCTATCTCCATTTATGTCTCTTCCCACTCCTACCTCTAATTATTGCTTCCCCCATCCCTCTCTATCTTATTCTATCTCACACTCTCTCTACATCATTATCTCTCTCTCTCTCTCTCTCTTGTTCTCAAATGCTCCCTTCCTCTATGTTTTCAACTTATCCCTTCTCCTCAATCCCCTACCTCATTATTGTTAAAATTGTGAAACATTGATATACTGACAAATGAGAGAAATTGACAAGTAGAATTATGCAGTGGAATATCAAAGACAATGTACACTGAACAAAACAAATTTGAGATAAATCTGATAAGAATTGATCAGTAAATTACAACATTAATCTCTGTTTATTAATCAATAATACAATCGTGTTACAATAAGTAGAATTCGAATGCCATGGATTCAAATCTACCAACTAAACTTGACTGACTAGCTAACTTAGTGTGTCTAAATTACTGCATGGGAGTCACTTGTCTAAATCCTAATGTCTAAATCAGTCTACAATAAGTTAACAGCTGGGGTAGGTGGAAAAATGCTCCACTCTCCCTTAAATCATGCAAAGCTGGAGCTAGACTAATTGAAAGTGATCTTACTGATTGTAAATGGGGCTTGACTTTGCATAACTTCTTACCAACCATGACCAACTAATGAAGGCTATTGGTGGCACTCAGAGTGGCTCCTCAATTGTAGGGATTAGAACCAGTGGCACCAATGGCTCCAGTGGCATCGATATTCATGGTGGTACAAAAACTACAGTAAGGTGATAAATGAAATCCTAAGTTAGGAAATAATGACAAATAGACTATATTTGACAAAGGAGGATTATTAATCATAACACCCCCCTTTAATCCTAACTATGGAAAACTTGGGCCCTATCAACTAGGCCAAAAGTAACCCATAGAATCTAAATGAAAAATAAAATTCTTAATAAAATAAGGAAAATGGGGAAAACCTCATGGGACCACCCCCCCCCCCCTCAAAATAAGCAGGAATCAGGAAACACGCTATACTACTTAAGAGCAATTTTTTCTCTTTCAGCAAAAACTTGTGAAAAAATTGCTGCAATTTGCAACTCTATGGAGCAACCATGCACAATCAAGGTTCTTCTATGCATCAACATCCTAGGACTATGCATGTGATCCTTTACATCTTATTCCGATCCGCTGAATTTTTCTTTTGTCTCTTCTTTCTAGATGAGGAATTGAATGATCCATTTTGTTCATCAGTGGGCCAAAATGTGGATCATTTTCTATCATCAACTATCTCTGTTGAAGTTTGTTGTGCCACACTATAGGTAGCAAAGTTGTGTGAGAGAGTGCAACATATTCATTTTGATACTGGGACCTCGTTCTTCTTCTATCATATGGATCCCCAACATCATTCCCAACTGCTTCAATGAGCTTTTCAACCCATTTAGGATTCTGATTTGGAATAGGAGTTAGATCTGGATCTAGATCATCTTGAGGTACAATATGAATATGAATATCATGTTGATATTGTTCCTCATCTTCTAAAACTGAAATTTTAGACAACATATCATTTTCTGCAAATGGAGATTAAAGATATTTTTTACCTTCCCTTTCGAATGGCTGCTGAGATTGTGCTGGAGTTGAGTATGGAAGAAAGTGTGAGAATTCATATGCCTTGGAGGCATGGTTTGCAACACCCTTAGCTATAATATTCCCAGTTGAGATAGCTGAGATCTCAACCGAGTCAAGACCAAATACAACTTTCTTTGGAGAGCCAATATGTGTCATCTGATAAATAGATAACAAATTTGTTGCAAGAGAGGGAACGTAGAGTACACTCTTGAAATTTCCATGCTGGATTTTAATAGAACCTATAGATGTTGCTGGGATTTGTGAGCTATCCCCCATATAAATTCTAGGTCCTCCTTAGAGATTTAGAGTGGTGAAGGATTGTATGGAGGAAACCAAGTGGCTGGATGCTCCAGAATCTATCAAATAAGCCTTCGATTGATTGAAGCCTTCTTTCAAAGCATGGAAACTCTCATATTCTTTAGTCTGCTCTCGAGCTTCAAACATCTCTACACCTTATGGAAGGGAAATTGTTGGGCCAGGTTAAGAAGGAAAAGTGCATAAGGAAGAACTCGACAAGCAAGAAAAGAAGGAAAAGTGGGAGCGTGACGAGGTAAAAGCAGGTTAAGAAGGAAACAAAAGTGCAAGTGTAAGAAAGGAAAAACATGCGCATGATGGAGAAAGGTAGGGCAAGGATGGAAAAGAAGTGCAGAGTGAAGGAAGATGCGATGAGAATTGATGCAATAAGGAAAGATAGATCTGAGTCGGTGGAAGAGGTAGATAGAAGAATAAAGGTTGGACAGGTGCAAGTCAAGGAAGGATGCAGAAGGACAAGCCGACTGAAGACTAAAGGACAAGTTTTGCGGCTAGTTATGACCAGTACAGACAGGATGAAAGATGTTGTGCAGCTAGTTAAGGCCATGGTTAATGTAATGTAGGAATTTTGCAGCCAGTATGGCCTAGAATTAATGTAATAGCATATATTTTGTAGCTACTTGAGCCTATAATAACTGAGTTGTACTTAGTCGACCCTGCATGGTATGATAAATATCTATAAATAGGAGGAACCCGCTCTATATAAGGGTTAGATTTGGTTTGGTTTTATAGTTCATAGAGTTAGATAGAAGAAGTTGTTAGTTAATTATTGACTCGGAGAGGAGTCTAGTAGAAGTAGAAGGTTGTTGAGCTGCGGATCTGTAGCTGAGTACGTAGACTGTTTTGAGGGATTAATCTGCAGCTGAGTGCATAGACAGTAAAGAAGAAGAGTTGATCAAGGCTGTGTGTGGATTAGTAGGAGTAGGTAGAAGAATAAACTAGAGAGCATGAGATCAAGAAGAGTTTGAGCTAGATAGAAATATCTTAAGAACAATCTATAGGTCGCAGACTGCAAGGTGCTATACATATTTCACATGCCAGATGAAGAGCACCTCGGTGGTTTTTCCTTGATGGGTTTCCACGTTGTTTCCAGTGTTGAATGATTGAATGCTTAGGTGAATGTTGAGTATTTTATTATCTTGTACTGTTGATGCTTATTGTTTGAATGTATGTCACAATATTATTAAGTAGTGAATGGATGAATGTTAAAGCTTCATCGACATGTTGTGAATGGTTTCATGATAAACTCTATTAAGTCATAATATAAGTCGCAAGACTGTTATTTACTATTAAGGAGTCAGTTGCGCTGCACTGTTGCACCAATTGTTGAAGTTGTAAGGACAAGGCTGCGTTGTGCGCTGGTTGTGGCACATAGTTGCACCTATGTCGCATAGTGAAAGACTCCATCCCTCCATCTCTATCAAGCGCCTTGGCCACACTCCAAGGGACTATAATCCCTCACCAATTGCGGAAAAATGGTTTTTGTAGTTACACATTAATATATCTTGGGTGAGATTGCGCCTGCCTCGCAGGTGTTTTCGACTGAGCTTGCTCTCTCGGGATGATGTCTTTTGGTGTCTTATTGGGATTGTGTTGTTGTTGGACCTGGGTCATGTAAGTAAGAAAAACAACCCAACAAATGGTTCCATTGTTGGGACCCGTAATCATTTGAGTTGAGGGAAATGATGTGGCATCCGAAAAAGAACAAAATCCAAGATTGGCTGGAGTCTAAGATGCTAGAATTTGCGCAAGAAGAGAGCACAGGATCATGGTTGAGTGCATAAAACTGGTTAGATCGGTACATATACTCTGATATTCATGAGATCTTCTTTGCAGCGTTTACCACTATGCTGCATGAGTGGACATCAAGATTGGCAACTCGGTAGACAAATTTCCAAAGAAGAGAGGCGCTTGAGTGGAATGATCAGTTGGTTTGCGAGATAACTAGTGTAAGTAACCCCATATCTAGAGCTGTTGATTTTTGGGTTGGCAGTATTTTGCAAGGGTATATTACTGAGTTTATAGTAGAGATGATAACCTCATATAGTGAGGATGAAAGAAATTTTTTCCAAGGACCTCGATGAAGATACTTGTTGTCTATAAGTACATGGATAAAGATGCTAGTCTATGAGAAGGGTATCTTGCAGTTGAGCAGTTGAATTGCATATCCATAGGAGGGGATATGTCATGGACGATCTGTAGAGAAAATAGGAAATGGTGAGCTGAGATGTTCCCAGGATGTCCAGAACCTGAACTAGAAGCTAGACTCCTAAGGAGTGGAAGGAGATTCAGGTTTGGAAAGAGGAGAAAGACAAGTCCTAGTCTGTTTGGAGAAAGTGACTACGAAGTTGAGTCGTGGATAAATGAAGGGTATTGCGACAAAAGAGGAAGACTATAGATCAATTTTTGAAGGAGTGGAAGAGTCTAAAGAATCTATGGAGACACCAAGATCAGGACACAACTACATCACACCTGGAGTATCGCCAGAGGAAAGGTCTAGAGCCTCATTTCCTGAAAGAGTTGCTAACAATGATAGTGCTAGTACAACGACTAGTGCGTAAGAGGATACACCTCCATTAAATTATTCATCATACAAAATTGATGCCAACTAAATGGTCAAGAATGATATTTGATTACCCACATTCAATGGGAATGGAGCAGAGGATCCAGAGCAACAATGGTTCCTCTATGAAGTTGTTTGGATGGTTCTCCTAGTTCATAACGTAGGCCTAAAGAAAGCGCAGATGATCATGACTATGAGGGGTCATGTGCTAGACTGGTTTATGAAGTTATGTGTAGTACCTCCAGGAACACCATAGAAGACCCTTAAAGAAATACGACTCACAATGATCTCTGAGTTTAGAAAACCTAAATCTGAGTCGCAGTGTATCACCAAGATCAAGGAGATAAAACAATCATTAGCATAGTCCGTATGGGACTTTGACCAACGGTTTAAAACTTTGATGGACAAAGTAAGTTTCCAAATGTCAGAAGTACAACATAAAGAGTGGTTTATTGCTCCACTATTACCACACATCTGAGGCCCATTAATGCAACAAAAGATCGAATCACAGACAGAATCGCTAGAATTAGCAATGAAGTTGGAAGCCTCACCAATTGGAGATGGAGCCGCAGGAATGGTGCAGATTCAGTTGCATCTGGCTAATCTGACGATACATATTTAGGATATCAAGAAGGGCAAGGAAGACTAGGAATATTTATGGCTGTCAAACCTTGTTGAGAAAATTAATCATTGTCGCACAACATTTGAAGAATACATGTGATAGGAACAGGCCCATCATTTCATTCACACATTGGAAGTGACACCTAGAAGTTGGTATACATCCATGGAATTGCGACAAGGAACTCAGGATTGGGAAGGACTAGCTAAGTAGTTCACGCACACATTTGAATTTTTTGATGAGCAACCTACAGTTGATGTTGCGCTTCAGACGATTAGGGAGAAAATATTTGCATAAATCCCTGGCGAAGTAGCAAGTTGCCACCAGTGTAGCGCGACCATCCAGTAATGGATGGATTGTTACAAACTGGTTGGAGAACTAGATGGTGATCTAACTAATATAAACATACCAGTGTCAGAGGGTACATGCAAAGTTGAAGGTAGTGGTATTTCCAACGACCAGTTCCTTAAGCCGTTGAAATTAAAAAAAGTAAACATTGGCTCGTTGGAGAACCCAAATTTTGCCAATATAGGAGATTATTGGGACGAAGAGACGGTAGCAAACATAACAAAATTGATACATGAGTATCAGGACCTATTCCCTACCAATTTCTCAGAGATGAAGGGAATAGTCGGTGAATTGGGAGAAATGAAAATAACCCTAAAAAAAGATGCTAAACCAGTAAAAAAATGACCTTATAGACTGAATCCAGGTATAAAGAGAAGGTAAAAGCTGAATTGGATCACATCATGACAATGGAGGACCCCAAGTTCGCCAATGTTGGAGATTATTGGGAAGAAGCCACTATGGCGAAGAGCACCGATTTGCTGCACAAATTTCAGGATGTATTTCTGACCAAATTCTTTGAAATGAAAGGGATTTTAGGAGACTTGGGAGAAATGAAAATCCCACTAAATCCAAACACGAAGCCAGTAAAGAAACATCTATTTCGATTGAATCCATGATACAAGGAGCACGTGAAGGATGAACTCGACAGAATGTTGGATGCTAGAATCATCAAATCAATGAAAGAGTGATAATGGATCAGTCTGATGGTTGTTCAAGATAAGAAGACAGGAGAAATATGGATCTGTGTCAATCTTCAAAAGCTAAATGACGCATGTCTTCATGATCTTTTCCATACACCATTTACTGACAAAGTATTGGAAGGAGTCGGTGACCAATAATTCTATTCGTTCATAGATGGATTTTTAGGCTACCATCAAATAAATATTGAGAAGAAGATCGACATAAGATGAATTTTGTGACCGAATGGGTATGTTTTCAGTACACAGTGATGCCATTTGGCCTCAAGAACACACCTATGATATTCTCAAGGATAGTAGTTGCTGCTTTTAAATATTTCATTTAGAAATTCATGGTGGTATATATGGACAATTGGACTATGTATGGGCTAGTGAAAGACCACATAGCAAATCTACGACTGATGTTGGAACGGTGTCAACAACACTAGATCGCACTCAATCTAAGGAAGTGTATATTTTGTGCACCATTTGGAATTTTGTTTGGGCACATATTTTGTAAAGAAGGAATGTTAGTAGATCCTGCTAAGATTGCAATAATTGTTAATATTCCCCCACCAATGATGGTGAAACAACTCAGAGTGACATTGGATACTATCAAAAGTTCATAAGGAGATATGAAGCGATTACCGCACCAATGTAGAAGTTGTTGAAGAAGGATGTAAAGTTTTAATGGAGCCATGAGTGTCATGGGAGTATTCACACCCTCAAAAAGAATATGGTCACAATGCCTATATTGGTCTTTCTGTACTAGATGGAGGAATTTCATGTCCACGTTGATGCATTGTCAGTCGCATTGGGAGTAGTTTTTTCATAACCAGGTGAAGGAGCGTTTGACCAACTGATTGCTTTCCCAAGCTGAAATTTGTCATCTGCGGAACGAAGCTAAACCATGATAGAGTGCAAAGGATTGGCGATTGTATATGTGCTGCAGAAATTTCTCCACTATCGGATGGGATGACACTTCAAGATGTTCACTGACTATTCATGCATTAAAATACCTGGTCAACAAGCCTATGTTGGGGGGGACGATTTGCTGATGGTTGCTACTCTTCCAAGAATTTGATTCTGAGATCACTGTGAAGCCATGTCGATTGAATGTTGGACCTGATCATTTATAAATAATTGAGACAAGCGAAGAACCAACCAACATCGAGGAAGGATTTCCTGATGTACAATTGTTTAAAGTTGGCATGGTCGATGATCATTGTGAGAAAATTATTTAGTGTTTATCGACAGGGAAATCACCAGACGAGTTCACCACTAGTTAGAAGAATCAATTGGTCATTCGGACTACATATTTTCAGCTAATCACAGGACAACTCTACAAGATGGGGCCGAATGAGATTATACGTCGATATGTGCTACCGTATGAGTAGGAAATGATATTTGCTAAAGCACATGGTAGAGTTGTAGGAGGCCACTATGAAGGTTGTGCAGTTTCCATGAAGATACTCCAAGCTGGCCTCTAGTGGCTAACCTTGCACAACGTTGCTGTAGATTATGCAAAAATTTGTGACGTCTTTCAATGAACAGGGAATCCATCACAACGGGATGAGATTCCGTTAGTACCTTAGGTAACGCTACAACCATTTGATAAGCGGGCAGTGGATTTTGTGGCACCCATGAATCCACTAGGAAATAGGATGGGGGAACGATACATTATCACTACAATAGACTATTTAACAAGATGGGAGGAAGCAACACCAATAATAGATTTCACTGCTGCAACAACAACAAGGTTCCTATTCAATAATGTCGTTACTCAGTTTGGCTGCCCAAAGATATTGATGAGAGATCAAGGGAGTCACTTCATCAATCACACCATTAGTGCAATGATAGAGGAATTCAAGATTCAACATAAGAAGAGCACACCCTAGCACCCTCAAGTGAATGGAACAGTCGAAGCATTCAACAAGGTGTTGGAGCATGCGTTAAAAAATGTATGTAACACAAACCACGATGATCTATATTTGAACATCCCTGCGATATTGTGGGACTATAGGATGACGTGCAAGTGGTTGATAAGGAAAACACCATTCAAGCTTACTATGGCTAAGACGTAGTGATGCCAATGGATTACATTGTTCCCATCTTACGCATCGCAACAACAACATGTATGAGTGATGAAGGAGCGCTTGAAGAGAGACTAGTGAAGTTGGTGCATATGGAGGAAGACCAGTTCATCATTCGGTTTCACCAACAAGTCAAAAAGGATCGCTAGAAGGCATGACATGATCGACATATTAAATAAAAGTACTTTTCATCTAGGAGACATGGTGCTACTCTACGATAGCAAGTTTGCCAAGAATCCTGGTAAGTTGAACATGCATTGGTTAGGTCCTTATATGATTCATTGCATTACCGACGAAGGTGCGGTGCAGTTACAACATCTAGATGGCGCATTGCTGCTAAAGTTAGTGAATGGAAGTAAGATAAATCCCTATCCTGATAGCCAGGTGTGACACCATGCTTAAGGTGCTGTGCAAAAAAATAAAAAATAAAAAATGATGAAAACATGGTGAAGAGGAGGGTGTCGTAGTACGGAAGGTCATAAGAAAAGAAAAGATGTGCAAGTTGCAGCAGAAAGAGAGCTTGGTGACATCAAACAAGGTGTGATAAGGTCAAATCAGTCAATAAATGAACCATTTAAAATAGATGGATGACGACGCAAGTGGATGAGACGCACATTTATGGGAAACTAGACCATTAGATTTTCATAATCATTGATGGATTCAGTCAATCGTTGGATGATATTTCCATGATGTTGTTCAAAATCATTCGTACAAGTGTCTTCAAGCTTATAATAATCGAGAGGGGGCAAGTTGGATGAAACATTGTGATAGTTGAGTTGATCAAAATGAAGATAATTAGCAGAGCATTGTTGCAAGTCTGAGAGTGATAGAGTTGCAATGATGGATCAAGTAATTTCCAGTGGTAGTGGCCATGACTGCACACCAACGATGATGTTGATCGAGGAGGAAAGGTTATTTCTTCAAGAAGAATTGCCAAGGATCATAAGAAAGAAGAGGGGAGAAAATCACCCCAAGTCCCCATAGAAAAATAAGAGGTTCACACGAAGTTCGACTAGGGCCACAGAACTTGAAGCAGAGGCTGGGACCTCGACAACTAGTAGATAGGATTCCATGGCTGGAAATGGGGCAACTGTCAATGACATCACCAGATATATAACACTGCGAAAGGATGACGCACCACAAGTAATTTCCAATAACCAGTGATATCCAATAAAAATTCCTGTGGTGCCAAAAGGCATGCACATCATAATGAACATTGTTCCATATTTAATGAAAATGACCGACAATGACCATGATATGCTGGCATACCCAGAATGCACAGCATAACCATATGAGTTGCAGGTGCAGGGAGAAGGAGGGTCAGTTATTCGCATGCCATAGTAGTGTGCCATGGGATTGCATCAGTTGGTGCTATTAGGTCTCACACACATGCCACATTTTGGTCGCTCAGCAAAGGCCAATGCATGTGAGAAGCAGTTGTTGGATTGATTCCATGGAGGATACTTGTGGCTCGATACCAAGGTATCAGTCACGATAGTGTTGATATCGTAGATTACTGGGTTGTTGATGAAGGGTTCTGATCTATCGCAATACTTTAGGGGAAAGGACAACAATAAGATATTAGCTTCCAAGTTGAAGAAGAAGTACAACATTGTCAAGGACAAGCATGCATATGTCATCAGAACCATCAATCACAGATCCGTCTAATTCGCAACCAAGATGTTGTCTATTATGGTAAGTAAGAACAAACCAAATCAATGTACTTCTGTAGTGATTGCATGCACATAGAAGTGCACTGAAGGTGTCCAAATGAATCGGTCGCTATTTCTATTGAACCAATTGTTGGAGGATGCAATGCTGGTCCAAGAAGGTAAGTGACCCTTTACATATTCTTGGTTTCTCATTTTAATTGCACTGGTGGGGTGGATGGAACCCACATATTATTAGGGAATAGAAGTAGAAGGGTCCCTAACATGCAGGGGCACACATTACCATAATTTATGGTGGCTTGATGTGAAAGAGTTCCAAGTTAGCTGTGCTTTCAATTTTATTTGTACTGGGATACATTGCAATATGGAGCTAGTAAGGTTCCACACCTCACTAAGGAGGAAGAGACAAAGTATAGGTGGATCGCACAATTTATGATGGGATCTCATGCCATCTATATTCAAGTGCATCATTATGGTGAGAATCAATGGCTCACCACCTGGTATAAATTGAAGGATGAATAGGTAGATTCCATCGTTGATGAGTGGCCTGTCGAGTGGAAATTCTCAGTTGGTATTGATGACCCATTGGAAACCGAGGCAGGTACCCCACCTGATATATCGCTAGAGAAGGAGCAAGCACAATAAAGCGACAAGGAGTTCGAACAAGTGTCCTCCAAGACTCTGACAGATTCTGAGGTAGAAAGGAAATTTGAATAAGGAAGGATGAAAAGACGGTTCGAGCAGGGAAAGGGCAGCCGTGCCACAAATATGTGTTGATGTATTTGTAACTTTGGAATGTATTCATCTATGTATCTTATGTATTGTAACCCGATGTTTATTTCGGGATGTATCTATAATGTAATTGAGTCATATTGTCATGCCCCGATGTTTTGATCAGGAGGATCAATAATGTAAACAAGTCATGTCAAGTCATTGTGGGTATCCCTCCGATTGTCTAAGGGTTAAACTCCCCACAATTTTGGGGCACTAGGGTTATTAGACTCTCCTAGTAGAGGTCAGCCCTAGTAGGATTTTAGTCATGTCGAGATTAGTATAAATAGAGAACTGGAGTCTCCATTTATCACAAAACTCATCCACACTCAAGTGTAGCACATAGTTGAGGAAGGAGAAGACACTGGGGATAGGTAAGAAGAAGGTTGCTACTGTCGGGAGATCACTTACTGTTTTGGGGATTTTACTATTTTGGTGCTGATTCTATCTCTGAGAAAGTTGTGGGGTTTTCTCCTTTATGGTTTCCTCGAGGAAAAACACTGTGTTCATTGTCTCTTGTATTTGATTGTTGTACTTGTTATTCTCTCAGTTAAAGATCCTAATAATGCTAACTTAATGTTGAAAAACTAACATGGTATCAGAGCTAACCTGAGAAGAAGAAATTGTGCAGCTGCGGGAACTAGGGCTTCCTAGTTTGTGGATCTTCCTCCACAGATTTTCAGCAAAAGTAAGGTGGAACAACTCTCCTCCTTAGGGCGTATCTTTTTGTCGAAGCATAATCCAACTCTGAGGTTTTTCAGTTTTGGACCCAACACTACTGCTGGAAATTAGGGATTTTCACAGAAGAGTATTTTTTTAGTGAGCCTAGGCTTGGATTGATCTCCTCCCCAAAATCGAATTTAGGGACAAATTTCAAGGCATTTGGGTGGACAGATCTCTGGAAAAGCAAAACCCTAATTTGCTCCTGAACCAGCTATACAGGATTTCAGCTCAAGTTTCAGATCTGACATCTTGACCTGGTAAGATCTAAGATATTTTGTATTCCCATTTGAGATTCTCAGTTTAATATGTCTCATCATACCAAGCTTGATGAAAATCTTAAGGGAGTTGATAACTTCCGAGCCTGGAAGTATAGAATTTCCCTGGTCCTGGAAGAGAATGAATTAGACTCCTACATGTTACGGAGAGAAATTCCTATGGCTTGGGGTACCACAAGAGACAGCTTTGACTCCAGAAATAAATCTTTCCCAATATGCAATATAAATAAAATGTCTAACACTAAAGGATCAGTCCTCGTACCTTATTTCAGACGGTTGAAGTAGATCCCTATTGAGCTTTCCAATCTTCAGCTTGAATTGATATAATACTTCCTCAACAACATGTAAACAATACAAGCATACTATATATCATGGTGTTAGATCTATTCTAGCATATATAATCAATAATGTAAAAGCATTTGACATATTCCAATGGATACAATATTTAATCAAATACACATCATTGGACAAGGAAAGATAGTTCTTATTAATATAAATCCGAGATTACAAGATAGATACAACCTCTGACGGCACGTCTGCAAATCAAAGAAACTGAATCCCCCACTTGGGCCTTCACCACCTCAATCCTCCATCACTTAGATAGCAAGCTCACTAGCAAAAGGAAAGCTTGGGAAGAACACAATTGTGCTCCAAAGGGACAAAGGGATGCAGACTCAAGCATAAATTCCGGCAACAATGGACTATAGTTTCGTTGCTTTCAATCTCGCTATCTGCCTTCAATGTACCAAGGGGTTCCTTATATAGATTCACAAGGGATAATGAAGGGCTGAATCCGAGCGATCTCAAGGCATATGGAAGGCCAGGGGTCGAATGAGTCGGATCCATGTCAAGGAAAACTCCAAAAGGATTTGGACTATGCACACATCCCGATGTACGCGGATACAGGGTCAAACTCGCGTATGTACGCGGTTATTGGGAAAAAATCCGCGTATATCATCTTTTATATAGTTTTTAGGGATGATAAACGAAACATCAAAGGATAAAATATGGTCCATGGGGTCTAAAGAGTCTGCAGCGGGACAGGGGAAGGCCATACAAAGTGTGATTCACCTAGAGTGGTGAAATCTGCTATAACAGATGCCCCCTAATGTGTGAGGTCAGAGGGGTCATACGATGGACAAAATACATTATAATTCCATCCCAGAAGTGGAGTGATGAAGGATCCCAAATGGAAGACCAGCCACCCAATCAACATAGTACAATGATACAACTCTGCATACAAGTGCAAGTACATATAGCAGTACCAGATACATAAGAGTACAATGGCCATGAATAGGCACAATACATGATATCACATATGTGGTCATCGCCACGTACAATATACATAGATCAGAATCTCCATGACGAAGATATACAAAGGAACATGATCTCCAAAATGGCTGAAGATATACAATAGATCAAGATCTCCATAATGGCTGGAAATGTCTAACATACACTGGAATCAAGTCACGAGAGCTGAAATCTCATGAACATTGGCACGATCAAGGAGGTAGCATATAAGAGATGCCACCAGTCTGGAAGGTCTTCTACACAAACCGCTATGAGTACATGTCCTACTACGCGAATAGAGGTGTTAAGGTCAAACATAATAGTCCATCGTCTGATTACCGGTCATTGTTGTATACCGTTAACAGACGTGAGATTACCCACCGATAATGATAATGGGAATCAAGGTACTAGAGTGAAAAATAACAAGTGTGAATAGATGTGTTGAGGTCGAACACTTGAGAGAATCCATCGATCAGGGGACATTGATGTATTCCCAAGAAACTGTCAATGGCGAGAGAACCTGCCACTGATGACTGCAAGTCTCAAGGCACTCAAAAGGAATCTAGATTCCAATCCCAGAATAAATGATCTGAAGTCGGTGGGATGAAATCCGCTGGAAGGAGGGCATTAAGGCATCCCCCATCATCCAACACGAGGTACTCAGCAAAGCTATCTAATGTGGAAGGACTGGATCATAAAGTGCACGAACCAGTAACTGTACTGGGAATGGCTGAGATGCAAAGTCAAGATAACTGAGGAATGGCCGACACAGGTTTCAACTTCCTTCGAACAAGAGCATAACGGCGTATGGTGACTAAATGACAGTAGCATAGACTCGATATAGAAACTGGGACATCTCTGTGACACAGGAGGCATCAACAGAGGCTCCATAGGGACTAGAAGCTTAACTAGTCGGTGGAGATAAACTCAGATAACAAGTACAGCTCCTAAGTCAAACTATAACCCAACCAATGGATGTGATATATAGTGCTCTGTTCGAAGGCGGCACGACTCGACAGCTTCCAAAAGATAACATCTTTCCTTGTCCGGCTTTTTGGTTTTTTGATTTTTTTGGACTTTTTCAGTTATTTGAAAAGCTTGAAAAAATAATAAACTAGCTTTATAGTTACAAACTAGGAGGAGACGAGTGTCATAAGGGAAAACAAACTAGTTCCAAGCAGTGGAACATACCTATGCTCAATGCAAGGATACATGTGTAGGATATCGACACTCGGGGGAAAATCCCCTCCTGGTAAAAAGGAAATCAAGTTGCGAAGGATATAAAAATGGCTTTGCATGGCTAGACATGAGACAAGCTCGGGCTATATGGCTGAAACGCAATGTCAGGGGAGCTGGCATAAAGCTCAATAAGGCAGGAAAAGCTCATGATAATGCATTCACAACTTGACATAAGGGGAGTCCAGAGGGAAAAAGGCCAGCATAAGATCAAGAGGAGTATGAGGCTCTTGCGAAATGTCATGGCAGTACTATACAACAGACTCCCACACCCTAAAGGAGAAAATGTCGGCATGGGCACCAAATGCAAATAAGGCGCTAACTAGGGCACCCATGTAAGGTGAATCTCTACCACTCATATCATGCCACTTCTATAGTAGCAAGAAGGTTCCATGACATAATAGAGTGGGTTCGTACCTAAGGTCATAGTGACATGGTCATAAGGTCATGCAAAATGCAAATGGTGGTGAACCTAACCTATATGCCAGTATAGACGTTATACCTGAGATCAGTACGAACGGGTCAATCCAATGGCTGAAACGACACTAAAAATGGTCTTCTACATCACAAACTATGTCAGAAACTGTCAAAACTATAGGAAAGGGGGTAAAAATTTTCAAATATTTGAAATTTTTTCTATAAATAGTAAAAAATATAAATCATTTGAAACTTTTACCCATTGGAGCTCTGATATTCAACTACAAATTCCAGGAGATCCAGCCGGCGGAATTCACAACCGTTTCTTCCAGGTAGTTACTCATGCTCTCCTCATGCATTTCAATATAATTTTTGTTGATTTTCATGGAAAAATGAGGTAGTTCAGGCCAATTCTACATGAGTGCTACAGCCCATGCGGGTATCGAAGCTTTTTTCATGTATAGGGCTGGCTATACGCAGAAAAGGGGCTAGAAATCGCGTACATACGCGGCTGTTTGAAAAACAGTCACGTATGACGCCACGCAAATGGATTTACAAGAATCTAATGGACAAAATGGCAATTTCTCATGCAGGATGGTGCTAGAATGGAGAGAGTGCGAGCATGGTGAAGTAGAGGAAGCTGTAAGGGCTAACGTGATGGCTCAACAAGCTCTTAGAAGATGTGGACTCTACAAGTTTTGGTGCCTTGGTGGCTTGAGGGCCAAACCAAGACCGCTAGAGATGTTGGTAAACTATTGGGATCTAGACTCAGAGTCCTTCAGGATAGATGGGATGTCTCTCACTATAGAGGTGGAAGACATATACTTCATCACAAGTCTATCTAGACGAGGGGAGGTGGTGAACCTTCGTTCTCGAGGTGGGCCAAGTGGTGGGATTACTATCGATGAGTACGTAGCTATGTATTGCTACCCAGATATTGAGAAGGTGGGAAGTCAAGTGCCCACCAATGCTATACAAGTCCTGGGCCTAAAGGCCATACTACTGACGCTGGGCAGGATAGCAGGCTTAGCCTCACTCCATCAAGCCTCATGGCCACTGATGTACTATGCGGTGGAGTGTATGAGACCTACCATATATGACTGGAGCACTACATTACTGAGCAACATGAAACACCAGCTAAATGAGTGTAAGGCAGGTAGGATACGGAACTTCGGGTTCAACAGCATATTGAGCACGTTTTTCTTCGAGCGTGTTCCAGGATTGAGCCCTAGAGTGGACGTTCCTCTCCACGGGGTTCGAGATCCGGCCCAATGGCGTTGGGCAGATGCTATGTACAGACTGGGGGGTGGTAGGGTGGCCAACCCACATCCAGCTGACTTCTTTCCATGGTGGCGATGACATATTGTTGCCATAGATGACTAGCCCTATGGAGGGATATATTTCCGGGGGGATCCGGACATACCATTACCACCAGGATCGGCATACAAAGAGATAGGTACCGAATCTTGACTCTCACTCTTTTTAAAAATTTTGAGTTATTTAATTTTTTTTGCATTTTCTTGATTATGTGGAATCAAAAAGACATGTTTTTGCGTGACGACACATAGTGACATCTACCATTCATGTGCAGATGTAGGACCACGGTGACTAGAGGGCTTCCCACGTCATAGACGGAGGGGAAGAGGGGATGACATCATAGGTGCGGATGCAGAGCGTATGCTCTAGGGCATTCATACCAACTTCGTGCGACTGACTCACAGGGTTCCCATGGCGTAAGTCGAGGAATTTCCTGAGGCCATGCAGCGATAGGTGGTGGGTGTGCCATGCACATGGGTGCGTTTATTTCGACGGCTATCTAGAGCCGTAGTGACGTATCATGATCACAACCCTCCCCCTCCATAGGATTAGACACCTGGGAGTATATATATTTTGTACTACCGTGTATTATGTGATGGAAGCTATGAAAGCTCCACTTTTGTATATGACACTATGTATTACCACATTTTGATATATATAAAAAAGTTTTATGGTGATCGGTTTATTTATTTACATGTGTAAAAATGTTTATGATTAATTTATTATGAATGAAACAAATGCCAATCTAACATGTAGTTAGCATATGAGTCAGCAACTTGATTATCATTTCTTGGAATGTGTATATATGTAATACTGTCAAATTTCCGTTCTAACAATCTCACACGTAAGAATCTTCTCAATAACGTCGGATCTCTAACAAGGTACAAACCATTGAGCTGTGACACTACTAACTCCGAATCAAGACGTACCTCAAGAGATAGAACACCATGTGAAATGGCATCCCATAGAAGCTCGATAACGACACTATATTCAGCAACATTGTTGGAAGATGGCCGTAGACATACACCTCCTGACGATAGTACCTGACCCATAGGAGTATAAATCACCCAAGCAGCAGAGGCTGAGTGTTGAGTGTGATGGCTTGCACCATCCACGAATCCTATGCAGGTGGAAGATTCCATTGACATCTGCCACAAGAAATGAAAACTAATCACAAACCCGATCACGATAATAAAAAGACCTAACTATGCAAAGCTCTACAATAATATACAACAAGCAGCCTTGGCTAAAGATCATGCGTAGTATTTTTTGAGATAGAGCCCATTTCTAGGCTCCGCCAAAGCTGTGCCTTCATAATCGACTAACTCATAGGCACCCTTATCTAGGACACGCTTGACCACGTAAGGACCACGCCACATAGGATTAAATTTCCCTGCCCCCAAGGGTTCTTTCGATTGATCCCATAAAAGGACCAAGTCTCCTTGACTAAACACTCTTGGACGGACAGACTTGTCATATTGGACCTTAACGCGATGCTTATTAACCTCTAGAGCCAGCAAGGCATCTTGACGCTGCTCATCAAGTTGCTCTAGGTGGACCAAACGATCCTCCAAAGGTGAAGTGTCTGGTAAGAGCTCCACAACTAGCTTCAACGAAGGAATCTCGCATTCAACCGGCAATATCGACTCCACCCCATGCACAAGCTGATATGGAGAAAAACCAGTGGTAGTCTTAACCGCAGTTCGATATGCCCACAAAGCAGGGTATAACATAATATGCCAATTCGTCTTGCTCTGTGCGATGGTTTGTTGGAGAATGGAATTAAGTGATTTATTCACTGCTTCAACCTGTCCATTTGCTTGGGGGTAATAAGAAGAGGATTGCTCTTGCTTATACCCTAACTTGGATGCCAACTCTTCCATCATATGGTTCTGAAAGTGCGAGCCATGGTCAGTGACAAGCTCTCTTGGAATCCCAAACCGAGTAATGATTTGGTTGAATACGAAGTGAGCGGTTGTCTCACTATTATATTTTACTGTAGGCATTGCCTCAGCCCATTTCGTGAAATAATCCATAGCCACTATAATATGATGGTGCCCCCCAGCCGAAGCTGGTCTGCAATCCATAAAATTGAGCCCCCACTTGGTGAAGGGACTGGTGGTGATAATGGGATGTAACGGGGCAGGCTTCAAGTGCATATTCCGTGTGAACACCTGGCAAGGGTGGCACCTCTTGACCGCATCAACACAATATTTAAAGATCGACGGCCAGAAATAACCCGCTCTCAAAATATTTTGAGCTGTAGAAAGACCAGATAAATGACCACCACACGCCCCTCCATGGAAATCATTCAGCACAACCTCAGCCTCCTCGTGAGTAAAACAACGTCGTAAAATGGAGTCTACCCCATGGTGGTACAAAGTATTGTCCACTATAAGGTAGTTCTTAGAGACGTGACGTAATCGTCGTCGTTCATCTCACGAGAGGTGAGTAGGGGTCCTCTGTGTTTGCAAATATACTATGATATCTCCATACAATGGTTGAGACGTCGAGATTAAGAAGATGTGTTCATCAACAAACATATCTTCACAAACCGACTCCTCGGCCTCGCTCGAGAAATCCGATATAAGCTCTGCAAAAATTAACGATTTCTTCGACTTTGCCGAAACAAATTCGAGATCGAACTCTTGCAGGATGACAATCCATTTATTATAATTTCCCCCAATCATCCTTCGTGTGAGGACGAACTGAAACGGATTGACATGGGCTACAACCGAGGTCTGGCGAAGGAGGATATAATGTCTCAAATGTTGAACCGCATGTACGGTCGCTAAGGCAAGCTTCTCGACATGAGAATACCGAATCTCTGCGTCAATAAGGTTTTGGCTCAGATAATATATGACATGCTCCTGGAGCTCCTCATCCTCCTGAACCAATACCATACCAATCGTCTCTAAAGACGTGACCACATATAATAGGAAATCACGGCTATAATCCGGAGGACTAATCACTGGGGCCGATGCTAGAGCTCGCTTAAGTGCATCGAAGGACTCCTAGGCTCGCTCATCCCATTCAAAAGGAGTATCCTTCTTCAAGAGATGCATGAAGCCTCTAGTCAAATTGGCAAAATTGACCACAAATCTTCGTAAGAATTTTGCCATACCTTGCAAACACTGAAGATGACAAATATTCTTCGGGGGAGACAACTGAAGTATTGCCTCAACCTTCAAGGGATCGACTCTTGTGCCCTCTTTTGAAACGATGAATCCTAATAAATGACCCGACTTTACGCAAAAGATGCACTTATGAGGATTTAATCGAACCGAATAGTGCCGGCATCTTTCGAAGACCAATATCAAGTGATAGGAATGACGCATTCTCATGCAAGAATGAGCAGCGAGGTCATCCAAAAATACTTCAATAATAGACTTGAGATCGTGGAAAATCAAGGTCATTGCCCGCTGAAATGTAGCTCTGGCTTTTTTAAGGCCGGAAGGCATCTTCTGATATGAAAACGTTCCCCAAGGACAAATAAATGTAGTCTTGTGTTGGTCCTCAGGTGTTGGGGCGCATACTCCATAGGGGGTAACTCCGCGGTTAATTTATAAGCGGAACGTTGGGTCAAAATAGTCTTAGGGGTGTCAGGGTGAGTCAAAACCCTCTCTTTTTGTAATAAACCCATGGTTTAAATTCAGGGTTTAGGGTTTTGTGGGTGCCCATCGTTTAAGACCATGGTTTTTGTAAAGCTGCGTAGTATAAATAAGCGCTTATGGAAAATGGATAGGTTAGGCTTTTTGATGTAAGAAAGATAAGGTGAAGTAAGGTCGGTTTTTGGCAAGGAAAGGACAAGTCCCAGCTGTGTGCGTGGATGACCTCTGCAGCTGTGTGCGCAGAGGGTTTTTGTAAGAAAGTAAGAAAGGTCTGCAGCTGTGTGCGCAGAAGCCTGCTGCTGTGTGCACGACTGTCAAAGGAAGAAGGAATCTGCAGCTGAGTGCGCAGATAAACTGTGGTTTTGAGGAAAGAGGAATAAAACGCAGTTTGTGGACGTAGCCCCTACACTGGGGGTGAACCACGTTATATTTGGTGTTGTGGTTTTGTTGTGTTGTTCCTGTTCTGTTATTTTCATGCATTAAACTGAATATATCTGATAATATAAGATCTCTGTTAATACTAAGCTGCGCTGTGAATTCCCGGTAGTGGGTTATGCAAGTTTGGTTTGTTTGTTATGCTGTGAAGTTATATGTGAATGAATGATAAGTTAACAAGAAGTTGATTAGTAATTATTTAGAAAGGCTAAGGTACAGTAATACCCCTCTCTGCATGCAAAAACCTGATTCTGCGGCACCCCATTGCTGTTTCGGGTGAGACTACAACCTGCGCGCAGGTTGTTGCCGAAAGGGCCAACACAGTGGGTCTTTTGTTGGTGCGACGTATAAAGCGTTAACCCGGGTCTGCCCAAGTGTCCAACAAATTGGTTCCGTTGCCGGTTGAACTCAGTAACTGCTCGCGAGGGGTTTACTTTGCACCACACGGGCTATGTTCTGGAGGCCCTCGGTGCAGGACGTCAGTGATTGGTTTGCTGTGACCTGTCTGCAATTTGCGCAGCAAGAAAATACGAATCCGCGTCGAAGCGCAAGTGACTTTTTACAACGGTATGTTTTTTGTGATACTTATGAAATTTTCTTTGGTCGTTTCCATATAGAGTTGCACCAGTGGTTGTCTAGGTTAACGGAAAGAAGGACGAACTTTCAAAATCGATGGATTCATGCGTGGACCCCCGCAAGGGTCAACCTTGTGAAAAACGTGAATAACGAGGTCTCTCGCGCTGTTGACTTCTGGACGACGCGAACGTTGGAGGCCTTTGTGACAGAGTTCTCCATTGATACAAGTACTTCTTTCAGTGAAGCTGAACGGCAGTTCTTTACCGGGCCCCGTGGTAAGTTTTTAAATTCCTTAAGCTCAAAGATTAAAATACTATTGGTTGAAAAGGGCATCTTATTATTTGAGTCAGACTGCTAGTACTAACATATGTTTGCAAGAGAAAATACCTTCGACGCGCCAACGGGGTTTCCCCAAAGTGAGCAACGGTCCAAACGCAGTTTTGAATCCTACTCTTCAGTTCGTATTCTATGCTATGAGCCTTCACTATGAGGTATTGCGAACACCTCGCCTTACCAATGAGGTGTTCTCTCAGTACGAGGGGATTGCGCACTTTAGCGCCGACATGCATCATGTTTTCCTTCAAGCTCGTGCAGACCCTCAACGGAAATGTTTCAAATTACCATATGTAGTCACTGAACTAGATATCCAGCGGATCGTTCAGCAATGGTCGGCTGAATGGCTGAAAGATTTAGGAAAAAAACCTTCTATTTCGGTTCCTCCAGCTATCAATATTGGCGCAGGTACTAGTCAGTCGCAGCAGCAAAGCCCGTTGGAAGATAGCGAAGACACAAGTGCTTCCCAGATAAATGATAATGACCAGGATGGTGATAGTGAACAGGATGAGCCGGATGAACAGGATGAGGAGTCGGTCAAGACCATACCAGATCCTACCCTACCGGCGAAGCGCAAGTCGCCCGAAGTAGCCGAGGTAACCAAGCCGCAGTCTCGTAAAAAGGTAAAGGCATCCAAGGATAAAGATATCGAGGAGGAAGCCTCTGTCACAATGAGTACACTAGAGCATGCCCTTGAACAATCTACGTTGGTGCTTACTAAAAAATGGTCCGAATTCGCGGAGCTACATCTTGCCAGCCTCACAAGTCTCACAACCAGGGTATCAGAATTAAAAGAGCTAATTGCAAACCCAGCACCCAGCACTGCGGCAAGCAGCACTATGGCACCCCCACAGCAGGACGGTACGCAGTGGCCACTTAGGGACCCCTAGGGGTAGGTTTCCAGTGCAAAGCACTATGGCACCCCCACAGCAGGACGGTACGCAGTGGCCACTTAGGGACCCCCAGGGGCAGGTTTCCAATGCAACGATGATGCAGCTTGC
>LPNX010730020.1:1167124-1200439 GCA_001517045.1 Pseudotsuga menziesii | reverse complement strand
TGATTATACAAAGATACCTATGTCAGAGTTGCACCTCCGACAGCTCGCGATTATAAAGGAGATCCATACCCGAGCTCAAGAGTCACAGGTCCAACTGGACGAATCCATCAAGCAACACAAAAANATTACAAAGGAGATCCATACCCGAGCTCAAGAGTCACAGGTCCAACTGGACGAATCCATCAAGCAACACAAAACTTCTGCTGCGCGCCTACAAGAGATCGAGCAACAAAAGAAAGCGGCCGAGCAGAAAACAACTACACTACTACAAGCGTTGGATGAGGCATGTCGGAGTCTGTCTGGCTCCAACATACAGGAAACAGAGGAACCAAAGCAGAAGATTGCTAAGATGAAAAACTATGCCCAGCAGTCCCACACTTAATTGGAACAGATGAAGATAGAATATCAGCAACAGATTGCAGAACTACAACTACGCATTCCTCCCGAGACTCCTCCAGAGGAACGAGACCAGCGCCAGCAGGATATCAAGGCTTCAGCAACAAAAATATCAGACAACATGGCTAGTGTCGCAAAACTACTGGAAGACAGCATAGAAGCCTGGGCAAATTTACAGGATCATCCCGATGTAGGGAAAATTCAGGAAACCATCAAGATGCGCCAGGACGAGCTCGACGCAGTCCGAATAGAGATCAAGACGCTGCCACCTATGCAGAAGATGGCCAGAGTAAAACGCAGTAAGGAACTTCAGCAGGAGATCGAGTCCTGCAGGACGAAGGTGACAATGTTGGAAAGTGCGCTACAGCCCCTGGTAGATGAAGCCTTAGAGTTGACCAATGCTGCGGAAAGCCAGCTCAGAATTTTGAAGACATATGACAATTTTGCGCAGGAAAAGGCTGATACAGACTCTTCTTCAGTACTACAGGAGATGGTGGAAAAGGAGCAAGCCACTGATGAAATACTGCATAATCTCACCAGTCGTTTCCAGACCCTCGCGCAGAAGATTCGACCACCATCGAAGACGCCGAGTGTCCCGGGACGGGCCACTAGTGAGTCTTAGGGGCCTGTTGGGGCGCATACTCCATAGGGGGTAACTCCGCGGTTAATTTATAAGTGGAACGTTGGGTCAAAATAGTCTTAGGGGTGTCAGGGTGAGTCAAAACCCTCTCTTTTTGTAATAAACCCATGGTTTAAATTCAGGGTTTAGGGTTTTGTGGGTGCCCATGGTTTAAGACCATGGTTTTTGTAAAGCTGCGCAGTATAAATAAGCGCTTATGGAAAATGGATAGGTTAGGCTTTTTGATGTAAGAAAGATAAGGTGAAGTAAGGTCGGTTTTTGGCAAGGAAAGGACAAGTCCCAGCTGTGTGCGTGGACGACCTCTGCAGCTGTGTGCGCAGAGGGTTTTTGTAAGAAAGTAAGAAAGTTCTGCAGCTGTGCGCGCAGAAGCCTGCTGCTGTGTGCGCGGCTGTCAAAGGAATAAGGAATCTGCAGCTGAGTGCGCAGATAAACTGTGGTTTTGAGGAAAGAGGAATAAAACGCAGTTTGTGGACGTAGCCCCTACACTGGGGGTGAACCACGTTATATTTGGTGTTGTGGTTTTGTTGTGTTGTTCCTGTTCTGTTATTTTCATGCATTAAACCGAATATATCTGATAATATAAGATCTCTGTTAATACTAAGCTGCGCTGTGAATTCCCGGTAGTGGGTTATGCAAGTTTGGTTTGTTTGTTATGCTGTGAAGTTATATGTGAATGAATGATAAGTTAACAAGAAGTTGATTAGTAATTATTTAGAAAGGCTAAGGTACAGTAATACCCCTCTCTGCATGCAGAAACCTGATTCTGCGGCACCCCATTGCTGTTTCGGGTGAGACTACAACCTGTGCGCAGGTTGTTGCCGAAAGGGCCAACACAGTGGGTCTTTTGTTGGTGCGACGTATAAAGCGTTAACCTGGGTCTTCCCAAGTGTCCAACATCAAGTTTAATCTGGATCTAATTATACCCAGAAAAGCCATCCATAAAGGAGAACACCTCGCTACCCGCACACTCATCCAAAATCTGATCTATAAATGGTGTGGGGAAGTTATCCTTAGGACAGGCACGGTTTAAATCGTGGAAATCAGTGCATATTTGGATTGCTCCCTGCTTCTTATCCACCAGAATGGGGTTTGAAACCCACTCCGTCAAGGGAACGGGATAGATGAAACCGGCTTTCAACAGCTTCTCTATCTCTACCTTAATGGCGGGTACTTTCCTAGGATTCACGGTGCGTAAGCGTTGTCGAACAGGCTTAGCATTGGGGTAAGTCTTAATCTCATGTTCGACAATCCGAGGGTAAATACCTAGAATATCATCATAATACCAAGCAAAAATATCATAGAATTCCTTGAATAGCTCGGTATACTCGAGAATCTCAGCCTGGGAACAATCTGCTCCAATATAGACATTCTCAATGGTGCCAGGATTTCGAGAGATGTTGATAGAAATCGTGGAAGATATGTTCGCCATGTTCCCATTAGCCATCTGACTAGGAGAGCTTAATGGAATCATGGGACTACCAACTCTCTGACTAAGAATCTCCCTATAATCCTCATGCTCCAAACAGTCAAGCGGTGGAATGAAATATGATCTATGATGAAGTTCCTTCCATGGCGGCTCAACACCCGACATGGCCTCGATAATCGCTTCATCTGAAGGGAAAACTGTATCCAGGCAGTTGTGGGCATGAGAAGACTGTACTGCCCATGCAGGTAGCACATAGGGGTCTTCCTCTTCCGTCCGCGAAGAGGAAGAACAAGGCTCTGCAACATTCATAAGATTGGCTTGATAAGCTATCATGGTTGCAGGAAGCGGCACGTTGGTTTCGACAGGCTCACTCGAAATACTCAATGTAGGAAGAATCCAAGGATCTCCCATATGAGTCGTGCGAAAAGAAATTGAGTTCGTAGAAGTTGAAGCCCTATCGGAATGAGATCCTATTGTGAGGACCGGTGCAGGACAACTAAAGCTTCCCATAAGGGATGGATACATGCCTACACCCACACTCCCAGTTGCCGGCTGAGAGTGTTCAATGACCGGAACCAAAGTTCCCAAAGATACAGTAATAGGGGAATTCTTGAATGCCATTTGATCAATCGTTACAATCTTCCCGTTATGAGGAAAGCATACAACGCGAAACACGAAAGAAGCAATGGCTTGCATACTATACATCCAGTTTCGACCCAGCAAGAGATTGTAGTCGAGGGGCGCATAAACCACCTCAACCTCTATCGCAACGGTCTTCCCTCCCAAACGGACTTTAATGGATGGAATGATGCCGTGCAGCCTAAAAGATCTCCCATCAAAAGCAGTTAACATAGTCGCTGACTTCGACAACTCAGGGGAACCAAGACCCTTCCAACAGGACAAAGACATCATAGATGCAATAGCGCCCTCATCAATCACAGTGCGCTTGACGATCATATTAAGACATTCTACGTGTACCAAAAGTGACACATAGTAGGGCAAGCGAGGCTGATGACCTGCGGTTTCAAATTTGATCATTGAGGAAGAATCATCACCGTTCACACCAAGAGTAGAAAGCAAATCATTCCTTTGCGAAGGACAACTCTGAAGAACTTCCAATGCAGACATCTCACAAGGAGTATGGCCCAAATCCTCGACAACTGAATAATTCTGGGCGGCTCGGGCATTTGGATTATGCTCTGAGCGCTTAAGTACCCCCTTAGGAATGCGAGGTGCAGCTTTAGGTTTATCCGCAGGTTTCTCAATGCGCAAAGGAGTTCCTGGTGGATCAGGTTCTTTGCCTGGGTTGGGTTGTGACGATCCATAATCTTTCGCACGAGTCACAACCTTGGCAGCACGGACCATGTTAATGCACCCACGAGCACTAGCCTCTGGTGGATCATTCTCACTAGATTTCTCTTGGGACTTTGAGTTCATATTCTGGTTATGCGGTAAAGGGTTCGTTAGCACAGCTGGGCCTTGTGCTAAGAGTCTCGAAGCTTCATCAATTCTAGGGCACAAGTAAGAGTCTCGAAGCTTCATCAATTCTGCGAAACCAGAGATTCTGGGTTCATTCCCCAGCAGAGTCGCCAAATCTGTTACGGAGAGAAATTCCTATGGCTTGGGGTACCACAATAGACAGATTTGACTCCATAAATCAATATTTCCCAATATGCAATAGGAATAAAATGTCTAACACTAAAGGATCAGACCTCGTACCTTATTCCGGACGGTTGAAGTAGATCCCGGTTGAGCTTTCCAATCTTCATCTTGAATTGATATAATACTTCCTCAACAACAAGTAAACAATACAAGCATACTATATATCATGGTGTTAGATCTATTCTAGCATATATAATCAATAATGTAAAAGCATTTGACATATTCCAATGGATACAATATTCAATCAAATACACATCATTGGACAAGGAAAGATAGTTCTTATTAATATAAATCAGAGATTACAAGATAAATACAACCTCTGACGGCACATCTGCGAATCAGAGAAACTGAATCCCCCACTTGGGCCTCCACCACCTCAATCCTCCATCACTTAGATAGCAAGCTCACTAGAAAAAGGCAAGCTTGGGAAGAACACAACAGTGCTCCAAAGGGACAAAGGGATGCAGACTCAAGCATACATTCCGGCAACAATGGACTATAGTTTCGTTGCTTTCAATCTCTCTATCTGCCTTCAATGTACCAAGGGGTTCCTTATATAGCTTCACAAGGGATAATGAAGGGTCGAATTCGAGTGATCTCAAGGCATATGGAAGGCCAAGAGTCGAATGAGTCGGATCCATTTCTAGGAAAACTCCAAAAGGATTTGGACTATGCATACATCCCGATGTACACGGATACAGGGGTCAAACTCACGTATGTACGTGGTTATCAGGGAAAAATCTGCGTATATCATATTTTATATAGTTTTTAGGGATGATCAAGGAAACATCAAAGGATAAAATATGGTCCATGGGGTCTAAAGAGTCTGCAGCGGGATAGGGGAAGGCCATACAAAGTGTGATTCACCTAGAGTGGTGAAATCCGCTATAACACTACATTCATGAGGAGGTTCTAGTTCCACAGGGAGATGAGGCAAAGGCCTTACATAAAAAGAAGATGGTGATGGCAAAGAGGATCATTGCTGATTCTATCAAGGATCACCTTATCCCATAGGTGTCCTCTCTCAAGACACCTAAAGTTATGTTTGATGCCATAACCAAATTGTTTGAAGGGAAGAACATAAACCGAAAGATGAATCTGAGGAATCAACTGAGGAATGTGAATATTCACAATGCAGAGACTATCCAGTCTTACTTCACAAGAGTTTCTTAGATCAAGGAAAAATTAGAAGCTGTAGATGAAGAAGTGGAGAATGCAAAGATTGTGATGACAACACTGAATGGCATTCCTAGGTCATGGGATTCTTTCATCCAAGGAATCTGTGCTAGAAAGAAGTTAGTCAAATTCAGCAGACTATGGGAAGAATGTTCTCAAGAAGAAGCACATATAGTAGCTCAAGAAGAGAAGATGGGAAGTGAAGACCAAGCTTTCACATTCCACTCCAAGAAAAGTAAAAGAAGATCTCATTACTCCAAAGGTAAGGATCCTCATCATAGAGATAACATTAGAAGGGACCTATCAAAATTGAGATGTTATACATGTGATGAAAGAGGACACTTTGAAAAAGACTTTCCTAAGAACAAGGGTCACTCTCATAAGAAGAAGGGGAACAAAAGAAGACATCATGCTCATGATATAGAGGATGATGAACCCTCCAAGAAAAGAACCAGATATGAAAGTGAAGATTCTTCAAGCGAGGATGAATATGTTCTGATCTCCACTCTCACAGGTAACATTACTCATGGAAGTGATGATTGGATTATAGACAGTGGGGCCTCCAAACATATGACTGGATTCAAGGAATCCTTTGTGAGACTGTCAGACCATGAATCACCTCACAAGGTGAAGCTAGGAGATGACTACCAATATCCAATAAAAGGTAGTGGGGAATATTCATATAAACTAGACTCAAGTAAGTCTCTAACAATGAAAGAAGTATTGTTTGTTCCAGGACTGAAGAAGAACCTTCTCTCCATATTAGCATTAGATGCAAAAGGAATGAGGGTTGCATTCATAGATGGTCAAGTCATCATGTGGCCTAAAGGAAAGAATATCGATGATGCGGTGGTGATTGGAGAACAAGAAGGAGGTTTGTACAAAATGAAGGGCCATCCAGAACAAGCCTTGATCCATGACACAGTAGAGCCAAATGAGCTTTGGCATAGAAGGCTTGCACATGTGCATTACAGAGCACTACCTATTGCGAGCAAAGTTATTGAAGGTCTTCCAGAATTCCAAGCAAAACATGATGGGGTCTGCAAAGGATGTGCGAAAGGGAAGAATACAAAGAATACATTCCCCAGCAGCGAAAGAAAAGCCAAAGGCATACTAGAAATCATCCACTCCGATGTATGCGGTCCTATGTCATCAAACTCAGTAAGCGGGTATGCATACTATGTTTCTTTTATTGATGATTTTTCTAGAAAGAAATGGGTTTACTTCATGAAGAACAAAGACGAAGTATTCAGCAAATTCAAGGAATTCAAAGCCTTGATCTAGAGCCACACTAAAAAGAAGATCAAGACTTTTTGATCAGATAATGGCAGAGAATTCACTTCGAATGAATTCAAAGAGCTATGCAAAGAATTAGGGATTAAGAGGGAGTTGTACACTCCTTATAATCCACAATAGAATGGGATTGCAGAATGGAAGAACAGAACCATCATGGAAGCTGCAAAAGCCATGCTTCATGATCAAGATCTTCCTATGCATCTTTGGGCTGAAGCTGCCAGAACAGTGGTGTATGTACAAAACCGTACTCCACATAGAGTACTTGAGAACAAGACTCTTGAAGAAGTATTATCCAGCAAGAAACCATAAGTCATCCATCTCAGAATATTCAGCTGTCCTATGTACATACACATTCCAAAAGAGAAGAGAGCAAAATTAGATCCTTCAGGAAAGAAGGGCATATTTGTGGGATACTCAGAAAGCTCGAAGTCTTACAAAATATATTTCCCAGGATACAAGAAGATTGACATTAGCATGGATGTGACATTTGATGAAGACACAACTTACAACAAATCAAGAAAGAGACCTACTGAAGAACCTGAAGAAGCAGAAGCAGAAGCACCCAGAATTCATGATACAACCATGAACGAAGAAGCTCAAGAAGAAGATTGAGATTTCAAAGAGCCACAAAGACATGTAGATCCACCTCTAGAGAAGAATCCTCATAAGAGGAAACTTGCTTGGGCTTGGGGTACCACAACAGACAGCTAGACTCCAGAAATCAATCTTTCCCAATATGCAATAGAAATAAAATGTCTAACACTAAAGGATCGAACCTCGTACCTTATTCTGGACGGTTGAAGTAGATCCCCGTTGAGCTTTCCAATCTTCAGCTTGAATTGATAGAATACTTCCTCAACAACAAGTAAAAAATACAAGCATACTATATATCATGGTGTTAGATCTATTCTAGCATATATAATCAATAATATAAAAGCATTTGACATATTCCAATGGATACAATATTCATTCAAATACACATTACTGGACAGGAAAAGATATTTCTATTTATATAAATCAGAGATTACAAGTGACAACCTCTGACGGCACGTCTGCGAACCAGAGAAACTGAATCCCCCACTTGGGCCTCCACCACCTCAATCCTCCATCACTCAGATAGCAATATCACTAGCAAAAGGCAAGCTTGGGAAGAACACAACAGTGCTCCAAGGGACAAAGGGATGCAGACTCAAGCATAAGTTCTGGCAACAATGGACTATAGTTTCGTTACTCTCAATTCTCTCTTATGCTTTCCATGTCTCAAGGGGTTCCTTATATAGCTTTTCAAAGGGATACTGAAAGGTCGAATCTGTGCGATCTCAAGGCATATGGAAGGCCAGGAGTCATGTGAGTCGGATCCAAGTCAAGGAACACTCCAAAAGGATTTGGATTATGCACACATCCTGATGTACGCGACTATAGGAGGAATATCCGCGTATGTACGCGATTATTGGGGTAAAATCCGCGTATATCACTTTTCTTATGTTTTTAGGGATGATCAAGGACACATCAAAAGACAAAAAGTAGTCCATAGGGGCTAATGAGTCTGCAGCGGGACAGGGGAAGGCCATACAATGTGTGATTCACCTAGTGTGGTGAAATCCACTATAACAGATGCCCCCTAATGTATGAGATCAGAGGGGTTATACGATCGCCGAAATACATTATAAGTCCATCCCAGAAGTGGAGTGATGAAGGTACCCAAATGGAAGACCAGCCACCCAATCACCATAATACCATAATACAACTCTACAAATACATATAGCAGTCCCGGATACATAAGATTACAATGGCCATGAATAGGCATGAAACATGATAACACATATGTGGTCATCGCCACGTACAATACACATAGATCAGAATCTCCATGATGAATATATACAAAGGACCATGATCTCCACAAAGGCTGAAGATATATAATAGATCAAGATCTCCATAGTGGCTGGAAATGTCTGACATATACTGGAACAAGTCACGAGAGCTGAAATCTCATGAACACTGGCACGATCAAGGAGGTAGCATATAATGGATGCCACTAATCTGGAAGGTCTTCTACACACACCGCTACGAGTACATGTCCTATTATGTGAATAGAGGTGTCGAGTTCGAACATAGTAGTACATCATCTGATTACCGGTCATTGATGTATACCGTTAACAGACGTGAGATCACCCACCAATAATGAAAATGGGAATCAAGGTACTAGAGTGCAAACTAACAAGTGTGAATAAATGTGTTGAGGTCGAACACTTGAGAGAATCCATCGATCAGGGGACATTGATGTATTCCCAAAAACTATCGATGGTGAGAGAACCTGCCACTGATGACTACAAGTCTCAAGGCACTCAAAATGAATCTAGACTCCAATCCCAGAATAAATGATCTGAAGTCGATGGGATGAAATCTGCTGGAAGGAGGGCATTAGGGAATCCCCCATCATCCAACATGAGGTACTCAGCAAGACTGTATAATGTGGAAGGACTCGATCATAAGGTGCACGAACCAGTAACTGTACTGGGAATGGCCGACATGCAAAGTCAAGATAATTGAGGAATGGCCGACTTAGGTTTCAACTTCCTTCGAACAAGAGCATAACGGCATATGGTGACTGAGTGATGACAACATAGACTCGATATACAAACTGGGACATCTCTGTGACACAGGAGGAATCAACAGAGGCTCCATAGGGACTGGAAGCTTAACCAGTTGGTGGAGATAAACTCAGATAACGAGTACAGCTCCTAAGTCAAACTATAACCCAACCAATGGATGTGATATACAGTGCTCTATTCGAAGGCGACGTGACTCGACAACTGCCAAAGATAATATCTTTTCTTGTTCGGCTTTTTGGTTTTTTGATTTTTTTTTGATCTTTTTCAGTTATTTGAAAAGCTTGAAAAAAGAATAAACTAGCTTTATAGTTACAAACTAGGAGGAGACGAGTGTCATTAGGGAAAACAAACTAGTTCCAAGCAGTGGAACATACCTATGCTCAATGCAAGGATACATGTGTAGGATATCGACACACGGGGGAAAATCCCCTCCCGATAAACGGGAATCAAGATGCGAAGGATATAAAGAAAGGCTTTGCATGGCTAGACATGAGACAAGCTCGGGCTATATGGCTGAAACGCAATGTCAGGGGAGCCGGCATAAAGCTCAATAAGACAGGAAAAGCTCATGATAATGCATCCACAACTTGATACAAGGGAGTCCGGGGGATCATGGCCAGCATAAGATCAAGAGGAGTATGAGGCTCTTGCGAAATGTCATGGAAATACTATACAACGAACTCCCACACCCTAAAGGGAGAAACATCGGCATGGGAACCAAATGAAAATAAGGCGCTAACTAGGGTACCCATGTAAGGTGTGGCTCTACCACTCATATCATGCCACTTCTATAGCAGCAAGAAGGTTCCATGACATAATAGAGTGGGTTCGTACCTAAGGATATAGTGACATGGTCATAAGGTCATGCAAAATGCAAATGGTAGTGAACCTAACCTATATGCCAGTGTAGACGTTATACCTGAGATCAGTACGAACGGGTCAATCCAAAGGCTGAAACGGCACTGCAAATGGTCTTCTACATCACAAATTATGTCAGAAACGGTCCAAAATGGTTAGAAACGGTCAAAACTATAGGAAAGGGGGTAAAAATTTTCAAATATTTGAAAATTTTTCTATAAATAGTAAAAAATAGAAATCATTTGAAACTTTTACCCATTGGAGCTCTGATTTTCAACTGCAAATTCCAGGAGATCCAGCCGGCGGAATTCATAACCGTTTCTTCCAGGTATTTACTCATGCTCTCATCTTGCATTTCAATACAATTTTTACAAGTTTTCATTATCAAATGAGGTTATAAAGGCCAAATCTACATGAGCGCTGCGGCCCACGTGGGTATCGAAGCTTTTTCCACGTATAGGGCTGGCTATACGCGGAAAAGGGGCTAGAAACCACGTACATACGCGGCTGTTTGCAAAACCGCCGCGTATGACGCCGCGCAAGTGGATTTACAAGAATCTAATGGACATTTGGTCAATTTCTCATGCAGGATGGTGCTAGAGTGGCAAGAACGTGAGCATGGTGAAGTAGAGGAAGCAATAAGGGCCGACATAAGGGCTCAACAAGTATTACGTGCATGCAGACTCTATAAGTTTTGGTGCCTAGGTGGCTTGAGGCCCAAACCAGGACTGCTACAGATGCTGGTAGACTATTGGGATCCAGACTCAGAGTCCTTCTGGATAGACGGTATGTCCCTCACCATTGAGGTGGAGGATATCTACTTTATCACAGGTCTATCTAGATGAGGGGAGATGGTGAACCTTCGTTCCTGAGGTGGGCCAGGTCATGGGCTTACTATCGATGAGTACATAGCTGTATAATACTACCCAGATATTGAGAAGGTGGGGAGTCAAGTTCCCACCAACGCTATACAGGTGCTGGGCCTAAAGGCCATACTACTGACGCTGGGTAGGATAGCAGGCTTAGCACCACTCCATCAAGCCTCTCAGCTACTGATGTTCTATGCAGTGGAGTGTATGAGACCAACCATCTATGACTGGAGCACTTCACTACTGAGCAACATGAAACATCAGCTCAGTGAGTGTAAGGCAGGTAGGATACGGAACTTCGGGTTCAGCAGTATTTTGAGCGTGTTCTAGGATTGAGCCCTAGAGTGGATGTTCCTCTCCACGGGGTTTGAGATCCGGCCCAACGACGTTGGGCAGATGCGATGTGTAGACTGGGGGGTGGTAGGGTGGCCAAACCCTATCCAACTGACTTTTTTCCATGGTGGCGACGACAGATTGTTACCATAGATGACTACCCCTATGCAGGGATAGATTTCTGAGGGATTCGGACATGCCATTGCCACCAGGATCAGCATACGGAGACATAGGTAACGAATCTCGACCCTCAGTATTTTTAAATTTTTTTGAAGTATTTAATTTTTTTGTGTTTTCTTGATTATATGGAATCAAAAAGACATGTTTTTGGGTGACAATACATAATGATATCTACCATTCATGTGCAGATGTGGGACCACGACGACCAAAGGGCTTCCCACGTCATAGACGGAGGGGAAGAGGAGACGATATCACCGGTGTGGATGCGGAGCGAATGCTCCAAAACATCCATACCAACTTCGTGCGACTGACTCATAGATTTCCCATGGCGCAAGTCGAGGACTTGCCTAAGGATATGCAGAGACAGGTGGTGGGTGTACCACGCGCATGGGTGCATTTATTCCGGAGGCTAGCTAGAGCTGTGGTGACATATCATGATCACAACCCTCCTCCACCTCCACAGGAGTAGACACCTGGGAGTGTATCTATTTTGTACTACCGTGTATATGATGGTGGCTTTCAAAGCCCCAATTTTGTATTATGACACTATGTATTACCACATTTTTGATATATATAAAAAGTTTTATGGTGATTGGTTTATTTATTTACATGTGTAAAAATTGTGTTTATGATTAATTTATGATGAATGAAACAAATGCCAATCTAACACGTAGTTAGCATATGAGTCAGCAACTTGATTATAATTTCTTGGAATGTGTATATATGTTATACTCTCAAATTGCCGTTCTAACAATCTCACACGTAAGAATCTCCTCAATAATGTCGGATCTCTAACATGGTACAAACCATTGAGCTGTGACACTACTAACTCTGAATCAAGACGTACCTCAAGAGAGAGAACACCATGCGAAGTGGCATCCCGTAGAAGCTCGATAACGGCACTATATTCAACAACATTGTTGGAAGATGGCCATAGACATACACCTCCTGAAGACAATACTTGACCCATAGGAATATAAATCACCCAAGCAGCTGAGGCTAAGTGTTGAGTGTGACGGCTTGCACCATCCGTGAATCCTATGTAGGTGGAAGATTCCATTGACATCTGCCACAAGAAACGGAAACTAATCACAAACCCGATCACGATAAACAAGACCTAACTATGCAAAAAAGTTGTACAATAATATACAACAAGCAGCCTTGGCTAAATATTATGCATAGTATTTTTTGAGATAGAGCCCATTTCTAGGCTCTGCCAAGGCCATCCCTTCGTAATCCACTAACTCGTAGGAACCCTTCTCTAATACACGCTTGACCATGTAAGGACCATGCCACATAGGATTGAACTTCCCTGCCCCCAAGGGTTCTTTCGATTGATCCCACAAAAGGACCAAGTCTCCCTCACTAAACACTCTCGGATGGACAGACTTATCGTATTGGGCCTTTACGCGACGCTTATTAACCTCTAGAGTCACCAAGGCATCTCTACGCTGCTCATCGAGTTGCTCAAGGTGAACCAAACGCTCCTCCAAAGGCGAAGTGTCTGGTAAGAGTTCCATGGCTAACTTCAACGAAGGAATCTCGCATTCAACTGGCAATATCGACTCCACTCCATGCATGAGCTGATATGGAGAAAAACCAGTGGCAGTCTTAATCGTGGTTCGATATGCCCACAAAGCAGGGTATAACATAATATGCCAATTCGTCTTGCTTTGCGCGATGGTTCATTGGAGAATGGACTTAAGTGATTTATTCACTGCTTCAACCTGTCCATTCACTTGAGGATAGTAAGAAGAGGAGTGATCTTGCTTATACCCTAACTTGGATGCCAACTCTTCCATCATATGTTTTTGAAAGTGCGAGCCATGGTCAGTGACAAGCTCTCTCGAAATCCCAAACCGAGTAATGATTTGGTTGAATACGAAGTGAGCGGTTGTCTTACCGTCGGATTTTACTGTAGGCATTGCCTCAGCCCATTTCATGAAGTAATCAACAGCCACTATGATATGATGGTGCCACCAGCCGAAGCTGGGTTGCAATCCATAAAATTGAGCCCCCATTTGGTGAAGGGACCGACGGTGATAATAGGGTGTAATGGGGCAGGTTTCGAGTGCATATTACGTGCGAACAGCTGGCAAGGGTGGCACCTCTTGACCGCTTCAATACAATCCTTGAAGATCGAAGGCCAGAAATAACCCGCTCTCAAAATATTTTGAGCTATAGAAAGCCCAGAAAAATGACCACCACACGCCCCTCCATGGAAATCATTAAGCACTACCTTAGCCTCATCATGATTTAAGCAACGTCGTAAAAGGGAATCTACTCCACGGCGGTACAAAGTATTGTCCACTATGAGGTAGTTCTTGGAGACGTGACGTAATCGTCGTCGTTCATCTCGCGAGAGGTGAGTAGGGGTCCTCTGTGTTTGTAGATATACTATGATATCCCCATACCATGGGTCAGCCGTTGAGATTAAGAAAATGTGTTCATCAACGAATGTATCTTCACATACCAAATCCTCGGCCTCGCTCGGAAAATACGATATGAGCTCTGCAAAGATTAAATATTTCTTCAATTTTGCCGAAACAAATTCAAGATCAAACTCTTGCAGGATGAAAATCCATTTATTATACTTTCCCCCAATCATCCTACGTGTGAGGATGAATTGAAACGGATTGACATGGGCCACAACCAAGGTCTGGCGAAGGAGAATATAATGTCTCAAACGCTGCACCGCATGGACGGTAGATGAGGCAAGCTTCTCGACATGAGAATACTGAATCTCTGCATCAATAAGGTTTTGGCTTAGATAATATGTGACATGCTCCTGGAGCTCCTCATCCTCTTGAACCAAAACCATACCAATCGTCTCTAAAGACGTGGCCACATATAATAGGAAATCACGGCTATAATCCGGAGGACTAATCACCAGGGCCGATGCTAGGGCTCGCTTAAGTGCATCGAAGGACTCCTGGGCTCGCTCATCCCATTCAAAGGGAGTATCCTTCTTCAGGAGACGCATGAAACCTCTAGTCAAATTGGAAAAGTTGACAACAAATCTTTGTAGGAAGTTTGCCATGCCTTGCAAACACTGAAGATGATGAATATTGAGTGGGGGAGACAACTGGAGTATTTCCTCCACCTTCAAAGGGTCGACTCTTATACCCTATTTCGAAACGATGAATCCTAACAAACGACCTGACTTCACGCAAAAGATGCACTTATGAGGGTTTAATCTAACAGCATAGTGGCGTCACCTTTCAAACACCAATCTCAAGTGATAAGAATGACGCATCCTCATGCGAGAATGAGCAGCAAGGTCATCCAAAAATACTTCAATGATAGACTTGAGATCGTGGAATATCAAGGTCATTTCCCGCTGAAATGTAGCTCCGGCGTTTTTAAGGCCGAAAGGCATTTTTCGATACGCAAATGTTCCCCAAGGACAAATAAATGCGGTCTTGTGTTGGTCCTCGGGTTTAATTTGGATCTAATTATACCCGGAAAAGCCATCCATAAAGGATAACACCTCACTACCCGCACACTCATCCAAAATCTGATCTATAAATGGTGTGGGGAAGTTATCCTTAGGATAGGCATGATTTAAATCACGGAAATCAGTGCATATACGGATCACTCCCTGCTTCTTATCCACCGGAACAGGGTTTGAAACCCACTCCGTCAAGGGAACGGGATAGATGAAACCAGCTTTCAATAGCTTCTCTATCTCTGCCTTTATGCCGGGTGCTTTCCTAGGATTCACCACGCGTAAACGTTGTCGAACAGGATTAGCGTTGGGGTAAGTCTTAATTTCATGTTCGACAATTCGAGGGTCAATTCCTGGCATCTCATCATAAGACCAAGCAAAAATATCACGGAATTCCTTGAATATCTCGGTATACTCCCGAATCTCATCTTGGGAACAATCTGCCCCAATGTAGACATTCTCAATTGTACCAGGATTGCGAGAAATGTTGATAGGAATAGTTGACGATATGTTCACCATGTTTCCATCAGCCATCTGACCAGGAGAGCTTAATGGAACCATAGGTCTACCAATATTCTGACTAAGAATCTCCCTATAATCCTCATGCTCCAAAAGGTCAAGCTCTGGAAGGAAGTATGATCTATGATGAAGTTCCTCCCATGGTGGTTCAACTCCCGACATAGCCTCGATAATCGCTTCATCTAAAGGGAAAACCGTATCAAGGTAGTCGTGGGCATGAGAAGACTATACTGCCCATGCCGGCAGCACATAGGGGTCTTCCTCCTCCGTCCGCGAAGAGGAAGAACAAGGCTCTGCAACAGACTGGAGATTAGCTTGGTAAGCTATCATGACTGCAGGCAACGGCACGCTCGTCTCAATGGCCTCACTCGAAGGACTCGGTGAAGGAAGAATCCAAGGATCTCCCATATGACTTGTGTGAAAAGGCACCGATCTCGTAGACGTCGAAGCACCATCGAAACTAGATCCTATCATGAGGACGGGTGCAGGACAACTAAAGGTTCCCATGAGGGATGGATACATGCCTACACCCACACTCCTAGTTGTCGACTGGGAATGTTCAACTTTCGGAATCGAAGCTTCCGAAGATGCAGTAACAGGCGGATTCTTGAATGCCATTTGATCAATCGTTACAATCTTCCCATTATGTGGAAAGCATACAACGTGAAACACGGAAGACGCAACGGCTTGCATACTATACATCCAGTTCCTTCCCAGTAAGAGATTGTAGTCGAGGGGTGCAGCAACCACCTCAACCTCTATTGCAATGGTCTTCCCTCCCAAACGGACTTTAAGGGAAGGAAGGATACTGTGTGGCCTAAATGATCTCCCATCAAAAGCAGTTAACATGGTCGTTGGTTTTGACAACTCAGGAGAACCAAGACCCTTCCAACAAGACAAAGACATCACAGAAGCAGCAGCGCCCTCGTCAATCACAGTGCGCTTGACGATCATATCAAGACATTCCACATGCACCAAAAGGGACACATAGTAGGGAAAGCGAGGCTGATGTCCTGCGGTTTCAAATTTGATCACTGAGGAAGAATCATCACCATTCACACCAAGAGCAGAAAGCAAAGCCTTCCTTTGCGACGAACAACTCTGAAGCACTTCCAATGCAGACATCACACAAGGAGTATGGCCCAAGTCCTCGACAACTGAATAATTCTGGGTGGCTCGGGCATTTGGATTATGCCCTGAACGCTTAAGTACCCCCTTAGGAATGCGAGGTGCAGCCTCAGGTTTATCTGCAGGTTTCTCAATGCGCAAAGGGGTTCCTGGTGGATCAGGTTCTTTGCCTGGGTTGGGTTGTGACGAAGTATAATATTTCGCACGCATCACAAATTTCGTGGCACGGACCATATTAATGCACCCACGACCACTAGTCTTAGCTGTATCATCATCACTAGATTGATCATGGGACTTCGAGTTCATATTCTGGTTATGCGGTAAAGGGTTCGTTAACACAGCTGGGCCCTATGCTATGAACTTCGAAGCTTCATTCATTCTAGGGCACAAGTAAGTGAGGTGATCGTCCTTGCATAGCTTGCAAGGGAACTTGACCTTACATTTATTCTGCTTATCCCCCCCAGCATTTTTACCGTTCTTGTCATTATTGTTGGCATTCTCGTTCTTATTCCCACCCTTTTTATTATTGTTGTTTTTACCCTTTTTTCTATTCCGTCCGAGTTACCGGTTACCCTTCTGGTCGGACGATTGCACAGCAAGTACATTCGCCGTTTGGGCAGGTTGAGACGAAGTCGTAGCTTGTCCCGAGGCAGATTGGTTGATTGACAACTGAGCAACTTGTTTCACAACCGAACCTGCAGGTTTCTTACTTGCACAACCCACAATGCCGTCGGCATGTGGTCCAGGTTTGACCTTGGGATCGAAACTAGAACGAGGAGCGTTAGGTATAATCTCATATAACAAACCAGACTGAGCATAGATCAAGTCTAGTTCCTGCGCCCTAAAGATTGCTTGTTCCTCATTCTGCACTCCATATGTGGAAACATCCTTCGCTATATATGGCAATAAATATTTGAGGAACCACTCAAGGAGGAACTCCGGCGGTATAAAGGCTTTAATTAATCTCTTCCGTCTACGCCACTCCTGAATATGATCAGAAATATGGGTGGCTTTATCTTGCCGAAATGTCGACAAGAGCTCAGTACCAACATCACAGTGCACTGGTAGCTAGAAGTGATTAAGGAAAGTCATTGCAAGGTCATCGAACAAAGTAAAGGCACCCCTAGGTAACTCTATATACCATTTCGCCGCAGGCCCTGTAAGGGTGCGTTGAAATAGTCTCAAACGGACTGAGTCCTGATGCAATGAATTGGAAGAGCACCATAGGTGGAATGTCGTAACGTGTTCACTCGGATCCTCTCCTGGTTTGCCTTCGAACTTAGGTATGTCCAAAGGAAGCTTAGTAGGGACAGCCGACCAAGCCGGGTCATGAGCCACAGGATCGTTCGTAAGTCTCGATAAGTCAGGTAGATTGAGTGTCACGAGGAAAGGGAGCCTAGGATGATGAGGCCTATGGACCACTCCCTGGTTCATATAGGATTGATTACCACCATGACCTTGGCCATAGTGAACTCCTCCTGTATGACCTGTATAGGGTGGCATGGAAGTACCATAATGAGGTGGACCTTGACTAGTAGGAGCTACAAAGCCGTAATTAGGAGAGTAAGCAGGTTGTGAATACCCGCCTCCATAAGGTGGAGAAACCTGTCCATACTGCGTCCCATAATAGGGTCCATAGTTCACCACTTGCGATGCCCCATGAGACACTCCATAGGTAGGGATATACATTCCGGAAGTAGGAATATACATACCGGAAGTAGGGATATATGTCGTGGAAGTAGCAATCTGACCTCTAGAAACATGAACATAACCTCTCGAAACCACGGGTGTTATGTAGGCTTGAGACACAATTGGTCTAGTAATCGTAGTATGGATCTGACTCGTAGCTACATGTCGACTCAAAGGACCATGTGAGTAAGGTGGAGGGTTTACATTTGAAGAAATCGGAAGCGAGGACAAAGGAATCTCTGTAAGAAGATATGTACTATTGCCTATCGTCACTCGTCTGGAACCTAGTATCCCTATCGGATCACTAACTCTAGACCTAGGAGGTATATAAGATGGAGCTTCCACCACTGGGATGGAAGGTGCAATGTGACTATTACTCCCAAACCTCTCCACAAGGTAAGGCATGGGATTTCCCCCAGGCATAGTGCTAGGCTCAAAGTCGGATTCAACATGAAATGTCAAATCGTGCATAGGAAAACCAGTCGTAACATAACTACCGTAGCTAGTGCTAGGAGGGTCAAAGTGAGTCTCGGCATCATCCGACATTCCATACCGGTAACGTGTCAATGGGGAATCAGCCCTAGGGTGAGTAGGTCTATCATGCAAAGATCCTATCTGGGAAATCACAGGACCGAACTCATCTAGGTCAGGTGAAGGATCGTATGTAGGAGTAAGTTCCCCATCGTCAATACGAATGGGAGGAGGTGGCTCAAGAATAGCCTCTGAATGATCCTCCATGGTGTGTGGATCAGTGTGTGACATAGTCCGCCTAGACGCTCTAGGTCCCTCTCCCAAAGGAGGAGGATAAGTAGAAGGCGGAAGTCCTACTAAACGACGAGAACGGCACGGAACCGCACCTGACTCCACAATGACTCAACAAATAGCAAAGACTCTCTATTTACGTAAACCCTAGGCCAACTAGCATGCACAGAGCAATCACTAATAAAATCTAAAGCTAAATGCAAGCAAATAACGGCTAGATAAATGAGCTCCCGAATGTGGCCGGTATGTCTCTCCTAGGAGAGGCTTGAGAGGCCCTTGTCACCACAAGCAGAGGTACGTAACCAATTATTGTGGCCCTCATCTTCAACACGTAAAGCGACTGTGCTGTCCGAACCCAACCTGGCCGGGACACATGCAGAATAACCTCTACAAGTACCCCCTCGATATCCTAGGTAAGGTCACTAAGGTCACCTCAATATAATCAAAGCTCAGGCGGACAGTCGCAGGCGGGATTGACCGTATAGGCAGGGTAGCAAAGCCCAAAACTCTCGAAAGAGCCCCCAGATACGAATACAATCCTGGCTATATCGCCGGTGCTACACAGTTACTGACCAGGGGTTATCCCAATCAACAACCGCTCACACCACCTCGTGCTTAACTCCCTTTTGAGAGGAGGATCCTGAGAACGCTGGTTATATCAAGGATTTCACACACTCCCTGGACAGACACCTAGTTGTTGTTGTTTAGTGATCTTGGAGAATTAACTTACAATGAACTATTCCAAGATCTTAAAACCTAAGCTTGTTGGTGCACCCTAGAAAAGAAAAGAGTGTAATTCATTTTAATTAGCGTTGATTTTAGTTGGCTTTATTACTCAAAAATAGGATATGGTCGTGCAACTAATGGTGTTATGATGCAACAAGAAGCAAAATGCACACCTAACAATCAATGCAAATGCATTGTGTCCATGAAAAAAGGGTATGTGTACTACGTGTAATGCACAATTTCTTCTTCAAATGCTGAATGCAAATTTCCCTATATGAAGTCCTAACTATTACTCCAAAGCAAATCTAGATCTAGTGCAAGTACAATGCAAAGTGCAAAATGCAATGCATGATGATAAACAAATGTTTTTGGATTTTTTGAACATAAAGAGATACACAAAGCAAAAGAATGATTCTACCCACCCCAGACTCTACAAGCACACATAAACAACATTCCAGCAAAGTAGTAAGGTAAAAGGACTCTAATGCACTAATCTCAAACAAAAAATCAAAGATGCCATGACAAGAACTTTCCTAAAAGAAAAAATTTAGACTAAAAAAATGTTTCTGGTCAGAAACAGAGGTATAAACAGACTCAGGTAGTGCCAAAGGAGACTCAGAAACTAACAGAGTTCACCCAGCAATCCACTATCTTCCACAAAAAGGTAAAAAACAGGGTATACATGACTGTGTGCAGTAAACCTGCGTGTATACGCGGAAATCCCAGGGGAAACCGCGTGTATACGCGACTGTAAGTGACAAACCCGTGTACAGGAAGAAAAAGATGCACAAATCCAAGGCAAACAAACAGGATGAGACTAAATTCACACCAATCAGTCTCTACCAGGCATACATTCCCCCATACCCGACACAGAAACAAGAGAGAGAGAGAAATTCAAATACATTGAATGCCAAGAAATCAACCCCCAAAGGACAATTACTAGGAACTCCCCAGTGGTGTCGCCAATTCTGTTATGGAGAGAAATTCCTATGGCTCGGGGTACCACAACAGACAGCTAGACTCCAAAAATCAATCTTTCCCAATATGCAATATAAATAAAATGTCTAACACTAAAGTATCGAACCTCGTACCTTATTCCAGATGGTTGAAGTAGATCCCCGTTGAGCTTTCCAATCTTCAGCTTGAATTGATAGAATACTTCCTCAACAACAAGTAAACAATACAAGCATACTATATATCATGGTGTTAGATCTATTCTAGCATATATAATCAATAATATAAAATCATTTGACATATTCCAGTGGATACAATATTCATTCAAATACACATTACTGGACAGGAAAAGATATTTCTATTAATATAAATCAGAGATTACAAGTGACAACCTCTGACGGCACGTCTACGAACCGGAGAAACTGAATCCCCCACTTGGGCCTCCACCACCTCAATCCTCCATCACTCAAATATCAAGCTCACTAGCAAAAGGAAAGATTGGGAAGAACACAACAGTGCTCCAAGGGACAAAGGGATGCAGACTCAAGCATAAGTTCTGGCAACAATGGACTATAGTTTCGTTACTCTCAATTCTCTCTTATGCTTTCAATGTCTCAAGGGGTTCCTTATATAGCTTTTCAAAGGGATACTGAAAGTTCGAATCCGTGCGATCTCAAGGCATATGGAAGGCCAGGAGTCATATGAGTCGGATCCAAGTCAAGGAACACTCCAAAAGGATTTGGATTATGCACACATCCCGATGTACGCGAATATAGGGGGAATAACCGCGTATGTACACGGTTATCGGGGTAAAATCTGTGTATATCACTTTTCTTATGTTTTTAGGGATGATCAAGGACACATCAAAAGACAAAAAGTAGTCCATAGGGGATAATGAGTCTGCAGCGGGAAAGGGGAAGGCCATACAATGTGTGATTCACCTAGTGTGGTGAAATCCGCTATAACAATGGAGTACTCGAGAACAAGACTCTTGAAGAAGTATTCTCCAGCAAGAAACCATAAGTCATCCATCTCAGAATATTCGGTTGTCCTATGTACATACACATTCCAAAAGAGAAGAGAACAAAATTAGATCCTTCAGGAAAGAAGGGCATATTTGTGGGATACTCAGAAAGCTCGAAGGATTACAAAATATATTTCCCAGGATACAAGAAGATTGACATCAGCAGGGATGTGACATTTGATGAAGACACAACTTACAACAAATCAAGAAAGAGACCTACTGAAGAACCTAAAGAAGCAGAAGCAGAAGCACCCAGAATTCATGATACAACCATGAATGAAGAAGCTCAAGAAGAAGATCGAGATTTCAAAGAGCCACAAAGACATGTAGATCCACCTCTGGAGAAGAATCCTCATAAGAGGAAAATTGCTTGGGTACGTGAACTTATCCAAGGTGTGGAAAGATATGGGGCTCCAGAAGAGATCCAAAAGAGAATCACCGAGAAAGAAAGAGGACCAGATCCTACTCCGGGTATGTAGCTTTACTATGTGATTTCATTGATAAAAAACCTTCCAGTTATGAAGAAGTGACAGAACAAAAAGAATGGAGGGATGCTATGATCGAAGAATATCAATCGATCATGAAGAATGATGTTTGGGATGTTGTCCCAAGACCAGAAAGGAAGTCAGTTGTAACTTCCAAATGGATCTACAAGATCAAGCATGCTGCAGATGGTAGCATTGAAAAGTATAAAGCAAGATTTGTAGCTTGGGGTTTCTCTCAGAAAGAAGGAATAGACTATGAAGAAACCTTTGCACTTGTAGCCGGATACACTTCCATCATATTAGTACTTGCTCTGGCTGTAGTGATGAAATGGAAGATACACCAGATGGATGTCAAGATTTCCTTCTTGAATGGTGTAGTGGAATAGGAAGTGTATGTAGAACAAGCACTTGGTTTTGAGACACATGACAGAGAGTCTCATGTATGTAGATTGAAGAAATCCCTGTACGATTTGAAACAGGCACCCAGGACCTGGTACGGTGGAATTGACAGCTTTTTATCCAGTTTGGACTGTACCAAGATTAAAGCAGATACCAGCCTTTACTATAAGGTTGAGGATGGAAACCCAGTGATGCTTCTACTATATGTAGATGATCTATTTGTGACAGGTATGGATGGGTTGATTGCTAATACAAAGAGAAAGCTTGCTTCTAAGTTTGAAATGAAGTACTTGGGGATGATGCATTACTTTCTAGGTATGGAGGTGTCGTAGAGTACAGATAGAATATTCCTTGGACAAGGGAAGTATGCAGTAGAGATCTTGAAGAGGTTTGGGATGATGGACTGTAAGGCTATGGCCACACCTATGGCATCGAACCTGAAGCTATTGAGTGATGCTTCATCAGAGTCGGTTGATGCTACGATGTATTGTCAGATGATTGGATCATTGATGTATTTGATGAACACAAGACCAAACATTTGCTTTACTGTGAACACCTTGAGCTAGTTCTTGACAGATCTGAGAAATGTTCACTTGACTGTTGCAAAGCATATTCTGACGTACCTGAAGGGTACATTTGATTATGGGGTCAAGTACAATGTGAATCAAAATATTAACCTAGAGAGTTATGTTGATTCAGATTGGGTAGGCAGTGCCATTGATAGGAAGAGCACTTCAGGGTGTTGCTTCAGTATGGGATCAGGTGTGATCTCTTGGTTTAGCAGGAAGCAATCCTGTGTGGCACTGAGTACAGCTAAAGTAGAGTATGTCGCAGCTTGTTCAGCTAGTTGTGAGGCAATATGGCTGCAGAAGCTACTATCTGATATATTTGATCTCTAGTTGGATGCTACTTGTATACAATGTAACAACCAGAGTTGCGTGAAGTTGTCAGAGAATCTAGTGTTCCATGACAAGTCGAAGCATATCGAGATCAAGTATTACTATATCAGGGATATGGTGCTGAGGGGAGTAGTGAAGCTCCAGTATGTTGCGACGGAGGAATAGATAGATGATGTATTGATGAAGCCATTGGCTAGGCTGAAGTTTGAGTACTTCAGGAAGAAGCTTGGTGTTCTCCAGATCGAGGTTTCCTCCAAGAGAAAATGATGAGACCCATAGCCATTCTGACATGGTGAGAGGATTGGTTCCTTCCATGGTTAGATGTAAGGGCTGAGCCATTCTGTCATGGTGAGAGGATTGGTTCCTTCCATGTTAGATATGAGTGCTGGCCATTTTGTCGAGTAGGACAGATGTAAGGGCAATTGCCATTCTAGGAATGGAGGCACCTGGTCAGTTACCAGGAAAAATCAGTCTAGGACTGAGAAGCAATTTTGATGTGATAGAGGGATGTGTTCCCACTTGATCAGATGTAAGGGATGAACCATTTTGTCATGGCTAAAGGATTAAGTTCCTTCCATGTCAGATGTGAGTGTTGGTCATTCTGACGAGTAGGTTGGATGTAAGGGCAACTGCCATTCTCTAGGAGAATGAAGGCACCGGGTCAGTTACCAGGTAGCTTAGTCGAGGAGGACTAGGGCCATTATGATATGACTGTAGGATTGGTTCCTACAAGATCAGATATGAGTGCAAGCCCTTCCATCATTATGAGCAGGATGTGTTCCCGCCTGGGTGGATGTAAGTGTAGATCCTTTCTTCGATCATGTGTTGATCAGATATAAGTGCTAATCCTTTCTTCGATCATGTGTTGATCAAATATAAGTGCTCTACCTTTCTTTGATCATGTGTTGATCAGATGTAAGTGCAGTGCCTTTCTTCGATCATGTGTTGATCAGATGTAAGTGCAGTGCCTTTCTTCGATCATGTGTTGATCAAATATAAGTGCTGTACCTTTCTTTGATCATGTGTTGATCAGATGTAAGTGCAGTGCCTTTCTTCGATCATGTGTTGATCAGATGTAAGTGCAGTGCCTTTCTTCGATCATGTGTTGATCAGATGTAAGTGTAGTATCCATCTTTGATTATGTGTTGATCAGATAGAGATGTTGAAGCCTTTCTTCGATCATGTGTTGATCAGATGTAAGTGCTGGGCCTTTCGGATATGATTATAGGATTAGTTCCTACATGATCAGATGTGAGTGCTGGGCATGCCTTTCTGATGAGTAGGTCAGATGTAAGTGCTGAGTGTGCCTTTCTTGGATCATGTGTTGATCAGATGTAAGTGTCCTATCTATATTCGATCATGTGTTGACCAGATAGAAATGATGAGCCATTCTTCAATCATGTGTTGATCATATGTAAGTGCAGTATCTATCTTCGATCATGTGTTGATCATATATAAGTGCTGAAGAAGACCTACATGGAGGCTATGCCTACAACCAGCATGAAAAACGGATGGTTCTATAGAACTTCCTGTGATGAGAAGAATCATGAGATAGCACCCGTGATGATCCAGATCCAGTGACGATAGCCAGAGTTGATCCAGATCGAGTGATGATCCAGATCCAGTGATGATGATCCAGTAGTGATGATCCAGATCGAGTGATGATCCAGATCCAGTGATGATGCCCAGTGATGATCCAGATCCAGTGATGATTTCCCATGATGATCCAGATCCGAAGATGAAGATGACTTGAAGACGAAGATGAATTGAAGACTCAGAAGACTTGGGATGCAGATGACGAGATGATCTAGCTGATACAGAGAAGAAGAACAGTGCTGAAAATTGTGTCGAAAGAACACCTTCCTAGTTAAGAGGGAGTGTTGATGTATTTGTAACTTCAGAATGTATTCATCTATGTATCTTATGTATTGCAACCCGATGTTTATGCTGGGATGTATCTATAATTTAATTGAGTCATATTTTCATGCCCCGATGTTTCGATTAGGAGGATCAATAATGTAAACAAGTCATGTCAAGTCATTGTGGGTAACCCTCTGATTGTCTAAGGGTTAAAGTCCCCGCAGTTCTGAGGAAATAGGGTTATTAGATTCTCCTAGTAGAGGTTGGCCCTAGTAGGGTTTTAGTCATGTCGGTATTAGTATAAATAGAGAATTGGAGTCTGTATTTATCACACAACGCATCCACACTCAAGTGTAGTGCATAGTTGAGGAAGGAGAAGACACTAGGGCTAGATAAGAAGAAGGTTACTGCTGTCGGGAGATAACTTACTGTTTTGGGGCTTTTATTGTTTTGGTGCTGATTCTATCTCTAATGANAACACTGTGTTCATTGTCTCTTGTGTTTGATTGCTGTACTTGTTATTCTCTCAGTTAAAGATCCTAATAATGCTAGCTTAATGTTGAAAAACTAACAAGATGACGGATAACCAGGTGATTCACATACTAGCTGTGATCACCACTACGAATAGCATGAGTGAGGCACAGTTGAAAGACCACTCAATCGGGTTTTTCCACCAAGTCAAGAATTTTTTACAATCCTTGAAAAATGCAGTATTGAAGAAGGTTCTGCAAGTTGACATGCTACAAAGAGAAAGAGAGATCAATACAGGCAAGAGGGTCCACATTGTACAAATTCCACCACATGTGCTGGATTATGGAAGTGAGAATGTTGATGCCATAATGAAGTAGTTTGACACCATCATTATGGATTTCAATAAGCTTCCCACGCATGTGCTTGCACGATTATAGAATACAACGAGCCAGGATCTCACAGACTAAGAATAAATTGCATGTGATCATCTTGCCAAGTCACAGGAGAAAATGGAAGTAGCAAAGGAAGAGATCACAAGAATGCAGAAAGCACAAGAAGCATAATTTATTTCAAAGTAAAAATACTTAAATGGTAGAGAACGATTAGGGAAGGCCATTAGAGTCGCATGTCAGGAAATTCCTAACATCATGAAAGAAATGTTTGTTGAAGCAAATATTCTGTAACTGGGGAAGATTATTGCATATTTGAAGAAATAAAATAAGGAGGTCCAAGCATGGGGAGTTCCAAGTATATCGCTAGAATAGGTTGCAGAGAGAAAAATAAATATTGAGGATGTGACCACCTAGATTAAGGATTGCGAAAAAATGACCAAGATATTGGTGGATGAAACCACACAATTTTGGATGAGTGTGATCCAAGATAAACAACTGCAGCAGCTAAGTACATAACTTCATGCGGAAGAAGCACAACTAATAGCAATGTGGGCATCACTGAAAAATGATTCCCCCAGTGGTGCAGGTTAGTAAGGAAGCATAATTAAAGGCGCTTCAAAAATGAGCAAGCAAAGCACGGGAGAGGAATCATTGCGACACAACCCAGTTGGATGAATTCTAGGACATTGGTGAGCATTCAACGATGAAATTTGTGAGTGCATTGAAGACTACTCACGAGAGCTGAAACCAAGTGGCCGAGAAGATTGCAGAACTCCTGACCAAGGAGGATAGAGTAGATTGCGTAGCAATAAACATATGAAAAAAGGAAGTGGTTGATGAATTAAAAAAGGAATATGATGACTTCAAGATCCAGATCAACGCATACATAATATCCAGATGACGTGGCTCGAGGGCAAGCAACAAGATTGTGTTGGGGGCCTATTGGCAGGTGGATTGGATGTGCATGGTGTTATAGTGACAAAGGAGAAAGAAGGCTGCGCAAGATGAAGAAGTCGACAAGTGTTTAACTTAGTTGCATTTTTGTACTTTTGGTCTGATTTAGTTAGGAATTTAATTATATGTGGACCATTTTGTAAAGGCGCAATCCTATAAAAAGAATTAGAAATGTAGCATAAAGACATATTTGGTTCCTCAATATATTTTTATGTGATATGGGAGCTTATGTTCAGAGCAAATATTGTATTTTATTTATCTGGTGAGTTGTTTTGCTGGGTTATGGTCTGAGACTGTCGACTAGGAGATGTATGTTGACCTACAAAGTAATATGAAACTGAAGTTACTAGAAATGTGTCTTTTGTCTGTGATGTGATATCTGATCTTATGATTGCGATTTCCATGGTTGATTATTGTGATTTGAATGATGCGATCTGAATGGTTAAATATCTAATGTTTTAATGTTGTGCTTATTTGAATGATGAGAAGTCTTTGCATGATGGATGGATTCTTGTATGTCAATCTATTTTCTGCATAATGAACTGGTGCGATGTTAGATATGATAATGGAAATGGTAAATGAATGATAAAACCTTGTTTTGGATCTCTGAGTAATAGTGCAGAAAAGAGATATTAAGTGCGAATGTCCTCTTCCCTTTTGTGAAAACATGGTTCCTGCAACCCTCCCTCAAACATCTTAGGGGAGACCTCATTTTCTTCACAATTGTTGCTAAAGAGGGTAAAACCTGTCTGGGCCGATGTTTAGGGAGATCGCATCAAAACAGAGTGTTGATAGTGAGTGAACCCTTGTTGACTGAAGTGAGTCAACATACGCTGAGCCAAGATTGCTCAACACTAACATCAAAATCTACTAATTTTTCCTCTCTAATCCACATTGTTTGCATTTTAGTACTAGTGACTTGTATTTTTTGAAGAATTGCTGAATAGATTCAAAACTAATGGGTTGCATAGCAACGAGCCCATTCTCCAAAATATGCCCTCGAATCTCATATTATTTTCCAAACAAAGATTCAAGCTTATCCCAAGCTTCCTTTGGAGTCTTTAGTCCCTAAAGGTGGAACAAAAGATCCTAGGAGATATGAGTGCACATGAAGTCGAAGGCCTCACCAAGCGGATTCAAATTTTTGTTCTTCTCAACATACTGCTAGGGATCAGTTTCTCTACCCATTTTCATCCTAAATAGACCAATCTTGCACAAGGCTACATGCATATCTTCCCTCCAATCAGTGTAGTTGAAGGGTGTAAGGATTCAGGGTATAAGAGCTGAAGAATCCATCTTTCTGTATGTTGATAAGTCAATTCCTCAAGAAGATACATAGGTACCTACAAAGAATACTGCAAAACCAATTCAAATCACAATCATATGTCTCTCCAAGCCTTTACACCTCGACATGTACACTTTATTAGAGTTCGTCACACCTATATATAATTCTCTAGACATAATCTAGAGGGAGAAATGCTATGATTCCATGATTTATGTGGAAACTCAGCTACTTCTGGTGTATAATGGAGATCAGACAAGACCAGCTGCTAGCCTGAACAAGGCTCTGATACCATGTTAAATTTGTGAACCATTGATCTATATGCAAATGAGAGAAATTGAGAAGTAGAATTATGCATTAGAATATCAAATACAATGTACACTGAAAAAGACAAATTTGAGATAAATATGATAAGAATTGATCAATAAATTACAACATTAATCTATGCTTATTAATCAGTAATACACTGGTGTTACAATAAGTAGAATTCGAATGCCATGGATAGGATTCAAATCTACCAACTAAACTTGACTGACTAGCTAACTTAGTATGTCTAAATCACTGCATGGGAGTCACTAGTCTAACTCCTGATGTATAAATACGTCTATAATCAGTTAACAACTGGGGTATGTGTAAAAATTCATCACTCTCCCTGAAATCATGCAAAGCTGGTGCTAGACTAACTGAAAATGATCTAACTGATTGTAAATGGAGCTTGACTCAACATAAATTCTTATCAACCATGAACAACTGATGGAGGCCACTGGTGGCACTCAAAGTGGCTCCTAAATTGTAGGGATTGGAACCAATGGAACCAATGGAACCAGTGGCACCTATATTCATGGTGGCATGAAAACTCCAGTAAGGTGATAAATGAAATCCTAAGTTAGGAAATAATGACAAATAAACTATATTGGACAAAGGAAGATTACTAATCCTAACAATTATGACCCCTATTTTATCTTTCACCCCATCTGATTCCCCTCTCTTCAATTTCCCCCTCCTCTTGCATCTCTTCTCCAAAACACCCTATTCCTCCTCTAATCCTCCATATCCACCTTTCCATTCACCAATCCTCTCTCTCATCAAACCATCATCCACTTCCTCCCCTCCACATTATTTCCCTCTGTCGCTCAAGTCTCACGTACTCCATCTAACCCTATATATCTTCAACACCTATTATCCTCCTAATAGTGCTCTTAAGCCTCACTCCCCTTCACCCATGTAACCCGTCATGTTCTAATTCCCTTTATCTCTCCCAACTTGAACTTACAACATCCTCCTATGCTCTTGAATCTTTCCCACCCCCTCTCAAGTATTAACCATTCTCACTTGAACTTATAACATCCTCCAAGTCCATTAACCCTTCCCCACTTGAACTTCCAACATTCGTTTAGGCCATTTATCCTTCCCCACCCCCTCTCAACTATTAACCATCCCCACTTGAACTTCCAACATCCCCCTAGGCCCTTGAACCTTCCACACCCCCTCTCAACTATTAATCATCCCCACTTGAATTGCCAACATCCCCCTTGGCCCTTGACCCTTCCACACCCCCTCTTAACTATTAACCATACATTTGATGTCTTGCATAGCACACATGTGTTATAGAACTACATAAAACACATGCATTATAGAACTAAATAACATGCATGTATTTTGTAGTTCTATAACAAACACATGTTTTGTATTTCTATAACACACTTGCATTTTCCAATTCTATAAGGTTGGGAAATGTAATTTGAATTTAAACATAATGCGCTCTCATTTTGTCGCGTCTAAATTATGCCAATTCATTTGCTTGCATGTCACCAATAGTCTTATGTGCATGGTTTGGAATTTGGTTTGGTAATACCAAACCTATGCTATGGTATATGATACAACACAACTAATTGGGAATTTCTTCTTGTTTTTGAAGAAGTTTGTGTTTACCCACTCATTACAGTATGCTACACACAATCATTTTTTACATAATCTTAAACACAAATAGCAGTTTTTTCTGCAAATTCTAAATATGTAATTTTTATTTTAAATATTATATTTTCTATTTTTTTCAATTTCTATTGTATCCTAACTCAACTCAAAAAACACATTGTTAGTGTTTTTTCCATAAAATTTTCAACTATTGGTCGTTTAAAAATAAACTTGTATGTTGCACTAGAAGACACCGACCTCTACATTCATTAAAAAACCCATTTCATGACAATTGCATTAAAACCTTCAAAGGTTGCACCCACAAAATACGTACCATTTTCGAGGAATGATCACTTGGATAATTATAAAAAACAAATTCTAATTTTATTTCCGAATATAACATTGCACTAGTGCTTTATGTTTTATATGCCTACAATTTTTTGCAGCCTAAAACCATCATTTAGGCCCTCAAAGGTTGCACCCACAAAAACATATACCTTATCATTTGCCTGAAAAATAAAAAGTCTCTGTTAGAAAAAATGAAACTTGACATAGTCATGAAAATTTTCGATACATAAAACATATATATTCGGAAACATGATTCAATTTTCTACATTTCATTTTTTAACTCAAAGCAAGATCTTTTGTGTAAGTATCTCAAAAAATCCAAGTTGAAGGATGTGTGATTTTTCAGTTTTCATTTGCATCTAACATGTCAAAAATAACCCTCATTAACTTGCACTCAGCCTGTAATAAAATACAATATATATTTATTTACAAAAGAGAAAAAATAAGACAACTTTTAAAAAGCTTTTATAAAATAATATACAATATAATTACATAATTTTATATTATTATCACATTATGTGTTAGGGTGAATCCGCGGACCTGGGTAACACTTTTTGGCAAGCGCATTTCGGCAAAAACAGAAAAACGTACCTCGGTCGAGGGTTTAACAAGCCCTCGACCGAGGTATTTATTAACCCTCGGTCGAGGTATTAAAACCTCGAGCGAGGGTTAAGAAAAACCTCGACCGAGGGTTAATAAATACCTCGGTCGAGGTGCCTGTGTTAAAAAAATTATAAAAAGAGGCCGCGGGGTTAGAAGGGAATAGTTCTATAATAGGAAAATGCATGGGATATGAAAACATGTGTTTAGCTAAAAAATATGTTTAGCTTATATGAGGGGGCTTAATAATATTCTTATTGACTATCCACTGCTACATATATTTGGTATTTTTATGGAATTCTCTATAGTCCCTTCTGGTTCCAAGTGGTACACTATCTGGTCTATTTCTTTTTCTTTAGGTAAATATGGGATTTAAAAAAATCCTCTACATTCAAGTCATTTGACTCAAGCATAGGTCCTACATTTTGTTGCATTCAATATTCTTTCCTGAGCTCCAGTGGTGATGCTAGGTTAGAGTTTCATTGATCGTACTTACATCTCCAATTATTCTTGCGGTTAATCCTCTGATTAAAAATGCCACATAATTATTTTCTTTGTTGGGGCTCTGTTCCACATAGATTAGTTCTTTATATAACTTCTTTCAAGGTCTTTGGCAATTTCCAGAGGCATAAGGGAATGTCCATATCTAGTTAATTCACCTGTTACAGTGCAGGTTCTAGCACCATTTTCTTAATATGGCATCGACATTCATCAAAGGAAGTGAGTAATAATCATTAACATAGGTTTTGAAATTCATAGTAGCTTGCATGATCCATATTTATGTGAATAGTATTCATTAACGTATGTTTTTTCAATTCACAATCGATATTTATCAGCCTTTGGTGGCAAACACAGTTTCCTTCCTCTTATTTGTGTCCTTTTCTTTCGATGATCTACTCTAGATAATAATTCAAGAACATTTTCTTCTTCCGTGCATATATTTATCTTTATTTGATTATTTGATCTCTCTAGTAGAGTTGATAACCTTGCATTATGTTTATTCAAGAGCTTTCTTTTCTTCTTTAGAATGGAATTCTGATGCAAAGAAGTGTTTGGAACTACCCTAACTTCATTTGATTTAGTCACAAACGTAGAAAGCACATGATCTTTGACATTAGGAACATAATTTTCATGAATATCTTCAAAATATTTTTCACCCTTCAAATTTTCTTTACGGTGGGGGAATAGAAACACCCTTACTTTACTAACCAACCAAGCACCCATTGAAGCAGGGTTATCTTTATTTTTTCTAAGATGTCAGATTGGTATACCATTTATTGTGAGATCATTAGTGTACATCCCATTTAGTAGTTAAGTTAATCAGAGAATATGATCCCAATAGGAAATATAAATACATGAAATCGACTAGGGAAATTGAGGAATATAGTTGCATGTCTTTTCTGGATGTATGGGTCACTAAGAAGGACGACAAGTTTTTATCACATCAAGTATACTAGAAAAAGATGCATATATGTAGGTATCTGAACACTAACTCACATTACCATCTTGCACAAAAGCTTTGGTGTCATAAACACACTTTGGTGTCATAAACACACTAGCTAAAGATAACCCTGCTTCTAAGGATAGCACATGGGTGCTTGGTTGGTTAGTAAAGTAAGGGTGTTTCTATTCCCCCACCGTAAAGAAAATTTGAAGGGTGAAAAGTATTTTGAAAATATTCATGAAAATTATGTTCCTAATGTCAAAGATCATGTGCTTTCTACGTTTGTGACTAAATAAAATGAAGTTAGGGTAGTTCCAAACACTTCTTTGCATCAGAATTCCATTCTAAAGAAGAAAAGAAAGCTCTTGAATAAACATAATGCAAGGTTATCAACTCTACCAGAGAGATCAAATAATCAAATAAAGATAAAAATATGCACGAAAGAAGAAAATGTTCTTGAATTATTATCTAGAGTAGATCATCGAAAGAAAAGGACACAAATAAGAGGAAGGAAACTGTGTTTGCCACCAAAGGTTGATAAATATCGATTGTGAATTGAAAAAACATAT
>LPNX010730020.1:1144732-1165369 GCA_001517045.1 Pseudotsuga menziesii | reverse complement strand
CAATTTGTTTTTTCACTGCAAGTCAAAATTCACATGGCATATATGCGTTTTGAGGGCTTCTATCTAGCACATGAGTAAAAAATCAGGTTTTCATTGCCAGATTTGGCCAAAAAGTGTTACCCATCTTCATGGAATCACCCGTATATATTTATTATATTATATACAATTCAAATTATATAAATAAAGTAAAATAGTATTTAAAAGTAAATAAAATAAACTTTAATATTATTTTTCATTTTAGTTATTTACATCAATTATAATATTATCATTAACAAATTTTGTGTTTTTTTTGTTTTATAGGAAGAATGCAAAAAAAAATATTTGATAAGCCTAAAAGAGTCATCCAGTGAATTATGAAGTTGAAAGATCAAATCAAAAGAGATCATCAAAACCATGAAATCATCATCTTATGGAAACTAAAATTCCAAAAGAAAAGAAAAAAGTAAGCATGGAAAGGCCATCCAACCAAAGCGTAAAATCACAAAACAAATTATAGGCAAACAAAAGAAAGGTATTTACAAAATTTTGAATGGGCCCCTAAAATATAGTAAGAAATTTTTAGGGGGTTGTTGGGGTGCCAACAAGCAACAAAAAGACAATGTTTAGAGTACGATAAAAGAGGTGAAGCAAATCTATGCTAAGTTTGTGGCGCAGTAGAAACCACGCCATGTATAGTCTTGAAGTGGTTCAAGACAAGGCACATGTGAGTGTTGGGGCGTTTGAAATTTTTGGTGTGTTTAATAAGTTTTGGGAACCATTTTTTGTGTGAATAAGGTCAAGAAAAAAAATGTACCACAAAAGTAGGACCGACTTTGATATAGCGACCGAGAAATAAGGAAAAAAGGTGTTTGATCGCGTCAACTACGAAGTTATTTGGGAGAAGTTGCAATTTTGGGTCCACTTAAATTTATGAGTTGACTTAGTGGGTGCTGAGGACTATGAATAAGTCCTATACATGTAGTTGGTTGGAAATTTTTGGGTTGGCTAATGTTTTGGGGAATACTTAGTTTTTGAGTTCTAGTTATCGAGTTCTTTTGGAGGGTTCTTTTTGGTATGAAGAAAAGTTGTCACGATGATTTTATATGAGAGAGTCATAAGAGGTTTTAACGATTTGTAGGCTTAGTGTGCATATCTGTTGTAAATAGAAGAGGAGAGAAAGTTTGCAGATTTTGTGCATAGATATGAAGCGCTAATTTGTTGCAACTCGTGAATAAGAATAACACTTTTGTGGTTTTCTCCCATCTTGGTTTTCCACCTAAAATCCTTGGTGGTCTATGTGTATGTTTGATGTTATTGTGTGTTACACTCTATTTTTTTTATTATGCATTATAATGGATGAATGATGATGATCTGTTAATACATGATGAATGATTAAGTTTATTGCACAATTAAAGAATGCATGTGATGATTTGGTTATTTTCATTATGTGGAACATGTGGGAAATTAACAGACCCATTGAATCTCTAAGGTGTTGATTATAGATTGATTCACTCCCCTTCATTGCTATTGAAACATGGTTCTTGAAGTTTCCATAGGTACCCCGGGTGAGACTTCACTTGCTTGCAAGTTTGCTGAAAGAACCAGTATCTTGGGCTTTCTTGGTGAGTAGTTTAGTGAATCTGGTTTGAAGTATAGTTCTACCAATAATATATGTTATCTATTCCTATCCCTGGTTAGGAGTAGTACATTTAATCTCTCTCTCTCTCTTTTCATCTCTATAAATGGTATGCTTGTAACAATACATGAAAATTTTATTTGATTAAGATCAAATAAGTGTATTGTGTCGATTTTTATGAGTAGTATATCTAGAAATCCTTGTGAATCTCTTTTAAACACAATTTTGTTTGCAAATATTAAATTTCAAAGTAATTTTTACTCTTACGTATCAGTGTTGGTTATAATCTTACTCTCGATATTAGGTGTACTTTTCTTTTTTATTTGAGAAAGAAAGAGGAAACAGGGATTGATCCTAGGTTATAAACTTACTACATCAAAGAGGAAAAAGGGATTGGTCCTGGGTTATAAACGATGTAATAATCTCAAATACATCGTTTTACAAATTTAAAATCAAGAACTCAAAAGCTATATGGAATATGAGACTCTTAAGATGTCATTGTAACTAAAATGAAAGGCATTGAATGATTGAATGGGGCACGCGAAGAAACCAATCGAATACTTGTTTGATGAATGAAACAAATTAAAAAATGGGATGATTGCAACTTCAACTCACAAAGTTGAAAAGACTTATAGTCATATGGTGATATATGCTGGGTGGTTATGGAGGTTGGCATCAGTGTTATTGTTGGAATTTGAGCAAGTTTTGTTGGTTATGAGGCATTTTTTTAGTTAAATATATTTTGGGAGAACGTCATACCAAATAGTCAAACAATTTTCCAAAACTTATTTTTGACATTAAGTGATTTCTATAAGTTGTTATTAATTTTTTTGCTTGGTTTTTTTGAGAGGCTAAACTTTGAAACTGGTTCCCAAACCCAAACTTTAATTGCAGGTAATATGGATGTTAGTGGGTGTATATTGCATAATGTTGGTGGGTGTCAATTATTGGTTTGTATTATTTTTGGTAAGTAATTTTATTAATTTTTTTGTTAAGTATACAATAAAAACTATTTTTTTCATTGCTTAAATTCCTTAATAAAAAATTATTAATGAAGGATTTCTACCCTCCTAGTTGAAAAGTAACTCTTTTAATAAAACGTTATATGACTTGGCAAATAAAAACTCAAAACATCGAAAAAAATTAGTTTGAAAAGTAAAGATGAAATGAAATTCCAAATTTGGTTGGCATAACTCACTAGGTGTTCGAATATCCACAAAAGTTTTACTTAGATAATGAAAAAAGGATAGCGAGGAGTTGGCTCATAGTTGTGAAGAGGGGCCTTCGAATTTTTGAGGGGATTAGCCGAATGATATTTTTAAATATTAAGTTATATTAATGTTTATGAAAGGCATATGTACGTTCAAGTTTAAAATTATAAAAACATTGCAGCAGTCCGATAATGAATAGAAAAATCAATATAATAATCTATGGAATAGATTAAATGAGCTAAAGGTTTCTTTCGAGTTGAGAGCTTCCGCAATAAGGTTATACGACAATGTAATTGCTAAGTCTAAGAGCAACGAGGGGTGGTCGAGAGATATTAAGTGTAACATCGGAGATAAACAAGGTTGCCCCCTCTCCCCCACCCTATTTGGCATTTACATTGATAAGATAGAAGGTTTTTTACAAGAAGCAGGTTGTGTTGGCACGTTCTTAGCTGGAATAGTTATCATCCTTCTTCTCTATGTTGACAATATTGTTCTTCTGACAAGGTGTCCATTTGATCTTGATAAGCAACTACGACTTCTTAAGGATTTCTGCTCTACCATGGGTATGACAATCAACATTGAAAAAACAAAAGTTATGATTATCAAATCCAAGGACACTTACGCTAATTTTGTGTATGACAATAACAACCTGGAGGAAGTGTCTTCTTACAAATACCTAGGAATTGATATTCATCACAAACTCAACTAGAACTATAGCATTGAGAAAATGATTTATGGAGGGTGGAAAGCTTACTTTGGTCTCGAAAATAATGGTAAAGCAGCAAACCTTGTGATGTGGGATAAAAATAAGTTCCTCTTTGAAACTTTAGTCACTCCCATTATCTTATATGGATGTGAGGTTTGGGGTTGCAGCATCTCTAGAGAATCTTGGAGAAATATTGATCAAATCCAGAAGCATTTTATAACGTATAACCTCAAAATTAAAAGCAATACTCCATATCCTATTCTCTTTATTGAAGTGGGTCTTTTCCCCTATCAAGAGCCTAGCTATGACTAGGTTCCTATTGTACAAGCACAAAATCAATAACATGGGAGATCATAGAATTCCTAAGCTATCTTTTAATTCCAGCCAAAACCAGCTAAGGCTCAAGCGAGGTTGGTATAAAGATACCAGGGCCTGGTTAAACCACTGGGAGATCGACAAAAAGATTGCAATGCAAAATATTAATAACATTAAAAATATTGTCACTTCTAAGTTTAAAGAGAAACTGTGGTGTGAGAATTATTTAGAGGCTAAAAGAAAATTAAGATATTACAAGGAGGTCATCAATCCTACTCTAGAAGATCAAAAGTATTTCTCTGTTTTAACTAGTTCAAAGAAAAAAGCTAATATAGCCAAGATAAGAATGAACTCTCATGAGCTCCATAGTGAAACATGTTGTTGGACAGTTCCTAAAACACAATGGGTGGAAAGGATCTGCAATCTCTATGAGAATATGAACATTGAAGATGAAAATCACTTCCTCTTAGAGTGCACTGTGTACATCCACATTAGGTCTCAGCTTCTTAATCTTTGTTGCAACACTGACCTTCATAGCCTTTTAACTTGTTAAAATTATAGTGAGCTCGGTATGCTTCTCACGAAGCTCTTTGAGCATAGGAATACAATTTTAAAACAAACTAATTAATTCGTTTCTTTAGGTTCGATAGACCAAAGTTTGGTCTCAGTGGACGTTAACCACCACCACCACCACCACCACCACCACCATCATCATCATCATCATCATCATCATCAATGTAACCAATCATAGTTCCGAGTCCCAAGTTATCGATGTCAATGTAAACTCTCATAAAGCTGAAGAGGGCTTCTGATTAGTGTTATAACTTAGAGAATAGTCGTCGCATATTTACAATGTTAAGGTGGTTTTGTTTGAATATCAACCATTGATACATTTCTAAATGTTTTATTGTTTTTCAAAACTGTGCTGGTTGGCTGTTCTGTTCTCAGTAGAATCGTTTTTTTTTTAAATTAAAAAGTATATTTAGTCTATTAATTCATAAAATAATATGAAATACGCCCATGGATGTGTGCGTTTCAACTAAGAGTAGATGAGTTTTATCGTGGCCAGCTTTTTTCTTAAATAAATCACATAAACAATGTCTTCAAAAGAGATTCATCATATTTTTAATATTAATTATTAGAGATTTATAATATTTATAATATTAATTATTTAAAAAAAAATAGATTTATAATATTTACAATGTTAATTGTATTAAATGTTTGTTATCCATTAGCAACCAATTATTTATGTATTAGCTATGAGTTGCATAGTTATTAACTATTTTTGATATATATATATTTTTGTTATAATTGTATTAGCTATGAGTTGCATAGTTATTAACTATTTTTGATATATATATATTTGTTATAATTGTATTAGCTATGAGTTGCATAGTTATTAACTATTTTTGATATATATATATTTTTGTTATAATTGTTTATTTTAAATTTGGATTAAGAAGTTTTTTTATAATTTAGGTTGTGGAGTTGTTATTATTATTTTTAATATATATTGAATGAGATATTAAAAAAAATGATAATCACTTTATCATAAAATAACTTGAGTATACTCACATTACAAAGCATTTTCTAAATATTTGTTACAATATTAATCTTTCTTATGAGGGGTCGACACATCCTCGAGCCCAGAGAGGTGGACCTAGAGCCCATCGAAGTGGCCTACCCTTCTAGCCTTGTCACAACGGGATAAACAAGCAACCCTACCCCCCTCCGGTTTTGAACCTATGGCATCCTTGGAGATAACACACGCTCTTAACCATTAGGCCCACTCAGGTGCTCTAATCTTCCTAACATTTTAATTCATCATAAATTTGGTGGTGTAGAACCACTTCCCTTAAAGAGAATAATTAGGTACACCTATAACCATATGAAACTATTATAACCTTAATAAATCAAGATATCACTATAATAAAATAAACTAATATAAACCTATTTAGAGAGAATAATTAAGTGCATCTATAATAGTATGTAACTATTATAATATTAATAAATTAAGGTATCTTTATAAAGTTAAAATGACTCTATATCGCTCAAATCCATCTTTAATAATGTAAAAAACTAGCAGAGGCACTTAACTTGTGGTTGGTGAGCACATATACGTTACAAGTTAAGTGCCAAAGTTACTTGTTCTCGTCGTACATTCTCACCTAGTTAAATTAGTTATCTCTTACAAACCAGGAGTTATCCATGCATCAATTATCCATGGATCAATTATTTTTTATATTTATTTCTATAATTATGATTTATTTTTAATTTGTAACAAATGTCGCAGATTAATCTAGACAATACACTTGTCTCTAGACAATACACTTGTCTCATCCTCGTCCATAGATGAAAAAGAATAAGTATTTGTCCACCCCAAAATCTCAAATAAAAACACCTATGAATATAAATATAAGATCCAAATCCTAGGCTCTATCAAGCGCCCACATGGATCAAATCTTTGGAGAACCATGGGTTGTTTAGGAGGCCTTGCACATAGTCTTAAAACCATTTGCAACTACCTCCTAAACCATGTACAATAAAAGCATAGATTGTTTAAGATGCCTTGCACATGGTTTTAAAACCATTTGCAAGGCTCTCCTAAACAATGTACAATAAAACCATGGGTTGTTTAGGAGGCCTTGCACATGGTTTTGAAACCATATGCATGACCAACATTTTTTTGTTGATAATTCCATTTTTTATTTTTTATTATTTTGTTAAGTAAGAACATTACAACATCTCCCCATATTATGTTGTGTTTACATTTAATATAAATATTAATTTTAAATTTAATAAATATTAATTTAAATTTAAAAGTTCAAAACCAAATCTGAAAAAACCTAATAGTTGAAGAACATAAAAATTTCAAATATTTATGAAACTTGTTAAAAAAAATAATTTCAAAACATATATGGAAGGAGACGATGCATTACATATGTTAATCAACATTTGAGGGTCATACTCTTTCATACATAGCCGGATGCCAGAAGGTATATGAAACTTGCCATATAACAAATGCATATGCATATTGTGCATATTGATTATTCTTATATCTATAATTCACTGAAACACATTTTAACATTTAAACATGCATTTTTGACTTAACAGATCGTAGATTTCCAAGTCCATTCTAAAATGCAACAAATGATCAATGCAGAAATCACAACCCAAAACTTAGCATGAAAATAATTCCGAAGTGTACAGAATTCTTAAACATGGTTAAGCAATTGGAAATTGTTTTTATTTCAACGTCAATCATTGGAATTATTCTATAGAGTAGTTGCATTGGCCAATGTTGCAAAGAGAAGTAGAAGATATAAAAACATTGTAAATGATATAGTATTATAGTTTTGATAAATATTTATATACACAATTTTGGTATGATGATTCATTTTGAATTTTGTTATGTTTGCAAAAAAAAAATGCAAAACAAAGTTTCATTTTAAATTTAACATATTAAAAGCATGAACTTTTAAGTGCTTTTATATAAAAAATAATAGTCAAATACTTAAGCTATTAATCTTTGGCATATTATTTTAAAAAAAATCATGGAAGAATTTGATCAACTTTATCTTCTTAAGTACACAACGATCTCTTGGAATTCTCCTTCGTATAATTCATGCTTGTGTACTACGAATTACTCCATGTTCAAACCTGCACCCTCAAGAATGCTCCTTTGCCCGTTTCATACACTAACCAACAAAACTATAATTTGGGTACATGTTTCTGAGTTCTCTTTTTGCATTATTTATGTCTTTTTTCTGCATGCTTTATATGTATCCTTTGGTAGCTTCCGTGACTTGTTCGTAAGCTGACTTCCAAAGAATCTCAAGGCCAATATCAAATCCTATGAGCGGACCCTGATATTCGAATTCTTAACCCATGTTACCGTTAAGTGATCTCTAGATCTATGACTTGCGTTTTGTTGCCTACTTCAAACCTAAGGCTCCTCAACTGCATAAAGGGAACATTCATGAGATCATGATCTTTCTCTTTCTGTGTGAAGATATACCAGAGCCGTATATACACCAGACCACCATCTGCTGGAAGTTTTTTATGTTAGTACTACATGGTATTTTTAGGTTAGCTGGCATTTGAAGTTTAGATTAGTAAGGAACATCGTGGCTGGTATTCTAACAGTGCATCACAATTTTGAGAACAGTTTTATTTCTACCGCAATTAATGATTCGCAATAAGGCATGTAGTTTGAGAAAACTACATATTGACTTACACTCATCTTGGACAACAATCCATATTGACTTACACTATATTAACTTCTTCATATAGTAAAGAAGAAATCTGACTATTCAGAAGAGTAAGTTGTCTTGACTTAAATTAATTTGACAGACTTATCAAAAGAATTTTTCATGGCAACAACTCGGCAAGCATGCATAATGATATATCGATGAAATTTCCAGCTTTCATTTTGACAGTTCTAGCTTTTAATTTGACAAATACTACATAATGATAGATAGCAATTTCCCTTTGTGATGTAAAAAACAAAGATTTTTCCCATCTCAGCAACGAAAAATAAGTACTGTCTGAAATTTCTGCTAAGATTTCCGGCCAAGTCAGGAAAGAGATTTTTCTAGCGCTAGATACACTGCGTCTTCAATAAATTTCCGACAAGTCTTCAATAAAGTTCCGTTTCTTATTTCCAGCCATAGTTACACCAGGTCTTGAATGAAGTTCTGTCTGTTTCTTATATCTTGTACTGGTTGCCATCTACACTGCTCCTGTACTGGTTGACATCTACACATTACTGCCGATATATATAGATTTGAATAATAAATATTATGGGCAACAACTTCAATCCTTGCAGACAGATATTTTCACAAATATTATTGATAAAAATCTATACATTGATGCTATTCTAATATAGTGACCATGATTATAAAAAAAAACTCATCTTCAAGCCACTCTTGTGAGAGAATCAGGGTTGTCCAAGCTCTGATACCATGTTAAGAAATCATGGCCACTAAGATTAAAGTGAAAAGACTAAAAACTAAACAAGAAATTTTATTAACTGGAGGGTGCAACTTTCATATTGAAGCAGGCACTTATTTATCTCATTACAATATATTCAATAATGGTTGCATAACTATAATTTATCACAACCGTAACATAACTGTTTATTTACAAACTAATTGTAAGTGTTAATCTTCAACATTCTGGAGATGCTCTTCTTGTTGCCTTGGAATATTGTTAAAATAAAAAAACCAGTGTTTAGGGTTTGACTTGTTGGTGGTTTGAACAACATTGACAGTCAATATCACATTGGAATGTGCTTCCTTCTCTGTGTATATATCACATGGCGCTTCTATCTACAATTACAATTGTTGTGAGAAAGTTATTTATTTTTGTTTTGATTCTACTTCCATGAAAGGCCGATGAGACAAATTTCCCAAGAATCTTAGGCTTGGATTCATGCTTGTACTATCAATTAACTTTTTTTGTGTACTAGCTTAACATTGTTTTGCATACGTAAAAAGTAAATATTTATAGCCGACCTTTATATGAGGAACTTTAGGTAACCTTACAACATCTTACAACATCTCCCGGTTGTCACAATTCCTCTTGACACAATAAATAAATCTTAAAACTTTAAAAATTAAATAAATAATTTAAAATAAATTAAAATTGTGGAAAAAAAACATTAAAGATACATGTTGTGAATTCTCTACCCTTGTTTAAATCTTTAAAACCTTATGCTTTGGATTGTTGGTATTTATATTTGTAATTGGTTGAGAATGGGTATAAATTCAAGTATAATAGATAATTTTTTATTTAAATATTTTAAAAATGTTATATTAATTGTAATTTTGTAAAATTATTTAAGAATGAAGTTGTTGAGAGCAGCCATTATACGAGAATGTAATTGCCAAGTTTAAGAGAAATGGGGGGTGGTCGAAAGATATTAAGTGTAATAATGGAGTTAAGCAAGGTTTCCCCCTCTCCCCTACCCTCTTTGGAATTTACATCGATAAGCTAAAAGGTTGTTTAGAGGAAGCAGGTTGTGTTGGCATGAACTTAGCTGGAATAATTATCATCCTTCTTCTCTATGCTGACGATATTGTTCTTTTGGCAAGGTGTCCTTCTGATCTTGATAAGCAACTAAGACTTCTTAAGGATTTCTGCTCTACCATGGGTATGACTATTAACACTGACAAAACAAAAATTATGATTATCAAATCCAAGAAGGACACTTACGTTAGTTTTGTGTATGACAATAGCAACTTGGAGGAAGTGTCTTCTTACAAATACTTAGGAATTGAATTCATCACAAGCTCAACTAGAACTATAGCATTGAGAAAATGATTAATGGAGGGTGGAAAGCTTATGTTGGTCTTGAAAATAATTGTAAAGCTCTAAAGCTTGTGATGTCGGATAAAAATAAGCTCCTCTTTGAAACTTTAGTCACTCCTGTTATTTTCTATATGTGTGTGAGGTTTGGGGTTGCAGTATCTCTAGAGAATCCTGGAGAAATACTGAGCAAATCCAGAAGCGTTATATAACATATAAACTCAAAATTAAAAGCAATACACCATATCGTATTCTCCTTATAGAAGTGGGTCTTTCCCCTATCGAGAGCCTAGCTATGACTATGATCATGTTGTACAAGCACAAAATAAATAACATGGGAGACCATAGACTTCCTAAGCTAGCTTTAAATTCCATCCAAACCCAACTAAGGCTGAAGCAAGGGAGGTACAAAGATACTAGGGGCTAGTTAAACTATTGGGAGATCAACGAAAATGTTGCACTACAAAATATTAATAACATTAAAAATATTGTTACTTCTAAGTTTAAAGAGAAAATGTGGTGCGAGAAAGATCTAGAAGCTAAAAGAAAGTTAAGATATTATAAGGAGGTCATCACCCCTACTCTAGAAGATCAAACCTACCTCTATGTTTTAACTAGTTCAAAGAAGAAAATTAATATAGCAAAGATAAGAACAAACTCTCATGAGCTCCATAGTGAAACAGGTCATTGGGTAGTTCCTAAAACATTATGGGAGGAAATGATCTGTCATCTTTGTGAGAATATGAACATTGAGGATAAGAATCACTTCCTCTTAGAGTGCCCTATGTATACACCTACATTAGATCTCAGTTTCATAATCTTTGTTGCAATACCGACCTTCCTAGCCTCTTAACATGACAAAATTATAGTGAGTTCGGGACGCTTCTCTCCAAGCTCTTTGAGCATAGGAATACAATTTTAAAACAAACTAAATTATTTGTTTTATTTAGGTCCGATAAACCAATGTTTGGTCTCAATGGATGTTAACCATCATCATCATCATTAAGATAAAAAGTAACCTAGTTTTAAGTTAAAAAAAACTTTTTAAACTAATAATATGCTTAGATAATAATTCTTTATATGTTAAAATAATCACACCCAACATTAAAACTTCGGAAGCTAACTCTAAAACCATTCTAAATTTATGAAACCATATACAAATGAAGGACCATAGATTCACTAAGTATATAATTGAATACGTTTCATTTAAAAGAAGCTCAACTTAAAAAAACTATTTAAGCATGAGATCGCATGAGATCACAAGAAGTGATTAGCTTTGTTGCGTATTGAAATGATAAAAGTTTTTAAGAAAAACTTTTTAAGCTAATAATATGCTTAGATAGTAATTCTTTATATGTTAAAATAATCACATCCAACTTTAAAACTTCAAAAGCTAACTCTAAAACCATTCTAAATTTATGAAACCATATACAAATGAAGGACCACAGATTCACTAAGTCTATAATTGAATACGTTTCATTTAAAGGAATCTCGACTTAAAAAATTATCTAAGCATGAGATCACAAGAAGTGATTAGCTTTGTTGCATATTGAAATGATAATTTTGATGCATGTTGAAATGATAATGGAACAAGGTTATAGCTATGTAGATATATTTTTCTACCATTCTACTAGTTTCACTAAATCATATCAACTAATTTTTTTATGATAATGATATCATTACTCCACACTAACTCAATAAACACATGCTTTTCGGTGACAAACAGACACCATTTAGTTTAAAACATGCACATTAATATGTATAGATAATGTAAGAGATACTTAAAAAAAAGCTAATGACAATATTTTTTAATTTTTTATTGACAAGTTATTGGACTTTTCAATTGTTGAATTTGGTCCCATTTGGGTGTCCATTGTGATCCAGTAGAGATCCAATAGAGACCCTTCATCATCAAGAGCATCTCTATTCTTGATTTCCATTCATAATAGTTGAAGGGGGTTAGAATATGTTGGGGATATAGGAGATCCATGGCTGCAAACAACTCTTTGATGGTTGCAAAATACCTTATTCTACCTATAATAGCTTGATCCCTGAAAAAATCACTAGAACACTCACTAGTTTAGCACCCCTAGAACTATGATACCATGCAAAATTTGAGCAAGTAGACGCATGTACTAAAAGAAGCTATATGTATTGTAAAAAAGAGATCAACAATCAACAATTCATGTAAAAATTGTATTAACGTTAAAATCATCACACAAAAAGGATAGAACATATAATAAGTAATAATGATGTAAATTTCATTGACCATTAATGAATGGAGGTGAAAAATATTTATAGGAAGGTAATTCGAATTAGGTTAGGACCTTGTTCAAATTTCTCATGCAATGCATGAGGTGCTAGTGAGGCTTAACTAGAGCCAAAGACCCTCAATTATCCATACACACTCAACAAAATGGGTTGCATTGATCCAAGACTCCCAATCACTAGTTTTGACTTAATGATGTACATGGATATGATTGTATGTGAATGCAAATCCATAAAATATCTGAATTGGGGTGATAATTATTGAACATGGTTAGTTAGGGTAAGTTAGGACCTAGGTTAGTGGAACATATATATTCCTCTAGTAGCTACTAACTCGATCACTCCTAAATTCAGGGAAAATCACCCCAAATCAAGGAAGGTTCCCCCAAATCAAGGATGTGCCCCCAAAACTAGAAATACATCTAAGGGGTGACTCAAGTGGTCAATTTGGATGGGGTTTGGCCCACTAGAGTCTCAATCCATGGTCTACGTATCTAGGTGTTATAGAGAGAAACTTTCTATGGTTTGGGGTAGATGACAACAGACTGAATGACACAAGAAATCATCAATTTCAATATGCAAGAGAAACAAATACTGCTAACACTAAGAAATATGAAGCGTACCTTATTCCGGATGGTTGATATAGATCCCCATTGAAATTTTACAACATGCTTGTATTTATAATTCACTCTCAACAACACTAAATAGGACATGCATGCTATATATCAAAGTGTCAGGCCTATTCTAGCATATATAAAACCATCATGTATAAGAAAATATAACTACACCCATGGATAAAATTTTCATAGTCATACACATGTAATGGACGAGGAATGAATATTTCTATTAAAAATAACATAGAGAGAACAATGACAAAATCTGTCAGCACCTCGTCAAAACAGAGAAAATGAGTCCTCCACTTGGGCCTCCACCACTTCAATCCTCCATATTAATGGAAAGCTTACAAGGAAATGTCAAGCTTGGGAATAGTAGCAATGTGTGCTCCAAAGGGACAAAGGGATGTAGACTCAATCATAAGTAAGTGAGGCAACAATGAACTATAGTTTCCTTTCTCTCCAAAATTCTCCTCCTTCAATGCATCCAAGAGGCTCAATATATAGGCCTCTAATGGACAATTGAGGGTCAAGTCAGAGTGTTTCCAGGCATGTGGAAGGCCAAGAGTCAAGTTATTCGAGACTCATTGAGCAAAACTCCAATTTTTTTTTTGTTTATTCAAAATTCCAATGTACACGAGCTATAGTGGAGAAAGTTGCATGTACACACGGGTATCAACTTAAAAGTCACGTACAACCATAAACATGTGTTTTTTAGGGATTTTATTGGGACATCAAAGTATAAATTGAGCAAGGGGGGTCCAAAGAGTCTATAGAGGGACATGGAAGGCCTTAAAAGTGTGATCTACCAAGTGTGGTAAAATCAGCTATAACACTAGGTAGATAATGTTTTCTCTAACATGGTCTTAGTATTGCCTTGGGAAGTTGAACCATGATCCTTGAGTTTGCACACCTCTAGTTTGTTATTCTTCCAATCACTATGGATTATTTTTATTTTATTTTATATACTAGGGGAATTGAAAATTGGGTACTGGGATGGTACTCACGTGACACAGGGTCCAGGGATCCATTCCTGCTACCACTATACCCCTATCTTCCCCACAACAACCCGCAAGCATGGGACACAAGTAATCCCGTGTGTGATTTGAACTCATGACCTCCTTTACAACATATGAATTCATTTAAGTGAATCACCAATGAGCTAGACCAATATGTGTCATTATATAGAATATATTAATGCCTCTTGATTTGTATATTTATATCATTATTCACTTTATTTCAAATGCTTCCCAAGTCACCATTGCGTCGTGATATTATTCAAGGGTTGTCTTTAGCTTGTATCAACCATTATTTAGTATCCTTGACTATTCATGTCAGCATTTTGTGTTTTCAATTTGATGTTAGTTTCATCATTATAACCGGCATTGGACTCATGCTAGCATAGAAAGTTCCCATTGACTTCTCATTGGAGAGTCATTTATCATTGACTATGACATATTTATTTGAGAGATTGACCTAGATTTGTTGGAACCTTGAACCTGATTTCATCATTAGTAGGTTACCTTGCACTTAGAAGATGACATCTCATCATTGGTTGTTGACTAAGATATTTCGCATATGATCAACAAAAAATACCTCTATTCACATTTTGGGATTCATGCCATACCTTGGATTCCATTTTCATCATTGGTGGAATTAATCACCTTTGGAAATATATTTCATTATTGTTTGTTACTTAGAGGATTTTTTCATGCAATATTTCCACTTTATTTTAGATATTTACTCAATGGTGTTCATGCAAAGCTCTTATCAAAGTCCTTTCAAAATAAATCAGTTCTTGTCTTGTGCTCATGTTGATTGATGAAGAATTCCTTAATTCCTTCCTTCCAACGAATCTCTTCCCATTGACATCAAATCATTTTTCTGTCAGAAAGGGATTTAGAGACATTTATAGTATCTTGGGGCTTGTAGCCATCATTAGTAGATTCCCTTGCAACCAACATCAGGAATACATCAATGTCCCCTGATTGGTATATTCCACAAGTGTTCGACACCAACACATATATTCATATTTTCTAGAGTGTACTAAGTACCTTGACACTCATTATTATCATTGGTGGGTTGTCTCATGTTTGGTAATGATAAACATCAGAGTGAGTGCACAAAGTTCAAGAACCTTTTAGATGCAATGGTAGATTCAAGAAAATGATTCAAGATCTATAAAAGAGAAATGATCCCAAGCATTCCCGAGCTTTCCAAACCTAGTCCCAAGCATTCCAAGGTGATTTCCAACTAGGATAGTTAACAAAAACATGAGTGCGTTATGTTTCTTTACATGCATGTGTTATGTTCTCCAAAATGTGCACACATTTTTTAAAACATGATTATTCCCAAAATGGGTCGTGCCCATTATTTTCTACACAACAACCAACTGTAGCAATTTCGAGCTGACCAAAGCAAACAAAGGTGAATGCTATTTGGGTGAGAAGGGCATACAATTTCCACCTTGGGGATCAATCTCTTCATTCCCAGGTTTTTACACCAAATCACATCCTTCTAGTTTCACTATTTTAAATAATTTGTCTCCCCTAATATGAATTGAAACCATAATTTTTTTAGTTCATATGCCCTAAAATAAATTTAAATCATATATTGAGTCATTTTCATGCCCAAAGTAAACCAAAACCCCTATTTACTCATAAAAATCAAATCAATTTCACTATGTTCATATATTGTCACGAGCATCCATGTGAATCCAAACCAATATTCACAAATATGCAAAGTTTCAAAAGTATATAGCAAGGTTTCATACAACTAAAAAAACTTTCAAGTAGAATTCTTGTCCCCAAAATACATAAAAAAAGGCGCTAAATGGCCTATAGAGTCCAAAACAATTAATGCCACAACAAATAATGGTGACAAAGGAAGTCGTTTGAGGGATTTTCCAGATAGATTTGAGTGTTTGCATTGCGAGTACATTCAACAGTTTGTCACATAGTGTGCAAGCATGAATGGAGCATACTCGTGTATTACTGAACCCATTCAACTATTTTTAATGGAATGTCGAAATGATGATCCAACTGATCTCGGAAGGCCTGTACAAAGTCACAATGGAGACTAAAGTCAAACCCAACTCTGCTGTGGAGAAATCGAAGTACTTCAACAAGATTGATGAAGAGTTTGCAATGCTTTGTCTCAGCATTTTGAGTGACTTTCTCTTCCATGTAGTCAATCTAACAACTCCCAACAAAGTATGTCTCAAGATTGAGGAATTTTTTGGGAATACTGATGAGATGAGAGGTCACAGGCTCGAAAATGAGTTAATCTCACTGAGCCTAGCTCAGTTTGAGACAATCCAATACTTATTCACCAAGTTCAAATAGTTGGTGCTTAATCTGAAACAATGTGGCATAGAGAATAAATATGAGCATCTCATATTGTCCATACTTTCGAAGCTAATGCCAAAGTACTCAGTGTTTGTGTTAACATTCCACTCTAGCAATATCATAGCTCGAAACTGGCTAATTCCTTCACTAACCAACTTCATGGTATCACTAACTCAAGAACAAGACAAGCTAGTGCAAATGGGTACCATCAAATCCAGTAAGGATCAATCCCTTGCTACAGGAGTTTCAAATCCATCCAAAGGCAAGAAGAAAGCCATAGATTTGAAGCAACAAGAGAAGAAGAAGCTAGAAAAACCCAAATATTAATATGGGGGTTTGAATACTTGCAAGGACAAGGACAAGAAGAAGCAAGCAAAGACCAAATGCACCTCATTTCACAAGGGGTGGCATCCCGAGAGTGCATGTATGAATAAAACCATAGACATGATGGCACAACTGCTTGAGAAGAACAACATCCAACTGCTTGAGAAGAACAACATCCCACTACCAGAGGGAGACAGTCACGAATGCAAGTGTGAACATGAGTGAGGTATGCTGGAACATACATGAAGGAATGCTAGGCATGGGTGAGCACATGGGTGAGTGGGAGTGACTCTAGGAGGAAATAAATTCTCAAGGAAGGTTAAAAACCACCACAAAAATTCACTAGCCTAAGGTCAAACATATCCGTGAATCTGGGGATGGAGGAGCGCACCAAGATAGACCTGTCATCAATGAGGGTTCCTGGGTTGTTAGAATGATCAACCTGGAGCGCCTCAACTATCGGAATGATCAAATTAGAGTTCCTTAAATATCAATAAATGATCAATTATCCTAAGTTTGGACCATGGAATATAGCATAGAAGCTAATGAAATGTGTCCTAGGTGTATGATCATGGTACTAAGGTGGATTATTGCTCTAACATAATGCATTGTGATGGTACTTGTCTGAACTAGTTTCTTGTTACTGTGCATGTGAACCTATCCACATTCTTCCAATATGATGAAATATAGGAGAATAACTATTGCTTCTTTTGCAGCCAATCTTGCATATTTTGAACCTCTTTGACAATATGGAAGGATTGAACTTGGGATTCCATACCCTAGGGATTTTATTTATCCCATACAATGGATTCCTTAGCTTTCTTGTCAAGAGATAATCAATGTACCCCTTAGGCCTTTCCATGTAGATTTTTCCTTCCAATTTGTCAATTTTAGTGACATGATCCAATGTCTCATTGTTCTTTAGTGAGGAGAACTGTTGATTAGACCTTACCATTATGAAGCATCTCTCTTGGATTTTGTAGCACCTCTTTGGGAGAAGTGGATTTGCTTGACATAGAACAAGGCTTTCATCTTGAAACTGAGACCTTGTTCTTATCTTGTTATATTAATTTCCATTCATGTTCCCAGCAACCTCAATAACCTTTTGAGCCCACTTAGGCCTAATATTGGGAGTAGGGACTGGATCTAAATATGGATATGTTTTAAATTCATCTTCAATTCCAAGAACTTATTCAACTTGGTCCTCTTCTTCGGATTCTAATTCTAAAAAATTAATGGAAACATTATCATATGCAAGGCTTTCATCTTGAAACTGAGACCTTGTTCTTATCTTGTTAGATTAATTTCCATTCATGTTCCCAGCAACCTCAATAACCTTTTGAGCCCACTTAGGCCTAATATTGGGAGTAGGGACTGGATCTAAATATGGATATGTTTTAAATTCGTCTTCAATTCCAAGAACTTATTCAACTTGGTCCTCTTCTTCGGATTCTAATTCTAAAAAATTAATGGAAACATTATCATATGCAAAAGGTCTAGGTAGAATGAATTTACCTTCCCTTTCAAATGGAAGCTGAGAATGCACTAGATCTAAGTATGGAAGAAAGTGTGATAATTCATATGCCTTGGAGGCATGGTTTACAACAAATTTCAATATCATCTTCCCAGTTGATATATCTAATATCTCCACTAAGTCAAGACCAAATAAAACTCTATTTGGTGAGCCAGTGTGATTCATCTGATATACAAATGATAAATTTGTTGCTAAGGAGGGCACATATAGGAAATTCTTGAACACTCCATGCTCTAATTGATTGAACCCTTTCCTTCAACTTGGATTTGAGTGCCATATCTCATGTGAATACTTGGACCATAAATAAGTTCTAATGAAGATAATTATTCTTTGGATGCAACCATGTGATTGGAGGCTCCTGAATCAATGAGGAAAGCATGATATTTTGAAAATCCATCCTTCAGTGCATGACATCTCTCATGATATTCAGTCATATCTCCAGAGTCAACCTTCCTTGCGTCTTCAGGGAGGGAAATATTGTGTTGTTCAAGGAGTCTTCACATCTTATCAATTGTCGTCTTCATATAATCTTTCTCTGTATGGTTTTATTTCATACAATAGGAGAACTTGCCCTTGTCAAACCTATGATGTTTATCCTTCTTAGGGATCGAGGCTTCATGTGACAGATCAAACTCTTCGTTAGGTTCGAATTAAATGTTCCTCTTTTCTTTGAATTTTTTCTTCCTCCTTGATTGTTCTTTATTTGTCTCACCAGCCAAGAGATCTTGATTTGGAGAGGCTTTGAGGGCTCCCATATGTATCATCTTGTCTTGTTCATGTTTTATAAATTCCGTGAAGGAATTAAGGGATGAAAGGCATCAATTTGTATGAATTTTGGAGTTCTTTGGCATGAGGTTGCTAATGGAGGTAGGGAGGTTGGAACTATACCTTGTACCATATCATCCGGCCAGTCTGTCATTTCAACATGAGCTTCATGTCCTTCTATTTGTTGCTAGCGATTGGATGGTGGAAATTGGAAGCCCTCTTGGGTGGTCCCAACAACATTTTATTCTTCAAGCATAGAGTCACCATGCAATGACTCTCTACATTCATCACTTGTATACCCACATCTGACTAAATCAACAAAAAATTTAGGTGGCATTGATGTGCGCCTACATTTTACTCCTTCATCGGTGCCATGCAGTGCTTGTTCTTCAATTGTTGTGGAAATTGAAGGCCTCTCAAGTGAATGATTTTTTCTTTCTTTTTGTGAATTGGTAGGAAGAACTGTGGAATCCTATACAAATGGAATTGGTTGAGTGTCCATAGAGCATATTCTATTGGCCATGCCATTTCTTTTCTTTTATCTAATTTCTTCAAGAATTTTGTTTGGTATCTTCTTCCTTGTTGATTTTCTTGCTCGATTGTGCAAATTTTCCATGACCAAAGTGATCAATGATCTATGGTTCTCCTCAATAGGATATTTTATAAGTTTAATATGTTTCTTGATCAAATTTTTCTAGATACTCCACCACAATGACCAATGAAAAATCATCTTTGATGTTCCTCAATTGCAAGAGAAACAATGGTGGAGATGCTCAATGATGCTCCTGAATAGGAGATTCACCAAGATTGATATTTTTCTTTCTCAATTGTGTCTAGATAATCCACCACAATTACCAATGAAATAATTCCTTAGATGCTCTTCAATTGCAAGAAATACAATGGTGGAGATGCTATGTGGTTCTCCTCAATGGGAGATTCACCAAGATTGATATTTTTATTGCTCAATTATGTCTAGATAGTCCACCACAATGACCAATGAAATATTTCCTTTAATGCTCCTAAATTGCAAGAAAAACAATGGTGGATATGCTCTATGTTGATCCTCAATGGGAGATTCACCAAGTTTGATATTTTTCTTACTCAATTGTATAGATACTCCACCACAATGATCAATGAAATATTTCCTTTGATGATCCTCAGTTGTAAAAAAATTATTGGTGTGAAATTGGAGATAGTTTATGGTGTTTTTCACTTGAATTCTTGAACCTTGCCCAATGTATTTGGTGCTCCAAGAAATCCTCATACACTTGTTATGGAGATGATTAATGAAATCAACAATTTGTGCTTATTTATTATAATGGAGAGAGTGAACGCACTTTCAGGATCCATAAATTACGCATGGATTGTATTTTCCTTGAGACATATAAGTGTGTTTCTTAGATAGTGATTGATGTTATCTATACAGAAACAAAACACGTATGTGTTATGATCCACAAAAATGCATATGCATTTTGTTATAATAACGTTTAGAAACATTTAAGAAAGTAGTTTCATGGATAAGGGATAATTAAATGTTTAATATTCATTAACAAGCACTCCCTAAGTCTTAACCCCCTAACACACACTACACCTTGCTTCCCCCTAACTCTTGTTTTAAAAATATTAGGG
>LPNX010730020.1:1041743-1143956 GCA_001517045.1 Pseudotsuga menziesii | reverse complement strand
GGGGGAGTTAGTATGACTTAGGGGAATATGGGGGGGAAGAGAGAGAGAGAGAAAGAGGAGGGGGGTGTTAGTGGTAAGGGAGACATATGTGTTATAGCTCAAAATGACACATCTCTTCCTATGACCACTTTCCCATGATTCAGTCGCATGTCGACAACTTCCATGACAACACTTCATGAAAGTCACTAAAAAAACACCTAAATTGGAGGATACATATATTGAGTTATGTAACTTTGTTTGACCTCATATATACACCTTTGGAAAGGTATCTGATTCAGCTAAAACTTTCCAGAAGATACCAAAGTCTAAAAATTCCTAGAAGTACCCTAAAAATGATATTTTTTGATGCATACATGAGTTGCATTAAGGAAACCCGTGTATTGTACGTGATTTGTTATATATAATACTCATGTATTCCCTAAATACATGAATATCTAAATTGAAACCCACGTATACCTGCTGCATACGTGACTGTTTTCTCCGCAGCCCGTGTATTCCTCCTGAAAATGTCAAAAAATAACGTTTTTCGAAATTCGGGTAGTTTGGGTAGTTATGCAACTGACTCCTTCAGTTGTAACTACTTTGTGTTTGACCCTATCTCTTCATAAAGCATATAAATAGAGGTAGGGAGGTCCATGAGAGGATATTTGAATTTTTGCATTGTTATGCTTGAGGAATTGGAGCTCTCTTTCCCCCACCTTTTCCCTAGTGATAATCTCCTTGTGTAGCAGAGCTTGGAGGATGAGTTCCTTGGAGAAGAGAAGCAATAGAACCGGATCAAGGTTTTGTGAGGTGCCCAACTTGAAGAGAAGGCATATTTGTACTTGTTTTCAATATTAATAAAGATGTGATGTCCTTCTTCTTCCCAAATTATTGTTCAATGTGTGATTGAATCTTTTTTTATGATCATATGATGATGTTAGTTAGATCATTATTTCATGTTTATTTGGTTATCATTTCTTTATATGTGGTCATATTGGTTTGAGGAAGATATAATTCATTTTGGAGGTCTCTTGGAGTCAGAGGAGCAAGAGGAGCAAGAAGAGGATTGAAGGGATGCTTGGATCAAACTTCATTTGGCTAAGGTATGAACCAGTCCAATCTCTAAAACTTGCTTATATATACTTGCAAAACCATATGCATCTCTCTTTCAACCCCAGTACGTTGATGGCCTCTTAAACCATAGACATAGGAAACTTTCCTTTACAACAGAACTAGCGAATCCACTGGGGAGAGCCTTGTCTATTTGGGGTTTCTCTACTTTTATTTCATTCTTTTGCAAGGTTTCAGATCTTTCTTGCCACTTAGGAACACTTTATATGTCTGATAGAACACCTCCCCTGCCTTCCTAAGGCAGCTTTTGACCTGTTTTGGGTTCTTTCCCACCCATACACGAGTTGCAGATTGAACAATCATGTATTTGGTATTTATATGCGACTTTATTTACTGTCAACCCACGTATGATACGTGACTTGCCAGTAGTGAAACTCATGTATGCCCTTTTAAATAGTGTTTTTTCCTCTTTTGTGGTTTTTTCTTCTGTTTGAAGGTTGTTTGGTAGGTATTTTGGGGTCCTTTGCAGGTGCATGACTCCAGGGAGTTAGTGTCATCCTTTTTGGTTGTTCTTTATCTATGTGGTAATCCTTTTTATAGCATTAGGTTTTTCTCTTTTCTCTTTTCCCCCACGCCCTTTTCTTGGCATGATTTTTGGCTTATGTTTCTTGTCAGCCTCTGTTAGTGATCTTTGTCTAAACTTAAAATCTTATTGGTTTTTTTTTTCCTTCTTCTTTTGTTGGTTAACTTCACCATGCCAAAATAGTTGACTTGTCTCCTATGCAAGCCTTCCTTCCAAGTAGGGTTTATACTGACTTTAGGGCATTATAGAATATGTTTGGTGGTTGTATAGCAAAGTTCATTTTTCTTTGTTCTTGTTATATGCATACATTTAGTTTGTAGGTAGTTTTTCTTTTGCATTCATAAATCAAAAAGAAAAAACTTATGTTTTCTTTATATACATGTAGATTAGGTTTTTGTCTTTAATGCATTGCATATCATAATTTAAAAAATAAAAAATAAAAAGAAATTGTTCTTTTGTGGCTTTCAAGTTTCTATTTGAAAAAGAAAGAGAATAGTTTTTGCTTTTTGCATTTCATTTCTCTTTGCTTAGTCATTTTGTTTCAACTTTGAGTCAAAACACCACATAAGTTTCATGCCATTTTTATTTGACTAAAAATATCCTTTTAAAATGAACGATATGATATAAAATTTATTAGTAAGTTTTATTTTATAGGCTCCTACACCAACTAGCTTAGGTTAGACTTGTGGATTAGGGAGTTTTAACTCTCCACAAGTATTAAATTTTAGACGTAGTTGGACCATCACTAGGTAAATCCTCTTCTATGTTGATTGTATCTGGGAAGATCCTCTCAAATGGGAGCTAAGAACAAGGCTGCATGGAGAGTTGGCCTAAGGAGATAACCCTCTGATTCCTTGTCAAAGCGTAGACCAAGGTTTTTGCGCATCTGGGGACTTCTGTCAATACCACCCTCCCAGTCCCGTATGGTGCCTGGTGTTGACAGGGTTTCAGGCTTTGCTACCCTGGCCATGCATACAAACCAGGATTGCGACTGTCCCCCTAGATTTTCAATATAGTTAAGGTATCCTTTAGTATCTTTGACATCTAGGGTTCATTCACAGGTACACCAGAAGGCTATTTTTGATTGACCTTGGATGGGCTTGGAAGGTAACTCCGGTAGAAGGTGTGGGAGGGCAGTGGGTGATTCCTCCACTTGTGCCTAAGAACATCTAAAGGGACTCCAAGTAACTGTCTCTCAACTTTCTTTTGGAAAGCATATCTTATACTTGTTTGTCTATTTGGCTTTAGAAATTTTTTAGTAAGTGATGCGTGGTTTGTTTGTACTTGGTTTGCCTTCAGGTGTGTGATTTGTACTTTTGGTTTCTTTTCGACCTTGGACTTTTTCTTATTGTTTGAAACTATGGCTAACACCCCTTTGAAAACCAACCAAGAGATCCCCATGTTGAGAACTCCTTGTACTATTCCTCTCATAGGGAATGTTGGTGTTCCTTTGATGGCTACCCTAAATCTACCTGGATTCACCCTAGGGATACCAGTGTGGTTGTTTTCCACTCCAACTATCTTGAATTATCCTAATACTTCTCAAGTAAGCTCCTTATATCAAGGGCATAAAACAACTTCTTCCCCTTCACTTGTAGTTGATTCTCCTACTCCTTCTACCTCATGCGGTGAAAGTACTAATACTAGTAACTGACAGTCTAAAAGGAGTAAAAGAAGGAGGAATATGAAGAAGACACATAAGCAAGGGGGCACCCATTCAACCTCTGTAGGTCAAGTTGAACCTCACCACCCAGCCTCTGGAGTTCATGTTGGGGGCACCTATCCAACATCTATAGGTCATGTTGAATCTAAGAACTCAACCTCTGGAATTCAAGTTGATCTTCACCATCCAACCTTTGTTCATCATGCTGGTGGGATCCTTCCAACCTTTCCAGGTCACGTTGGATCCAGTCACTCAACCTCTATGGTTCATGCCGAGGACACCCATTCAACCTTTGATGTTCAAGTTGAACCTCCCCATCCAACCTCTGCAAGTCATGTTGGATCCATCTGCCCAGCCTTTGAAGTTCATGCTGGGGGAACACACTCAACTATTGCAAAGCATGTTGATCCTAACCATTCATCCCCTACTATTCATGCTGGTGGTTCCCATCCAACCTCTGAAAGTCATATTGGACCTAGTATTTCAACCTCTGCAAGTCATGCTAGGGGCAGCCTCTCAGCCTCTGTGGTTCATGCTGAAGACAATCCGTCATCCACTGTGAGTCATGTTGACACTGTTGAAAAGACTAACCATTCAAAACACAAGCCCAGGTTTCCTTGTAAGCTTTATGAGGGAGACCACCTTACTTATAAATGCCCTTCTATCATGGAGGTGTGAAGAGTTTGGTTTCATGGTCATCCCATTTTTGAACATCCTGAATTTTTTCAACAAGCAAACTCTCTTAGTCATGTTGGACCTAGTCACCCATCCTCTGGTGGTCATGCTGGGGGAAAATTTTTAGCCTCTGTAGGTCATGCTAAGAGAAAAAAGTTAGCCACTGCTAGTCATGTTGACACCATTGAGAAAACTAGTCATTTGAAGTGCAAACTTAAGTTCCCTTGTAAGCTATGTGAGGGAGATCATCTTACTCACTAGTGCCCTGCTATCGCAGAGGTGCGAAGAGTGTGGTCCAAGACTCAAGAATTTCCTTCTCCTGAACAACCTATAGTTTCTCAACCATCTTCTCAACCTTTGGTTGATCAAGTGGTCGAACCAATCTCAGCTTTGGTTGAACCAATCTCAGCTTTGGTCGATCCCACTCTTCTTTTGGAGAGTGATCCTTATGTGATTGAACCAATGTCACCTTTGGTTAATCCCACTCTCCCTTCGGAGAGTGACTTTCATGAAGTGGTTGAATCGATTTCATTGTCGATCAATCCCACTCTTCCTTTGGAGTGTGAAGTGTCTTCTAGTCACATTTTCTTCACTACCACTTCAGAACTTACTAAACAAGGGGGCACTGAAATCACTTCGGATGACCCCCCACCAAGCTCTCTGATTGCTTCCTTTAATTGGGATAGCCTAATTGAGTCGTGCCTTCCTTATAATGTCCCTTTCCAAATAAATTTCAAAGTTGGAAAATACACGATTGCTCATTGTATTGTTGATGAAGGAGCCTCAATTAGTATCTTGTCTGCTCGCGCTTGGAGAGGCATTGGATCTCCCAACCTTGTGTCGACTACTAGTCAGTTACTGGAATTTGATAGAAGAACTTGTATATCCTTGGGAATTCTTGCTCAAACACCCGTTACTTTGGGTGGGAAGATAGTCTTAGTTGACTTCATGGTGATAGAAGACCCCTTGGACTTCAATATGCTCCTCGGAGGTGATTATGCCTATGCCATGCAAGTTGTGGTGTCAACATTCTTTCATGTGATGTTCTTTAATCATGGCAAAGAAATTGTCACTATCGACCAGTTGGATTTTCTTGATCCATCTCCTAACCCAACTAGAGACTAGATTTTTCCTTTATTGATTCCTCGTGTTTCTATAGACACTAGCTCGCCACAGGTGAGCTATGTGGCCTCATGTCCTTTGCATTAAATTGCTACTGAGAAGCAGCCTTTGTTTTCATGCTTATCTTCCCAGGACTTGCTCCCAGCAGATGACTAGGTGAATCAACCTATACAGACCATGGAGCCTGCTCTCCACTCTGTCGATCCATTTGAAATTTTAGACATGTGTCCTATCTTGGATGATCTCCTTCCTTCGGATGAAGTATTCCTAAAGTATTTGATACAATTTGACCTTCTATTGGATGTTGGTTTAGTTGTGACTAATTCTAACCCTGATTTTCCTAGTAAGCCTGATCTTCTCATGGATCAGTCTTCTTATGTTGGTATTTTTGAGTCTTTGGACTCTTCCTACAAACAGAAAGTCAGTGATCCTAATGAGTTTGATTTTTCTTATGAATTTTTCAACTCCTATGATACTGAGTTTGTTCTTGCAAACTCTATCTCCCTTGTCAATTTTTTCTCTCCTTTTGAGGTTTATCTTACTGATTATAAACCCTCAAGCCTTGGTTCTATACAATCTTCTTCATTTGATTCTTCCTTGACTTTACCTTTTATAGAAGATAGCAAAGTCACATGTGTTTCTACCAAAGTGACCCTTATCGAATATTTTCTTCTGAATATGATACCGATGTTGTTGTTTCTTGGAGAAAGGATTCTTAGTTGGATTCACAACTGTTTACTGGCCTTGTCTTTTTGTTCAACCTGTAACTACATTTGCATGTATCATGCTCAAGCTTTTGATCCTAATGTTGGCTTCCATGCTTTTAGCTCGTTGTATAAGCCCTCATCTTTTTTCTCATTATTGCTAAGCCTTGTATCATTTTGCTTTTACAACTTGACACCCTTTACCTTGTGAATACATTCCCTGAGTTTCTTTATCCTACTCATGTTCCTTGCATTATGGATAGATTTGTTCCTCACACTTGGAACTAGTTTCGCTCGCCTCTGACACTCGTCTCCTTGCATTTAGAGCATTCTTTCTGCTCTCCTTCGAGCTTGTTAGAAATAGTAAGGAGGCCACGAGTTGACTTTTCTGGACTTGTTAAAAATTCACAGGAAATATATGGAGATTCTTTAGGCTCAGGTCCGACTCCTCAAAATTGACTTGATTGTCGAGTAAACTTATCCGTTCAGGCTCGTTAAGAATATGTGAAAAGGCATCCACATTGGTGGTAGATTATCACTTTTGTTGGACCATGTGGAATAGTACGGGAAAGGATCACTCCCTTTTCTTTGGAATTGAGAAGAGTATTCTCAAGAATAAGTTTATCACTTTTCTAGACCTGAGGGACTAAATTTACGGGAAAGGAGCGCTCGGTATGAGCTTAGTTTTCTCTTTTTCATGCTCTAGACCTAAAAATGAAAAAGATCATGAGTGTACTTTATGTCTTTGTCATGCTTGTTAAACCCTAAAGAAAAAGGCATCGAGTTTACTATTGTAAGCCCCATTTCTCGTAATCAAATGGATCTTTCTAAGTGATCTTGCCTTCCTTCACACTTGTAAAACTCATGCTATATGTTGCTTTTGAAGGAGCGTTGGGTAGGTGGTACTTTAACCTTTTTCAGACCTCCCTGACTAAATACAAAAAAAGGTGTGCCTTACTTCTTCAGAAGTTAAGAGAGTTCTTCTGTGGTTTGTTTTATACTTTTTCAGCCTCAGGAGACTAAATTAGATGAAAAAGTTCCCCATTGGAGTCTTCTTTGGAGTTTTTAGACTCTCTAAACTATGAAAACACCGTCGAGCATTCACTAATTTGGGCTCGTAAAATCCATGAATCAATGCTTTATCAAGCATTCTTCTGTCTCTTTTTCGAGCTTGCCAAAAATGAAGGTCCTGAGTTCACTTTCTTGGACTCGTTAAACCTTTACAAGAAAGAGGGGAAGGGAAGTTCATTCACATGTTTTTTACATCATGGAAGCAAGTCTTGTTTCCTTGAACAAAACACTAGTTTTGAGTCTATCAACAGTTGGGTCCTAGTATTTTGACCTTATCCCGATTTAGAGTTTCTTGCTCCTCTGATTGGTCTCTTTTCCAATTATATGGGGAATCTATCAATGTCTCCTACATTGCAGATTTTTGTCGTTGGTATTTTTGTGTCAAAATATTCCTAAGTCACTTTTGTGTCTTGCTCACTATTCAAGGATTAAACCTTTGTCAGCCATTCTGCAGTTTACTTGACCTTTTGTGTCAGCCATTCCCTCGTATCAATTCATTACATCATGTCTTCGGCGATTCTTGTCATGAAATTTTGTACCAATTCTAGATCCAATTAGTCTCTAACTTACCTGGTGTTGGATGATGAAGGATGCCTTAATGCCTTCCTTCCAACAGATCTCTTCCTATCGACTGCAACACCTTTTGCTTTGAGAATGAGATTTAGATTTTTATGACAGTACCTTGGGGATTGCAGTCATCAGTGGCAATTTCCCTCGCTATTGGGTAGTGGAAATACCTTATTGTCTCCTACTCGATGGATTCTTCAAGTGCTCGAATTCAAGTCCTTGTATTCACACTTGTTATAATGCACTAGGTACCTTGGGGGCCATTTTCATTAATGGTGGTTTCCCTCTCGTTTTTTAATGGTTCTCATTATTGACCGGTAATCAAACGGTTTCCTCCATGTTCGACTTCAACTCCTTTACTCGCATGGTTAGGATTTGTACCTTTTGGGCATTTTGGATTGAAGACCTTGGGCCGATAATAGCATCGTCATTTTTCTATTTCCCAAGCTGCGCAAGACCTTGTTACATTTTATATGACATTTTGCTGAGACATATATCTACCTTGTATTCTTGTGGCTATGATCGATTGTTGAGCATGGATCCACCTTGTTCATTTGTGGCCACGACTCCTTTAGATTTGATATGGCGCCTTTTTGCATATTGAGCGACCATTATAGTTTCATTAGTTATGCATATGTTGGATCCTCCTGTATATTTATGGTGATGTTTTGTATATGGACTTGTATGTCCTAGAGATCAGTTTTGTCTGACATTTATCTCTCTTTCAGGTAACTTTGTTCGAGCCTTTTGATCTTGGATTCTCTGCTCTCTCCATACTCAGATGTTTCCTTTATAATTTATTTTGGCTATCATCTTCCCCTCTAACCTCATACATTAGGGGGAATCTGTTATAGCTCAAAATGACACAAGTCTTCCTGTGACTACTTTCCCATGATTCCGTTGCATGTCGACACTTCATGAAAGTCACTGAAAAAACACCTAACTTGGAGGATCCATATCTTAAGTTATGTAACTCCATTTGACCTCATCTCTACAACATTAGAAAGGTATCCGAGTCTCCTAAAACTTTATAGAAGATACCAAATTCTGAAAATGCCTAGAAATACCCTAAACATGAGATTTTTAGATGCATACACAGTTTTCCTTAAGGAAACCCACATATTGTATGCGAATTGTTATATATAATACTCATGTATTCCCTAAATACATGACTATTTACATTGCAACCCATGTATACCTCCTGCATACACAACGATTGTCTCTGCAACCCACGTGTTCCTCCTGAAAATGTAAAACAATTACGTTTTTCGAAATTCAGGTAGTTTGGGTAGTTATGCAACTGACTCCTTTAGTTGTAACTACTTTGTATTCTACCCTATCTCTTCATAAATCATATAAATAGAGGTATGGAGGTCCATGAGAGGAGACTTGAATGTTTTCATTGTTATGCTGGAGGAATTGGAGCTCTCTTTCCCCCACCTTTTCCCTAGTTTCATCTCCTTGTGTACCAGAGCTTGGAGGATGATTTCCTTGGAGAAGAGAAGCAATAGAACTAGATCAAGGTTTTGTGAGGTGCCCAACTTGAAGAGAAGGTATATTTGTACTTGTTTTCAAGATTAATAAATATGTGATGCCCTTCTTCTTCCCAAATTATTGTTCAATGTGTGATTGAATCTTTGTTTACGATCATGTGATGATGTTAGTTAGATCATTATTTCATGTTTATTTGATTGTCATTTCTTTATATGTGGTCATATTGGTTTGACAAAGGTATAATTCATTTTGCAGGTCTCTTGGAGCAAGAGGAGCAAGAGGAGCAAGAAGAGGATTGAAAGGTTGCTTGGATCAACCTTCGTTTGGCTAAGGTATGAACCATTCCAATCTCTAAAACTTGCTTATATATACTTGTAGAACCATATGCATCTCTCTTTCAACCCTAGTACATTTATGGCTTCTTAAACCCTAGCCATAGGAAAATTTCCTTTACAACAATATGTATGTGTGTATGTGTTTGCGTGAGAGAGAGAGGAGGGGGTGTTAGGGGCAGGGGAGACATAGGTTTGGAGGTGGGGAGCTAAGGGATTAGAAATATAATCATAAGGGGGTGTTTAATGGCTATAGGTAGAGAGAAAGGGTTATGGGTTTGGAGGGATACATAAGGGTGTTAGTGGTAGGGGGAGGGTAGGGGGAGACATAGGGACATGGTTCATAGAGAGAGAGAGAGAGAGAGAGAGAGAGAGAGAGAGAGAGAGTTTTGTTGATGAATAATCTCATCCAATGCAGACAAAGGTTGTTTCCCTAGTCCAAATAGTTCATATCTAGGACAAAACACACTACAATGCAAAGACTACTTTCCCTATAAATCTAGATCACTTGAATTAAACTGCTGTCATACCTTTTAACGGGAGGATCTGATGGTCTCAACTTCTTGTGCTTGAAATATGCAGTGAATGGACCTGCGATAGACACAAAAGAACAAATACCATGTGAGAGTAACAAGATAATATATATTTCTATGTCGATGAATAAGGAGAAAGACAATAAATAGAGCATTACAATGAAATAGACAATGCTTATGGGAAAGAAAACAATGATTGTATTAATAATCAAATAGGGAGAGATCACAACCAAGCCTTGGTGTTGGGAGATTATACCAATGGAACCTTTCCTCTAGATTCACCTTGCTTCTAATGAATCCAAGAAGGTATAGGATTATTTGGCCAGAGTCTTGATAGATCAACACAATATTCCTCCCTTTTTCCATGAGGGGTGATCCAATATTTAAATTCCATAATGGATAGGATGGGTTAAGGATTCAAAGGAGAAGGTTGTGAGATCATCCCACAGATAGGGGAATTCAATTTCCACCTATCCATATTATTAGGGATGAGGTTGCATGAATGCCTCTTCAAGGAACTTCCCAAAACTTCTTCTTTTTTCCTTTATAGGATGAGCACCACACTTTGTAGAAGGTAAACATGCGGTGTTGAGGGGTACCTACTACTGCATGAAGGAAACATGTGGAGTTACCACTCCTTTCAAATGAGAAAGGTGCGGTGGTGGCTCATTTAAGGGAAAAAACAATGGAATAAGCCTTCTTACTCCATTTCTTCACTTCATACTTTGAGGGATTAGAGCTTACCAAGGAATACCCATCTCATAACATGACGATGATGATATTGAGGTGTAACAAAATGCCCACCAAAGTATGAGTCTATAGGAAAACAATAGAAGAAATAGTTTGACAGAGTAGGTTATGACTTCGAGGAAAAGGCCCAAAAGTTGAAGCTCACCAAAAACCAAGATCAATCTACAGTACTTTTGCACTTTGATATACATCTAAAATAACATGCAACATGGATTTCGACCAATTCAATGCAAATCCATCTGAGATAGAAAAACTCATGTCTATTGAAATAGATCGTAGATCCATGTGAAGAGGAATCAAATTTGGACATAGATACAAACATAAAATGTAGATCTATGTGATACAGATGAAAATCTGAGCAAATCCATGAACATACAATGTGGATTCATGCAATGAATCATACAAAATACTCCATCACAACCCGGGGGAAGGAAACCATAACAAATGAATGTCCAATTAACAACCAAGGTCTTCATCCTATTTCCAAGAAAGTATGACTCTATCCATGTGAATATATGTATTGAAATCAAACATGGTCGAAACCATTCGATTACCAGTTAATGAAATGGTGAAATTCCAATTTCTCTTTTTGTATTGATCCTATCTGCCCACAAAGCATATTTCAGCTTTGTATGCTAAGCTCTTTTGTTTTCTTCTAGCAACTTCTTAATTATACTTACTAAGCTCTTATTGGAAGATTATGCTAGTCAATTCCCCCGTGGATAATAAGCGGTAGAATGATTCAAATTGATGTGGTACTTATGGAAGAAACTTACCATCTTTTTTTATTTGAAGGCAGCTGCATTATCTGTCACTATTCTCCTAGGAAAACCAAACCTGGAAAAAATGTTATTTTCTAAAAAGTCCATGATCACAACATCAGTGGCTCTCCTTGTCGGTATAGATTCAATCCATTTTGTGAAGTAATCTGTTGCTGTCAAAATCCACCTATGATGACCTGAATAATTTGGGCTGATTTCCCCAATAAAATCTAATCCCCATTGCTGAAAGGGTGCCTCAACTGAAATTGGATTAAGAGCCAGTGGAACCAGCTTTCTCTTTCCATCAAACATATGAAATTGATGACATGTATTAATTTCCTTATAAATTTCAGAAAACATAGAAGTCTAGTAAAAACCAGCTCTCAAAATCTTATTAGTTGTTACCTTCCAAGAGTGATGCCCTCCACAATATCCTTGATGAAATTCCTTCATTGTTTGTTGAGCCTCATTTTCCAATAAAAAATTCAATAACACACTACCAGGATCCTCCCAGTACAAGTATTGATTTATAATGCAGAACTTAGTAGCCTTTAATTTTACATATATGGCTCTTGTTTTACTCAACCCCACAGGAGCTTGTAAATTTTGTAGCACATATATGATATCACAATACCATGGAGATAGAGAAAAATATGGAAATACATGTAACCGTGCATTAAGCTGATTTGAATGAATCGAAAATAAGTTGAGTTGTAAATATTCACAATTAGAATCTGTCATTAATTTTGCAAGTCCATGTCCCTTGATCAACTTTTTAGGCTCGATTTCAAGATCATACTCCAATAGTACAACGATCCACTTAGCTCTCTTACCTTCTGGATCTGGTCGAGTGAGGATGCTCTTTACCACATTACTTAGGACATATGCAACAATATGTGAATGGAGAATATTCACTATAAAATAATTCAAGGATTTCACCAAAGCATAATCATGTTTTCCATGATATCATACTTTATCTCTCCATCCCTCAACACCTTACTTAAGAAAGAAATGGGTTGCCCATCATTTTGACTATTTCTCTATAGTAGGACTCCAACTATAGTATGCTTAGATGCATAAGAAAATACTAGGAAATCCTGAGTAAAATCTGGACTCACTAAAACTGGAGCTTCAGTGATGGACCTTTTAATATATTTAAAACACTCATATCATCCGCTGTCCATTTTATTTCATTTTCTTTCTTCAACATGTTGGTAACGTTCCTTAGAATTTCAGCAAAACTTGGAATGAATCTCCTCAGAAAATTTACTTATCGAATAAATGACTGCACTTCTTTCTTTCTCTTGGGATATTTAACCTTCAGAATTGCATTAACTCTTTCTAGATCAATTTTTATTCCATCTTTTGAAATAATATGTCCTATCATATTCCCCTATTTCAATGCAAAATTTGACTTCCTGGGATTGAGTGAGATACTGTATTTTCTGTACTTCACAAAAACCTTCTCCAAATGTTTAAACATGTTCCCTGTCAGAATTAAAAAAACAGGAATATCATCCATGTGGATCGCTACAAATTTATCTTTTTCATTTTCAAACATTGTATCCATATCTCTCTCAAATGCAGCCCTTGCATTCAACAAATCAAAGGGAATCTTGGCATACATAGAAGTACCCCAAGCTGTAGTAAAAGCAGTCTTATCTTGGTCCTCAGGAAGCACCTTGAGTTGGTTATAACCCGAGAATCCATCCATGATAGAAATCCTTTCAAATCCTAATACTTTTTGTAGACCATATTAGGTAAATGATAGCTGTCTTTTAATGATACTTTGTTAAGATTCTTGAAATCCACACAAAGTATGATTTCATCGTTCTTCTTTCTAACAGATACTAAGTTATCTACCCACTTAGAAAGTATCAGAGTAACAATAATTTTGGCATTGAATAACTTCTTAATTTCTTTCTCTATCACAGGCATCGACATGGGGTTTATTCTTCTTAGCTTTTTTCTGAATGTTTATTCTCTAGGTTTGATTGGGATAGTGTGTTGCATGATAGAGGTATCATACTCTTACAAATATTCATAGCTACAGACGAATACATCTGTGTATTTCTTCATCAAATTTATGTATTCCTCTTTTTCTTTTGTAGGCAAATTTTTGGACAACTTTATAATTCTGGGCTTTTCTTCAGTACCTATATTTTGATATTCAACAACATTATGAGCAGGATGAACTTTGGGATCCTTTGCAACACAATTTTGGTCAAATAGTTTTTCTAGGGGAATCAAACCTCTTGGAATAAAGTTACTTTTGAATTGAATTATGTCTTTTCCCCCTATCATGTTTTTCTTTTTTTTCTTTTCACTTTTTCTTCTTCAGCCTGTACATCATCTTGGAATTTTTCTAAATTCTCATTCTCTGTATCTATCTAAGTATTCACAAACTCATTCGACATCTCCAAAAATATTTTTATATGCATATCATCATCAAAAACCTACCATTACTTGGAGTTATCAGGTATAGAATGTCTATTTACAACTTGGATTTTATACCTTTTGTGAGAATAAATGGGAGTTTTAAAATAACCAGCACTTGTAGCTAAAGAATCAGCTACCTAATTGTCTATTCTGGGGACCACTCTGATTCTATGTTCTATAAAATAATTTCCAAACATATCCTAGAATTCATTCCTGTAGGCCCTCATTCTGGGATGTTTTGTTTGGTAACTATCATTCACCTGGTTCACCAAAAGTTCTGAATCCCCAAATACTTCTATTCTCTTTGCTCCCATATATTTCAAATAATTTAAACCAGTAGCAGAGCCTCATACTCGGCCACATTAATAGTACACTCAAAATTCAATTTATAAGATAAAGCTTTAAAATCTCTAATTGGAAAAATAATCCAAACAATAGCACCAACCCCATTTTTAATTATGGACCCATCAAAATACATAGTCCACAATCCTTCTTCATTTTGTTTCTTTTCTAAGGATTCCTGTCTTTTTGCAAATTCCTTATCCTCTTTAAACTCAATCTGAAAAGGAACTTTAGGATCAACATGAGTGGATTCATTGAAAAATATAGAGGATCCAAAATCAGTGTCAACAACATAAATAGGATGATTCTCCGGCTTATATTGACTGCTGGCCACATAGGCTAATCTCTTCTCTCTATATAGTCTTATGTTTCCTCCAAATAAAGGAATGGTGGCATATGACATATCCATTTGTAAGGTTCCTTTCAACTTTGATGCCCAATATATTGACAACAACATGACAAACTTGGGAAGAATATCATCTACTACAACATCCATAACAATGCTTTTATATGGAATCTGTGAAAGGGTTACCACCATATCTTTTATCAATCCTATGCATCTTAACTTTCTAGAATCAAAAGGATATAAGTCTTTGTAAGGCCTAGTAATCTCCAATCCCATACTTTATACTACCACCCTTGGCATTAGATTATGAGATGCACCAGAATCTGACATGGCATTGTGCAAAATCATATCACAAACATTTGAACTTAGATAAAGAAGAGGGACTTCATCATTATATGTATCTTCAGTTTTAGGTCCAAGGACAATAGTGGGAAAGTCATTTGTTACTTCTAAAATATCGGGCTGATAATCACCCTGATTCTTGACCATTTTATTGATTTTATCTTTGTATTCATTGTTCCTCAACAATTCATTAAAGGGGATAGAAATATTAATCTTTGACTGTTTTGATTGCATATTGAAGGATGAAGTTCGTATATCTACATCAACTGGCATTGGTTGTTTATTTTCTTTTTTCTTTTGCTCTTTATTTTCTGAATTCTTCTTTACAGTAGTATCTTTCTGTTGTTATTTTTGTTTTTCTAAATTTTGTTGGCTACTGGCAAGCTAATTTGGATTGGGATTTCCTTAATTTATTATTACATCACGACTTCTCAATTTCAATTTTTTTCTGAAAATCATGAATGGTGTTTTGGTACCCTCTCTGATATTGTTTTGAATCGATCTTTGAAGTATGATTTCCATCTTCTTGAGCAAATAAATTATGCTCCTCGTGAGTAAGATAAATTTCAAAATCAATATCATCAAAGTGATGAATCTGGTTATCCATTGGATCTTCTTCTCCCTTCTCATCAACATAATTTTCAGGAAATGGTAGTCTAATTTGTTTTTTTTTTTAACAATAACATAGGGGTAGAATATTAAGAGACCGGTATTTCAGCTACCGAAAGCTTTACATGCCTTGCAGTCCAACCAGCAGTAAATGCTAAGTCAGATCTAGCCTCGGATTCCATAGAAGCTACACAGCCTTATTTTAGGAGAGATATAGAGGAAATATAGAAGAACTACAAGAAGACACAGAATCGAGAGATCGAAGTAGAACAAAGAAGAACATAGACCATGGAATCCTGGAAGGGAGCTTCACTCATTCAGTTTAGAGGCTAGTTTCACGACCGCAGTCTCCAGCTCGTTGAGGCGTTTCCCAAAGTCGCCCAGCATGTTGGCATTGTCCTTGAAACCGGTGCGCACTTCATCCTTGAACTCTTCCAGATTCTCAGAGGAGGTCAACTGTTTAGCTCTCAGCTTCCTTAAGTCCTCATTGAGTAGATCCCAGGTCTTCTCTCCAGCATGAGCGACTTCTTCCAGCTTGTTGTCATGTCTATCCACGCGGCCCCTGAGACTTCTCAACAGCGAATCAATCTCCGCCAGACGCCCTCCCACTGATGCCCCCGAGGAGGAGCTGGACGTTGCCATCTTCAGAATCAAAGGAATTATTTGCTCTATCCACGTTGCAAACAAGGTTTCAATTTCCTTCAGCGGCCCAGAGGGAAAAACTGCAATGCTGAGGTCTAGATCAATAGAATAAATAACCGAACAGACAAGGGCAAGGATCATGAGGAGCATGGGAGCCGAATCGAAGAGCAGAGATTTTGACAGAGATTCTATGCAGAGGATCGCTGAAGATCCACAAAGTTCGTCCCATTCCAGCTAAGGGATGTCCCATCGTGAGTGCACTCCATCCATGTGCAAAATGCCTCTACTCAGGAGGGTACCGTCATTTGCAGCACTGTCAGCCAGGGAGTTCAGCTCTCTAAGGATGTGAAAGAATCTTATGGTCTGGAAACCTTTACAAAGAAGACGAATTCTGTGAAAAATTTGAGTCAGGAAAAGGTTGGAAGGACTCTTCTTTTTAATGTTGGCTTGGATAAGAATACGAGAGTCACCAAAAACTATTAAGCTGTGTATTCCTTTGTCCCGGGCAATTCTCAGACCTTGTAAGAGACCGCAGAACTCAGCCTTATTGTTGGTATCATTGCCGAGACCCCAGGCGTACCTGCTAATAATGTTGCCATTGGCTTCCGTAATGACACCTCCACACCCAGCTAAACCAGGGTTGCCTTTAGAGGCTCCGTCAAAGAAGAGACAGAGATTATTCATTTTCACTTTCCATTTATTGAACTCTATATTCCCAAGCCGGATTTCCCAGTGAGCAAGAGGATTGGTTGGATTTTGACTCTGGCGATTAGGGGAAAGCATGTCAATCCAATGAATTTCATCTGGTAACAGAGGCTGAGAAGAGAAATTTTTCTGATTCAGCGCTTCCCCAACTATTGCTCTTGCCTGGACTGCTACCTTGGCTGGTTGGCATTCTTTATACCTGAAGATACGCTTGTTTCTTTCCAGCCAGATATTCCAACAACCTGCTTTTAGCATCCAGTTCCAGGCTGTTTGAAGCAAGGGATTCGTGGCATTCTGAAAGGGGGAGAGGCTCATCCAAGTTGACAGCATTTCTTGAATAGTGGACGGGAGAATGATGCCAGGGTTCACTTTCAGGGCTTGATTCCAGACCTCTTTGGAGTAAGGGCATCTCAGAAGGAGGTGATCTGAAGTTTCATTCTCACTTTTGCAGAGTGGGCATCTCGTCGGTCCTTCCATTACCCTTTTCATGAGATTTTCTCCAGTGAGGATTCTATTGTGGGCGAGGGACCAGCAGAACATGTCTATTTTAGGGATGAAGGCGATAGACCAAAGGTACTTCCATGTCGCCAGATTGGGAGCAGCGTATGGGACAGAATGGATAGTTTTGTATCCTTCAGTGGAAGAGTAGTGACCAGAATTGGTTCCCCAGCCTCTTTTGTCTTTGAATCCTTCTTTAATGGGATATTTGTTATGAAGGAGATAAATAAGGCTTTCAGCTTCCATATCTAGATCCGGAGGAGGATTGCGAAGATCCCAGCCTGTCCATAAGTTTCCTTCCCAAGAAGAAAGGTCCCACAGAGAAATGACCCCTTTATTTTCCAGCCAGCTCCTGATATTTGCTACTTCCAAGCAGTCCCCTAAAGGAGTATCCCCCAAGATAGAGTCATTCCAGAGGTTGATGGTTTTCCCATCACCTGGAATCCAGTGAAGGTTCTTTTTGAAAGAGTCCAGCGATTTGCTACATAGCTTATAGATCAGAGAACCTCTTCTTATTGGAGGGGGCGAATCCAGACATCTCTTTCTATTCCCTGGAAAATATTTTTTCCGGAGGACTTTCTTGCTCCAGCTGTCTTTCCCAGAAACTAAATGCCACAGCAGTTTAGCCCCAAGGGCTAGATTTTGGATGGCTAGGTTCCTAACTTGGAGCCCACCTTCTGAACGGGGCTTTTGGATTTTCTCCCAGCTAACAAGGTGAAGTTTTCTTTCATTTCCCTTACCTCCTTCCCATATAAAATTTCTTAGCAGAGCTTCAATTTTTCGAATGACCATACCAGGGGCGAGCATAATGGAAGAGCTGTAAATTGGCATGCTATTTAACACTTCTTTGATGAGAACTGTCTTACCAGCTATGTTGAGCCAATTGGCATTCCAGTTTTGAATTTTTCTTTTAATTTTGTCAAGGATTGAGTCCCAGTTTGCTGATTTGACTTTATTTTTGCAGATAGGGATACCAAGGTAAATGAAGGTCTCCCATTCTGTTGTGCCTTCCATCATGAGTTTTCTTGCAATATCACAGACTTCTCTGGTTGAACAGTTCCAGCCAAAGATTTTACTTTTTTGGAGATTGATTTTGCTTCCAGACACCTCCTTGTAAATTTCCAGTTCTTGCTTAAAGTGCCCGGCTGAGTGGGTGCTAGCGCCTCCAAAAAGCAAGGTGTCGTCCGCAAACTGGGCATGGTTAATGTTCCGAGTGTTGTTTACAATTCGAAGCCCTGGCAGAGTGTGGATATCTTAGCATTGATTGAGTTGAAAGCTGAGGACTGAGGCTTGGATAGCATAAAGAAGGGGAGACAGCGGGCATCCCTGTCTGAGGCCTCTGGAGGCTTTGAAAAAGTCCGTAGGTCTGCCATTGACAAGGGGGGCTATCTAAGGGGAATCAACGCAGGTTTTGATCCAGTTTATAATGTTAGGTGAGAAGCCAAACTTTTCCATTACCAAAAATAGAAAGTCATGCCTCACTCTGTCAAAAGCGTTAGCTAAATCAAGTTTGATGACCATACCTTTCTCCTTGCGCTGGTAACTAGAGTGTATTGCTTCTTAAACAAGAATGATATTATCCAGGATTTTCCTTCCCTTTATAAATCCACCTTGGTTCTCCGAAATAATTCTGGGCAGAATTCTTTTAATCCTGGTTGCAATGATCTTAGTGATGATCTTATAGCTGGTGTTGCAAAGAGAGATGGGTCTGAACCGGTTGAAGGAGTTGGCTCCTCTTTCCTTCGGGATCAGAGCAAGGAAGGAGGAGTTGGTGCTGCCCCCCATCCTGTTGACCAACTGAGAGTGACGAATCATTTTTAGAAGGTCCATCTTGATAATAGGCCAGTAGCTAGAGAAGAAACGAGCAGTGAATCCATCAGGGCCTGGCGCACTATCCGGTTTCATAATTGAGATTATACCTTTCAGCTCGTTCATAGTGACCGGCGCGCTAAGGAAATTGTTCGCCTCTGGACTGATCAAATTTGGGATGAGTTCAAACGGGTGGGCCGTGGCATCAATGGGATCTTTTGCCGGGGCCGTGAACAATTCCTTGAACGTTGCATGGGTAGCCTGCTTTATACCATCAAAATCTTTGATCAGCTCACCTTGAAAGTTTATTTTAGCGACTGCATTGTAATTCTTACGAGACTCAGCCTGTTTATGAAAGTAATTAGTGTTTTTATCTCCACTTAGGAGCCAGAGGTTCCTGGATTTTTCCCTCTAGTAGTCTTCTTCCACCCTGCAAGCCGAATTTTTTTTTTTTGGGAGCTCCTCTTCCTTTCTAAGAATACTTTCGGTTACAGGAGAGGCGTCCATTTGAGATTGATGTGTCTCTAGATCGGCTTGGGCCATTTGCCTTTGGGATGAAGGAGAGATAAGGCGTCTAGCCCAACTTTTCATCTCTTTCTTTATCCTTTTTAATTTCATTTCCCAAATGAAGGAGGGCGATCCATTGGAAGGGGAGTTCCAGGAATCGGACACTACTTGCATGAAATCATCTTGTTGGAGCCATAGAGAGCTGAAACGGAAGGGGATCGGTCCAAAATTCTGGTCAGGAGAGAGTTCAAGAAGAATTGGTTTGTGATCTGAGGTGCTATGGGGAAGAATTTTGGAGGTAGCTAGAAGCCCTAAGGAGAGAAAATTGGAGTGCACAAGGAACCTGTCAAGTCGGGAAGCGACATGACCAGGGCCAATTCTCTTGTTCATCCAGGTGAAAATTCCTTTAGCTGGCTTAATGTCAAGGAGATCCCAACCAAGGATGATGTCCTCTACCCATTCCCTCGAGGGATCCCTTACCATCAGACCTCCTTTTTTTTCATTTGTTGCTAAGGTGACATTCAGGTCGCCTGCAACAATAATATTATCAAGGCGATGGACATTGAGATAAGTTTCTAGCATTTGCTAGCAGTATTTTTTTTCAGAGAGCAGAACAGGAACGTAGAGATTGAATAGACTTACAGAGTGCCCGGAAGCTTTGTGGGTGAGTTTCATGAAAACCCAGTGCAACTCACGGACTTCGGATTCAAGATCATAAAGATTGGCGTTCCAGAAGGTTGCAATGCCACCTGAGGCACCTCTGCAGTTATTGGCGATCCCAGGTCCTTTATTCCAGAACTTTTTCCCAGCTTGGAGGACCGCAACTTCCTCCATTTTAGTCTCCTGGACTAGCAGAATCTCAGGGTTGTGAATTCTGACCAGGTCTCTCATTGCATCTTCTTTTTGAGTAGAGCCTAGGCCTCTGCAATTCCAGGAGATGTATCTCATTAGGAACTATTCCGAGGGGGGGAGGTCCCTTTTGAGGCCGTGGTACCTCCTTTTTAGGATCTGGTATTCAATATTCCCTTTAGGGTTTTCTGAGACCCTTCAAGGACTGCTAGGTATGACGCCTCTTCTCTCATCTTTTTTTTGGATTTCCTCCCCCTTGGGTTTTTTATAATGGTCGTCGGAAGACTGCTGGATGAATCCTCTTCATCCGAATCTTCACCTGGATCGGAGTCTAGCGGAGACGGATCTATCCTTATTTCCTTGGATGGCTCAGAGATAAAGGTCACTGAAGAGTGTCTTGGGTCAGAAAGGGGCATTTCCCCAGGTTCCAACGGATCTAAGCTTTGGGAGGCCGCCTCATTAAGCCTGGGTTGACTGCCAGTTTGATTTTCATTTGGGCAGATGGTCTTCCGTGGATCTTCAACAGGTGGTTCTTCAGCGTCCTTTATGATGATGGGCTCAGAATGGCTGGTTTCTTGGTTGTTTGAACGCCTTGGATGGCTCTGCATGTCGGCTCCTTTCTACTTTTCTTGAGCTTTATTATTCAGTTTCCCTTTCCTGACCCTTTGCCAACCTTCTCCTTCTTCTTGGACCTGAATTTGTGGACAGTTTTTCTGGAAATGGCCGTGCTCATGGCAATGGCGGCATTTGAACGGTAGCTGTTCATAGTCCAATTTTTGGTAATGGTGCCAGTCTCCGACTTTCAGTTTAACTGCTTCCGGCAGTCGTGCTTCAAGATCGACCTCTACGCATATTCTGGCACAGGAATATTGGCCTTTGTTCTCTGCTTTATCTATGAATCTCCCTAGTGCGTTCCCAATTTTTTCCAGGGTTTGGATGTTCCAGCAATGGACTGGAAGATTTGGCAGTCTCACCCATACAAGTACTTCCTTAGGAACATCGACTTCTGCATTGAAATCCGATGTCCATTTGTTGAGGTACAGCCCTTGGGTTCCCATGAAATATGGGCCACTTCTGAACACCAGGTCTCAGTCTTCTTTGGATATGAATTCGAAGATGAAGAACCCTCTTCCTACCGGGTAACAGGTAACACTATTCTTGAGTTGCGGCCTCCAATTCCTTTGGATCCAGTCGTCTGTGGTTCTGGTAGAGGGCCATAATCCCATGAATTTCCCTACCAATCCACGTTCAGCAAGTTCTAGTGCTATCTTGATGGGCTGATCTACAGGTAGATCGATCTCCGGGACTGCTTCTAGATTTTTAATGAATTTGGGAACGGATGGGGCCACCGGCTTTAGCCCAGGAGCTGAGATCAATTTTCTGAAGGCGTCTTCAACCGAGGAGGAAGGAGAGGGAGGGGTGAGCCCTCCCCCAGGCGCCGCCATGAGACTCGAGGGCGCAGACACCAAAGCGATCAGCAACGCGATCTCTCCAGCATGCGCTCAAAAGGTCCACCGTGACCTCGATCGGTTAAAACTTTTCTCTAGAAAACTCTCCAATGAGGTCTAATTTGTTGATCTTCAGGGTTTCTTTGATTTCTTTGAGGAGGAGGAGGTCTTCTAAAATTTGGATTTATTATTTTATTTTCAGGTTGCTCTCTGTGAGGTGGTCTATTGTCTAGATCCAACCTATCCATCAATCTCTCCATAGTCTTCATCAACATTTCAAATTTGACATCACTTGCAGAGGAAGGGGCAGAGGTGGATTGTTGATTTTCCTGTCTTCTCCTGTCTGCCTCCACTCTATTTTTCATTTTCTATGAGGCCATCAAGTTTTCCTCTACTTCTAAAGCACCTTTAAACATTGCAGGAAAACTGGCATATTTTCTTTCTCTTAATAACAAAGCAAAATCACTATCAAAGGCATCTCCATAGTGAAGTTTAGAAACACCTACCAAGGGTTTAATATCAACGGGAATAGAATTGTATACCCTCGTGAATCTACTGGAAAACTCATGTACAGACTCAAAGTTTAGTTTTTTTTAGATTATTGTATTGAGACAATATTTGCAAAGGACTCTTCTTGGCCTCTCCAAAAATAGTGTTTGAAAAGATTTAAAAGTGGGAATTGAGCATGTTTGCAAGTCCTTAAACCACCTTTTGGGTTCTCCATATAAACTCTATGCAAACAACCTAATTTTTGGATCATCACAATCCACTTCCTCCAAGTCAATAAAGTATTAGAATCTATCCATATGTTCTCTTCACTACAAAAGAATACCCTTTTGAGGTTTTTTCTTGTGGTGGTTTTGCTAACATGCCCCTCCTCCCCAAAAAAGTTTATTTAGGTCTTTGGGGGTGGTTCTTAAACCCCCCCCTCAAAAGTCTTGGGATTTGGACTTCTGGGGGCAGTTTTTAAACCCCCCCTCCCAAAAGTCCAATTCTCAGGACTTTTGAGGGTGTTTTTTAGAAAGACCCCCCTTAAAGGTGTTTTTGAAGGCACTTTTTATAAACTCCCCCCTAAAAGTCACAAGAATTAGAATTTGGGGCAAGTTTTGGCTTGCGGTGGTTTTTCTAACCCCCCCTCCAAAAAAAAAATTAGGTCTTTGGGGGCGGTTCTTAAAAAACCCGCTCAAAAGTTATGAGAGTTTTACTTTTGGGGGCGGTTTTTAACCCCCTCGCCCCCGCCAAAAAAAAATTATAATTCTTAGGACTTTTTGGGGCGGTTTTTAACCCCCCCCCCCCCAAAAAAAAATCCAATTCTCAGGAATTTTGTGGGGGGGGGGGGGGGTTTAGAAAGAGCCCCCCTAAAGGTTATTTTGAAGGCGGTTTTTAGAACCCTCCCCCTAAAATTCATGTTCGAATTAGAATTTTGGGGGCTATTGTTTTAAAAATGCCCCCAAAATTTCAACTCTCATGACTTTTAGAGGGGGTTTTGTAAATAACCCCCCCTAAAGACATTTTCAAGGTAGTTTTACATTGTGGTGGTTTTGCTAACCCCCCCACCCCCCCCAAAAAAAAAATTAGGCGATTGGGGGATTCTTAACCCCCCCCACAAAAGTCCAGTTCTCATGAATTTGGGGGGGGTGTTTGGAAAGAGCCCCCCCAAAATTCCAACATGAATTAGACTTTTGGGGCGGGTTGGAAAGTCTCCCCCCCAAAAGTCTAGTTGGACTTTTTTTGGGGGGGGGTGGTTTGGAAAGAGCCCTCCTAAAGGTTATTTTTAGGCAGTTTTTGAGGCACAGTTAAGAGGGATACACAGATTCATAGAATTTCAAGTGCAGTTAAGATTGCCATTACTCTGCATGGAGGAGCATGTTACCGGGTGACGAAGGGGAAGTCACCTCTCATCATTATCCCGGAGAACCCGCGCGGATCGTGGGAGAAGACGTCATGTTCCATTCAGGACTTAAGGATGGTAAGACATGTATATCACTATATGAACATGTGTCATCATATGGAACATAAAACCACTTGTTGTTACCACAAGCAATGATATATTATCACTAATATAAATAATGAAGAATTGATTTCTAACTAACTAATACTATTCATTGTTGTTTATGAGTGTAGGAATGAAAACTGAATAATGACATGTTCATTTCCTCAAGGGATAAACTAAATATACATAGGATATACTAACAAGTGTTAAAATGACTTTCTGTACAACACTATCTTTGTAAAATTGCCAGGTCCATTGACATTGGGAAAATGAAATACAAAATGGATATGAGGGATGGCACAAGTGCACCATAAAAAATAGAATCATAGAAACCTCAGAGGGAATAAAGAGTCCTCCGTAATATTAGATATACAATATTGAGTCCTAAATTGGGTTTATAAGCACATCAATGTATGCCCCATTAAACGAGCAAGGGGTGTTGTTGTTCAAGTAATAGTGCCCATATTTTGTTGTAAATACATACTCATTTTATTTCATTATTCATTGCTATCATAATTAAGCTTGGTTAATATTTTCATAATTCCTATGACCAATCCTTTCAACTCTAGAGAACTAGGTCTCTAACTATTAGAATTTGAGGAATCACCAAGGTGATTTGCAATGTGTGGAGGAAACTAGGATAGAGAGTTGCACTAGGATGTAGAGGTTCATATTGGTTATATGCATAATGCATGCATTAGAGAAACTAGTCTTTAATGAGTGTGATACAATAAAGAAACCACTGAACCACTTTACCAATGAGAACCATTTCTTTGGGATCATCCATGCAATAGAATATTGAGGGAATTTATTTTTTCTCAAGCTGTGGAACATGCATGAAAAATCTAACCCATAGCTATAATATTTTGACGACACATGTTATTTCACAAGTGGTGAACACTTCTTCAACATAAAGGTGTTTTAGCAACCACAATTTCATCCATAGTGTAAAAAAATACAAGGTGAAGATAAACCGGTTAAAGATATTTTTTTATGTGCATTATAACTTGCAATTGTTGTCCCATTATTGTGACAAGTCAAATATATATAACTCATGTATGAATTTGGGAAGCAATTGAGAGTAGGGAAATTTGGAGATGGAGCATTGGTTTTGGAAAAACTGCTGAATGCTCCTTTTGATGATGATGATTGTGGTGTGATGCCACCCCATCTAGTTTCCCTGACCAACACTCCAAAATTATGGGCTTCATGATCAATTACATCTACATAATCAACTCCAACTTCACCTCCAGTTCCGTTATCACATGGAATTTTATGGGGAAATCATGGTGGTGCAAAAAGGAAGGAAAAGTAGATATAAATTATAATAATTGTGTCATGTTTTCCCCTAATTTATATGTCACGGATTTTAGCTCTTTAATTTTTTGGGCCTTTCTCTCTTCCTAATAAAATTATCATTTTATATCTTATGCAATTTGCCTATTTGGAAAACATAACTCTTGGTCATGTTAATAGTTGACAAATAACCTATTTCATTCAATAATTAAATGGTCTATTTCCTAATAAATAGTTTAAAAATTTGTAGGTTGGTAATTTCTAAATGATTGATTCTCAAATGAATAAATGATTAATCATTAATCTACTCTGAATGGCATTTCTAACTTCATAATAATATAGTAGTCATATACAAGTAGAAAAAATTCAAGTATTCATGTATTCTACAACTAATTTTGTTATTTTGCCATGTTTTCTTTTGAATATAAATATACTATAATATACACATGCCATCTCTCTGTTGGTTTCCCATTCCATGAGAAGTACTTTCCCACACTTACAGTTTCTACCTCAAAGAGGTCCAAGCCCTCAAATCCAACTACTTATGGGAGAAACTAATGTCCATTGACATTGATATGCATGTTGTGACTAGTTGGGACAAGGCCCCAAAAACCTCACCTACATATAGCGTTTGTCAACCTCACCTACATATAGTGTCTGTCAACGAATCTACAAAGTGAAGTGATACATTTTATATTTACTACTTGAGATCATAGTTGAAATTCTTCAGATCCATATCATAACTACATGCTACTTTGCATTATCTATTAATAACAATGTATATAGAAAAAATGGTCTTAGGTGGTGATATTTAACACTTTCATCCTCTGCTAGTAGAGAGCCTGCAAATCTGAACTTCCATGGACATGAATTTGCTAACATATTCCTTCATCTTCCCACAAGAGAAAAAATTGAATAAATATAAAACTAATTTGCAACAACATCATTGATGAAAAAGCCTCTAGTACAAATTAAATACTGCAAAATATTAGTAGCCATCACTAACACAATAAAGACAGATGTTAATTTTTCTAGTTACCAGACCTAAACAAAATCTTGAAGCAACCTATTGTTTCAATTCAAGACTGTCATACTAGCAGGGGACAATATTAAATGACACATCAATACTAGTAGGGAACAATGATAAATAACATATAAATACTAGTAGGGAACAATGATAAATAACATAGAAACAACAATAATGTTAACACAATTTTGAAAAACATGAGAGCCTGCAAATATGAACTTCCCTCGACCTAAATTTGCTAACATATTCCTTCATATTCCCACAAGAGAAAAAGTTGCAGAAATATAAAACTAATCTATGACAATGTCATTAATGAAGGATATTCTAGTACCATTTAAATACTGCAAAATATTAGTAGCCACCACTAACGCAGTAAACTCAAATGTTATTTTTTCTAGTTACCATCCCTAGAACAAATATTGAAGCAACCTATTGTGTCAATTCAAGATTGTCATACTAGCAGGGAACAATTCTAAATTACATAGAAATACTAGTAGGGAACAATGCTAAATGGCATAGCAACAACAATAATGTTAACATGTTTTTGAAAAGCATGAGAGCCTGCAAATATGAACTTCCTTAGACCTAACTTTGCTAACATATTCCTTCATCTTTCCATAAGAGAAAAAGTTGCATAAATATAAAACTAATATACAACAATTCCATTGATGAAGGATATTCCAGTACCAATTAAATAGTGAAAAATATTAGTAGCCACCACTAATGCAGTAAAGACAAATGTTATTTTTTCTAGTTACCATCCCTAAACAAAATCTTGAAGAAACCTATTGTGTCAATTCAAGACTATCATACTAGAAAGGAACATGCTAAATGACATAGCAATACTAGTAGTGAACAATGCTAAATGAAATAACAACAACAATAATGTTAACATGATTTTGAAAAACATGAGATAATGGGTGCATAATCCATGGGAAAAACCAAATTTAATCTTACATCCATTGCCTACAAAGAGCATGTTTGACTTGCATACCGACACAAGACAAACCTTTTAAAGTTATTGGCCACTTGCAGAATCCATGGGATAAACCAATTTAATCTTGCACCCATTTCCAAAGTGGATAGTGTTCAAGAAAAAATAAAGAGCAAGTCTTACTTGCATAGTGACATAGGACAAACCTTTTAAAATTTCTTGGCCACTTTATAATAATGAAATGATGAATTTGAATCCTAAACATTTTCATTAATTGCAACTGATATCTCCTATTCCTCTTGGATCCTCAAGCCACAACGCCCAACATCACTACCATACAAACAAAACCAGAGAACATAGAAAAACCCAAAACCCCAAACAACATTGATAAAAGCTATCCCAACTAAAAGAGGCATCTCCCAAATTTAACAAAGCAACAACATCACATATAAAAGCTATCGAGAACATAACTACCTAATTTACAATCTATCTAACACCATAAGACTACCTAGAAGAACTAGACATTCTTAAACCCCTTCTATTTAGATTCAATATCAGAGCACCTCATCAGCAGCCTCAACCTTTGACGCTGAAAATTATACTAGTGGGAATAGAGGACCTCAATATACATTGTTGAAAATTGAAAATGGTATCAACACAAGCACATAACACTTTGTAAGGAAACCTCTGATATCCATATGTAAATTTAACGAATTTGTATCTAAACCAGGCCAATATACATCAGTGTTGTGATGGGACAAGAATGGACTAAAAGCATTTAACCAATGTAACACATTCAATGAAATGATCCACTGTCCTTGGGTCAGTTTGATTTTAAAAACTCAGATATATTTTAGTATGATCACCATGAAACATGGAAGGAAAATATGTCAATTGCAAAGAATTTTTGTAAACTTTGTTACATACAGGATCCAACCATCACCATATAGCTATTGACAAAACTACCCTCTTTAGCATAAGGAGTTCTTAATTCATTCTCAGTGGAAGGATAGAGAATACTACCACCTATATGAGGTTACTGTAATTTTTCTTATTTCTTGAACAATGGTGATATATGTAGTCCCTTAAGAAGAAATCCATTGTTAAGAAACATTATCAATGCAAATTGGACTTTACATGTGTTGTAGCTTTGAATTTATTATGATGTCCAACTATTTCTCAAATACAATCCATGAAAGTGCTTGGAATATAATTTATGTTGCTTAAATTTGGTGGTGGTTCTTTTAAAGGCGCCCCAAAAATTCATAATAATTTGACTTTTGGGGGTGGTTGTTTGAAATCCACCCCCAAATGGCATGGTAATTGGGATTTTGGGGGCGGTTGTTTTAAAGTATCCCCCAAAAGTTACGGGAATCTAGACTTGTGGGGGTGGTTTTGATAAATCCACCCTCAAAATTCCAATTGTAATGAATGATTTTTTTTTTTGGGGGGGGGGGTTGACTCGAACCCCCCCTAAAGGTCCTTTTTAAGCTGATTTAAAAAAAACCTCCCTTAAAATTCATGAGAATTTGGACTTTTGGGGGCAGTGGTTATATCACATTTGAAAATCCCACAACATATCCCATGCATAGGAAATATTTGGCATGTGATTGAGATGTGTTATCATATTTGAATGTTTAGTACACCAAGGATGGTTCTCATGACCCAATTCATGTTACAGGGTGAAGATTCAAAGTTTTAGTCTATAACATGTGGCTTTTGGGTTCTACATAGGCCATCCATGAGGCCCTTGTCCACCTTTTTCCTATCATAGGGATATGGTGGCTATTTTGAGATTCATCACATTATGGATTCTTCCTTGTCACTAATCCTTCATTTGATAACAAAACCCATGTTGTTGGGATAAAACATTTTCCTATGGTGCTCGTTTTCTTTGCATAGTAACCCACATGATTGCATAGGGCCTGTGTGGGGAATCATTTTCCTACATGTGAGATATGGCCAAAAAGTTGAGGAGGGGTACACTAGGGATGGAACTTGAGGGCCATCACATGGTATAATGAAAAATCTAGGACCAAATTACATTGTATCGTTTTACTATGGAGATATGTTACATGTGTGTGGTACCAAACCACCGTATTTTCCCTCCATAGGGAATCTTTGGCTTGGAAGTGGGATATGGTGCTAGTTTTGAAGTTAATTAGAACACTAGACATGGTTATTGGTGCATGTGATGTGGTTCAATGAAAAAATGTAGGGTATTATACCATAATGTTTGTCTATGCGGCTCACAAGACATCATTATATCCCTTTGTTAGCACCATTTTTGGGCAAAGAGGTTGGAAGGGGATATACCCGTAAAAATCATGGGTAACGTAAAAAATTATATATAACATGACCTAGAGGTGTGCAGAAGGGATTTTTGATGGCATGAAGGATTCATTCTTATCTTTGAAAATGAAAAAATGAAGGAAAACCTAAGGTCTGACCTTGCAAATAAGATAAATATGAAAATCTGCTTCAAGAGTTATGTCGTGGTAGAAATTATTGGTGTAAATATGTAGTGGGTAAGATCTATGACCACAATTAATTATGCAAAAGTAAGATGCATGGTTTTTAAAAAATTTCATTGCTCATGGAATGGTGTTAACTCACAAATGAAATCAACCATCAGATCAACAGGTGGAAACATATCTACGGTCATTATAAGTTTCAGTGGTGGAACATGCAAGGAGAAACAAAATTCTTGAATCAACAAAATTATGTAGGTCCCTCATTTTTCAATGGTGATCAAAGGATGAAGGATATCTATGATGGAGGTGGATTTTGCTTCTATAAATTGCACAAGGAAAGTAAGTTTCAAAATCAGTGGAATTGCTTAGAGCCCACACATTTTGATGGTGGAGATATGGAGGTGAAATAGATCTATAGTAGGTATCAATTCCAATGATACAACATGTGTAGGAAAATAAACTTTTCGGATCTGCAGAGTTTGGTAGGCCTGACAATGTTGAATGGCGGTGATTTAAGAAGATTTTTGATCTACGGTTCTAATATATTTTACTGGGGGACCAAGAAAAGGGTAAGTTTAGTTGGAAATCAATGGAATCAGGTAGGATCCTCAGGCTCTGATGGCTTAGATCAAACCCTGATCTATATCAATGGTAAGGATAAATTTTGCAGTGAGAAAGTGCATGACAAAGTAAAAGATTGGGGCTTTTCGGAATGTGGTAGGGGTTGCACAATTCAACGCTTCAGATGAAGGCATAATCAAGAACAATGACCAAGACATATTCTACTGATTAAAGGTGTGAGGAAGAATAAATTTGTTGAGATTACAAAATGAATTTAAAGGGCATATGAAACAAAGGGCACAGATTTGATGTGGGATAGATCTATGGCTTGAGATCATCCTGCTAGATAAAATCGCCCACTCAGAGTTGAAGAGAAAATCAGTGGAATTGGGTAGCCAAGGCATAAATCGACGGTTCAGATCAATATGCATTCAGATCAAAGGCAGATAATTGTTCTGGAAAGGGAAATCACATGATTCATAAGAGGAGTAAGACTGGGTGAAAGAGGTGAGTAAAAGGTGAAAGTAATTGACTATCAAGATTGATCAAAGGGTAGAAATTTGGTTATAATTGAATTTGCAGATAAGACTAGCAAGGAGAATAAGGGAGGCATCATAATAGAGAATGATGATGGGTGGTTTAAACAAGGAAAAAGATAAACAACTCAAGATGAATGATACAAGATGGACGGTTGGGAGAAATTTCCACTGGGTAAGATGCAGGAATGATATGAAGGAAAAAATATAATAAAAGTACATGCATGTGGAATTAAGACATTTTCTTATTCCCTGCATTGGAAAGCGAAATCCCGTGACTGTGTGGAAGCAGCCAGCTTAGGCAAAATCCTTGGACAACTTGTCAATAGACTGGGTAGGATTCTTGTCCTCACAGAGCAAGTATGATCCAGGTCGTGCCCAGGTGCATGCCAGGGACAACAGTCGATTGAATGAGTTGAAAACTGTTATGGAAGAAGCATATAATAAGAAATAACAAAGAAGAAATACACTAGGTCAATAAGAATTATGCGCACAGACAATATGCAAGAATTCAAACCAATTTATTACTTCTTGTCCATGATTTCTCTTAATCAGAAGATGTATATTACATTAATGTACATGCTTATATAGGATGTTGAGATGCTTGGGTGACTACCCGTTACATTCAGTTACAAAATAAGTTATAATGGTTCAGAAGTTCAACTGTCGCAAAGCATGTTGGTATGTTGTATGTCGAGGTGGACTTGTCGTGGTGAACTTGTTGAGCAAACATGTCAAGGTGGGCCTATCAAAGGTGAACCTATCAAGCAAACATGTTGAGGCAAACCTGTCAAAGGTGAACTGGTCGAACAAACATGTCAAGGCAGACCCGTCGAGGCAAACCTATCAACTGCTGGTTGGATCATTCCTCCTTCCTTAAGAAACAATGGTCTCCATTGCGTATTCGTTCAGGTGAGGAAAATTGTTGGCTACTTTAGTAGTAGAGTACCGTTTTCCTTACGCGGGGAGTTGTCCATATTTATCCACTTGAAACAAGGGAATGGAGTTTTCCTTGTATGGAATATGCATCGTCCCACAATGGTATTGCAAAGAGGAGGTTCCTGAACATATGGATGGATGTCTTTAGGTTCTGCTATCTACAAGTCATTCTGTTCAAATAACGGTGCATGATATGGTCAAAGTAGATCTACATTGAAAATTGGATGTAGGCCAAGGCATGCAGGAATGTCGAGTTGAAAAGCGTTTTCTCCAATATATTCAAGGATACTGTATGGAACATATCACAAATGTTTCATATTTCTGTATGGACCAGTGAAGTGCTCCTTCTTTAGATGTAACTAGAACTGATCCCAAATTTGGAATGAATGAGGAATACGATGCTTGTCGTGTCGGGCCTTAGATTTTCATTAGCTTGTTGCAACATTTCCTATGCTTGCCTCTGAATGTTATATATTTGATCTCTGAAATTCAATGCTTTCTACACTTCTTGTCCTTTGAAGTCGAGGTCATTCTACTATGTTGAGGAACCAATTAGGTCGGTAAGCGCTAAGGGTTGAAATTCATAACAGATCTCAAATTGACTCTTTCCTGTAGATTTGTGTTGAGCATGATTGTAGCTGTGTTGTATGTATGGAAGGTTGTCATCCCATGTTCGATGGTGCTCATGGTTGTACATGTGAAGCACTTGTACAACTAAGCAATTTACAACTTTCATCTATCCTTCTATCTCTGGATGGAATGTTGTCGATAAAGAAAGTCTTGTATTGAGTTGTTTCTAGATATTTTTCCAAAAGGTGCTGATAAATATAGCATCTATGTTGGAAATAATGGTCATCGAGAGGCCATAATGTTTCCACACATGTTCAAAGAACAACTGAGCATTCTGATGTGTTGTCGTAGTATTCTTGTATCGTATGAGTATAGCCATCTTGAAAAATATGTCGACTACTACTAATATCATGTCATTCTAATGTTTGGTAGTAGGCTATCCCATCAAGTAGTCTATAGAAATATATTCCCATGGTCGACTAGGAACTGGAAAGGGTGCGTATAGTCCTTGTCATCGATTCGAAGGTTTAGCAATGACACAAACCACACATGATCAGATGTACTTGTTGGTGTCAGATTTAAGTGAATGCCAATAGAAATACTTTTGGAGGATAACAAGTGTTTTTGAGACTCCAAAATGTCCTGCAGTCTTGCTATAGTGCATGTCCCAAATGAGCTTTTGTCGATGCTCAACGGTCGGGACAAAAATATTTCCAAGCTTGTATAGAAAGGTGTCTTTTAGGAAGTATTCGGAAGTAGACAATGTGTCGGTCTAAATATGTCGATAAATTACAGAGAAATAAAAGTCTACCAAATATAATTGTTTCCAAGTAGTGGTGTCATAACCCTACATGCTCATCACTGTAGATAGTAGAGTAATGGGTGGTTTGCTGAGACAATCGGTTGCGACATTGGATTTTCCTTTCTGATACTTAATTACCAACTGAAATTGTTCCAGGTAATTAATCCACTTGAGTGCTCGAGTTGTCTATAGTTTTGATTGGAACAGGAGTGAACTGCAAAGGTTTATGGCCAGTGAGGATGACCGTTTCCTTGCTAAGAATGTAGTGCCTCCATTGCGTAAGAGATTGGAAAATGGTGTACAATTATTTTTCATACGTCGAGTACCTTCTAATCGTGTCATTGAAATTCTCAGAATGAAACACGACTAGGTGACTTGACTGAGTGATCACTATGTCGAGGACATAGTCTAATGCATCTGTCTCAATCTCAAAGGGCTGATGTAAATAATTTAACAAAAGTACTGGTGCAGTACAAAGCTTGTTTTTGAGTTGTTCAAAAGGTTGTGCAGTACAAAGCTTGTTCATAGAAACTGTTGATGTGGGTTGTCGGTCTGGTATGCCATAACATTGATTCTGGATTTTGACAATCACCTTCTGAGGATGTGACTGATATGTACCGTGTCGATCCCATAGGTAATGTTTCCTGAATAGGGTGTCGGCTATGGAAAGCGGTGCCACGTCACATAGTACTTCATATTAAAAATGCTTAATGAAGTAGGAGAGTTAGCATTGGCGTGTGATCCTTAGTTCCTTCCCATCCTTCATCAACTTGATATTGTAAGGCTGAGGATGTGGGTGGCAAAAAGACCTAATTTATTCATAATATCTTCAGAAAGGAAGTTCTTCTTGTTAGGATTATAATACTCCCTTGTCCAATTTGGTCAATTATGTCTAAATTCGGAGTCTTTTCAGTCTATATTTAGTCACTAGCATCATTAGGTCCACATGGCCTAATTGGGCCACATGTACCAATTACTAGAGTGTGGTGAACACTAGTTGAGTCTAACTACCACTAACTACACTTTCATGCATCATTTTAGGATCCTCCTAGACTAATATCTACAATTTAGGAGCCACTAGGAGTGCCAAAACCAACCTCCTTCAATTGAGTTTAGTTAGTGATTAGTTAAGCCTAGTTAGGACTCAGTTACATTCAATTACTTTCAATTAGCACTAGTCATTGATTGATTGCATGTGGGAAGGAACAATTCCTCACCTACCACATTCAGCTAGCCTAGTTAACTGATTCTAACTGACTGAGGCACTGATTTAGACAACTAGAGCTAATTAGTTAGGCTCCGATAGTGATTTAGACATGTCTAGTTATACATGCATTTAGGTAGAGTCAATAAATTCAAATTCCTCTATCATGCATTTGAATTGACTGGGTATTAATATCAGTGTATTACATTGTAATTAATTATCCAATTACTTTTGATTAATGAAGCATTACATAGTTGCAAGCCATTTTTTCATTGTTTCATTCTTCAATTCTGAGTAAAGTTGTCTGATCTATCTTGTGAGTTGTGTGTTGATCCATAGATCTATGTGCTCAATTTTATATGGTATCATAGCCTCGACAGGATGAGGCACTTCTCCTACTACAGATTCATACTTGGATCAAAAAAAAAAAATTGAGCAAAATTGCTCCTTCCAGCACTACACCAGAAGCGGAGAATTTACCACATAAATCCTAAGCAAAGGAATTATTGATCAAGATTTCTTGATTAACTAAGCTAGGTGTGAAGAAAATTCCAAAATTGCAGGCTGTTGAACTTGCCTTGTCTATTTTTTTGTGTAATTTATAGGTTTTTCACTCTCCTTCACTGCATTGCTACAACAACATTCAGTCTCCTTCATTGCATTTGATACAACAATACAATGGATCCTTCTGTGGATCCTCTCACTTCTTTCAACTACCATCAGTGGAAGGAGGACATTGAGATACAGCTTCACTCCAAAGGACTCTATAGAGTCACAATGGAGATGAAAGTAGAGCCAATTCATTATGTGGACAAAGCTAAATACTGGAATAAGATGGATGAAGCCTATGGTTTCTTATGCCTGTATATTTCCAAAGAAATTAATTTCCACATCACTGGATTGAAGAATCTGAAGGAAATTTGGGATCAACTTGCTTTCTCATTTGATAAGCAAGATGACCCGAGGGTCTATCAGCCACAGAATGAGATGATTTCTCTTCACCCAGGATACTTTGAAACTATGAATGATTTCTTCACTAAATTCAAGCACCTGGCACCCCTTTTCATCGCGATCTCCCTGAGCACTGTCCCAAATAGGTTTTACCCTGTCCAACAACACCTGTGAAGAAGATGAAGTATCACCTGAGATGTTAGAGGGAGATCTGCAAGAAACACGTTTCCACAGTAAGGAGGAGGATTTGCACACCTATTCACTCTCTGTCACAGTACTAGCCAAATATATAGGCAAGGGATTTAACACCAATGATTTATATTCGATCGCATCAAGAACCATTCACATTATATCACATCATTATATTCATTCATAAACAGATCGAAAAATATGGAACCATTTAGTATGCAGAGACATCGCATCATTCAAGAACATAAACCATATAAAATTAGTTAATCATTGATACATCGCATCATTAAAATCGTAAATCCAGCAAAATACAAGACACAGAGTTTCCAACATCATTTGCACTTTTCATATTACTTCTGTAGATCAAAACAAGTTTCCACAATACATTTCGAGGTTTGCAAAACATAATCGAAATACCGGATACGAAGATCGATCTTCCGCTGATGTTCAAAAGATAGTCTCAGACAAAATCCAGGATATCATGATCATCTCCTACTACATTTCTACTCTATATATAGGCTCGTGCCTTTACAAAATAGTCCACTTATAACTACTTTCTAACTAACTTGGACCAAAAGGTACAAAACTATGACCAAATCAACTCTTCTCGACTTCTCCATCTTGCGCACTATTTCTGACTTTTGCACCAAGCGCATCCATACCTCCTGCAACAGGCCCCCAACACAAACTTGTGGCTCATACTCGAGCCATGTCAACTGGATATTGTGTATTTGTTGATCTTGATATTGAAATATTCATACTGTTGTTTAACTTCATCAACTGTATCCTTTTCTTTTATCTTGATTTCTACATGTTTATGCCAGAAATTGTTTCCATACTACAAGAAAACAAGCCAACATAATCTCAAATATTTCAATAAAACAAAACTAGGTTTTTAGGGCTTTTTAAGGTTTTCTAGTTGTGAAGCTTGGTGACAAGAGTAAATGCATTCATAACCCAAATAAGAACTAAATCACAAGCATAGAAAAAATGAGATGCATAACATAATAACCATGTATCCAACAAACAATAGCACTGAAGTTCATCCACAAATGGCAAGCACTACAAGCATAAAAACGTTAAACCAGCAATGAAATCACCAACTGAGTAGCTAAAACAAGCTATAAATGAAGCTAGAGAACAAACTGAAGGGTAAAATGGAGCATATATTTCATAATCAGTTCTTCAAATACACATAAGAGTCATTTACTTAGCTTATGAACAAGTCTGAAGACCTCCTCTAGCCAGGAAAAAAGTGGAACCCTTAGTCCTCTTTGTGACATACATTAATACTCTCCTTCAAAATTCAGTTAAAGACTAAACCCTAACTGCTTTTCAGCATACTCATCGAAATGATTTTATCAGAATAATAATTAAAGAAATGAAATATCCTTCAAAACATAAGAAATAACTGATTTTGTTAACAAGACTCATAGATCTTTAGTTGCCTCTGCTAACAAAGCTATCCCTTCTAAGGCTTGGGCCTTTCTCCTAGCCTTCAGTTGCTCTGCTTCCATCTCTACCATCTTTCTAGTGAGTTCTTCATTTTTTTGTTGTAAATATTTGATGGTTTGTTTTAACATTGTAAATTGTGACTCTGTATTTCTTTTTCTTTTCAATGCCTCTTTTGAGATTGCAATTAGCTCCTAATAGTGGCTATTCACCTCATCCAGATCTTCTCTATGTCTTCTATTGGCCATAACCAAACCATCATTTGTCTCCTACATATATTCTACCTGATTTTTATACTGCTTTATAGTTCTCTGTAGATTCTCTTTCTCTGAATCAAATGCTTTATTTCCTGCTGTACTTTGCATCTCATTAGGAATCCATGGAATGTTTAGTCTCCTATAGATTTCTTCATCTTCTGGAAACAATTCTGAAGGATTCTCATGAAAACTTAGGTTTTCTTTAGTCTTAGTTTCATAGGGAACATTTTCATCAACCATGATCTTGTTTTCTGAGTGAGAAACCTCTATCTCACCTTCTTGTTGTTCCTTTAACATTTGGCTTCGTATCTCTAAAAATACATCAGACAGTTTAGTCTCAGTGAGGGCAAATTCTTTTTTTGATTTCATTGGTCTTTTCCCTTTGCTATCACCCTTATCAACATCCAGTTTTTCATCAAAGGAGGAGTCATCAATCACAGTTACTCCTTCTTTATTCAATTTAGGGTTTAGTAATTTCTTCATATTCAGCCTGATCTTGTTTCTGGGTCTAGTATTTGGTCTCCACCCAGGAGCAAGTTCCCCTACCATTTTTAAAGTTTTTCCCTGATGGATGACAGAGGCAAATTCCGTGACTTTAAGCTTCTTTTTCTTTGGTATTTCTACCCTATCTTCTTGACTATGAAATTCCTTTTTAGTGCCAACCTTAGTTTTATCAATAACAGGAAGCTTATCCTCCTCCAATAGGTATGTTTCATCCTCTAACAAGATTGTAATTGGAATTTGCTTTTAGAATTTAGTGTCTTCTTCATCACCTGAAACCTTCTCTACAAGTACAATATTTTCATCAACAAATGTCACTGCTGGTACATCATCCTGAACAGGCTGAGTCTCCTTATTAACAGACTATAAATCTTTGCTCTCAATGTCATTTAGATGTTGTTTAGATTCACAATCATCTTTTGCAGGCTCTACAACTTCCTCTAATTTGACACTGTCTTCACTTTTAACCTTTATCTTTTGTCTTAATTTTCTAATCAAGGTCTGTCCTTTATCAGCCTGCTTTCGTTTAGACTGTCCTTCTTGACTATTCTGAAACCCTGACCAAAAAAGGAAATATTCCCAAGTTTTTCCTTCTCTCTACAAAACACTGTTGATAATGAGTTTGATAAGTCCATGGTGAAAAATGGACTATCTAGTATTATTTTGGTGTTCTTTGATTCTACAAAACATTTTCTGCAGGCTCCTTAGCAAGAAGAAAGGTAGGTTCACCTTTGATTCATTACTGAGTTGTTGAAGGAACCTGAAATGGTATTTAAAAACGAAGGCATACCTTCCTTCACATGTAATATAACTTTGTAAAACCTTGATAGGTTCTACCCATTCAGGCTTGAATTTATGGATGGGCACACCCTTACCCCAATCTGGAACTATACCAGGTAGTATGTACCTTTATGTATTAAAGGTAAATGGCACTTTCTTAAACCAAAGTTCTCCCTCATTTTTAACCCCTGTTGCCTCAGCCAACAAATATTTGGTCAATTTGAATTTCAAAGTATCAAAAGATACAGTATCTTTGTCATAACAGTGAGCAAAATTATGGGAGACCTCAGCATTGTATCCATCAATTTTCTTGAAAAATATCAACCATCCTACATTTTCAAATAACTCAGCACATCCTGGGAATTTATCTATTCAATTGGGATCAGTGGGCTCGACCCTATTAGTTTTTCCACTCCTCTTCATTTTCAATATGGTTTGCAGCACCTGTCAGTAATCTCATAGTCTATTTTTCTTCAAATTTGCATAGTTTGGCAATCTATTTTCCTTCAAACTCTCACATTCTGTTTATCTTCAAATTTGCGCAGTCTTGGAAGTCAATTTATCTTCAAAGTCTTACAGTCTGCCCTATCACCAGTTTAGGAAATTCTTTGTACCAAGTCTCATCAATTTGACCTAATCACAAATTCAGGGACCTCCAATAGTTATGCTCTGAAATTTACTAACTCAAATGATAAATACTTAAATATATTGATTAGTATCTCATCATTCAAAATCTATTGAGTGAGTAAATTCATGTCCTTCCTTAAAATTTTGACATTATCAGCTTTATCAGAAAACCCCCAAATTTAACAAAGCCTATCAAATGTCACATGGAATACCTCATCCAAAGCTTAATACAGGCACTGGAAGTCGATCCCTTGAAAGGTTAGGTGTCGAATTGCATGTTCCAGCTGCCTTCAACCCTCCAGATCACTTCGAACTGTCACCGTTGGGAAGCCCTAATTCTTCCTTCAACTGTCAAAATTCTGATTTTTCAGCAATATGTCTCCACCATGACGTTCAATGCCTTCGTAATATTCATCTTGGGAACCTATTCCCGAAAATTCTGCCTCGTTCCACTCACTGTCATCATTTGCCATGAATTTGCATACAATTGCCACGATCTCCCTCACACGATGACCAGACACCTTTTTCCATGATTAGCCTGGCAAGACACATATCAAACATGGTAATTTATGCGATTAACACCTTAGGAATGAAACCACCGAAAAAATCGGAGTGAAAAATGACTATTTTGGCACTCGCAACTTTCTTGTAGCGCGCCAATGCATTAATTTCGCTCTTGCGCTACAAGAAAGTTCAAACACATAATTTCATGTCATTTAATCACTAATCCAGTTTTAAGACTTGGTTTATATGATTAATATTTGATCTTAGTGTCATTTATGAAAACAGTAATCAATATACACCTTGTAGAACCCTTCAAGAATGAACTCTACGCAGAAATTATAAAAGCAAGCTTAAAAATGGGAAAAAATCAAAATGATGAAAACTAAAAGGCATAAACTCAAAATTAACCTTTACACCAAAATTTCATAGAAGTAAAAATATTATAAAATTTCAAAAACATAAACAAAAGCATAAAACTAAGGAAGACAAAATCATGACCTAACATCTAGCTCCTGTTGCGAGATGAAGTCCTCCTTGTGAGGCTTCAAGAACCTGTAGACCAGTGCCTTCTTTTCTGCTACCTGCTAATCTGCAAAATTTCCATTGGGTTATGGAGTCCTTGTTGTGTTTTACTCACACTGATATATACAATGAAAAACTAAAATTCCCCTCAAAAACTGTAGAAATGCTTAAGGAATCGTCCATTAACTAGACTTGACAATTCCTCACCCTCCAAAGTCTGTAGGACAAAAGTGTTATTTTCCAAAAACTTAGATACTAGGAAAGGGCCAAACCAGAGGTTGTCAAATTTTCCATGTTTCCCTTTTTGCTCTTTCCTGGAATCCCACCTTAGAACCATGTCACCAATTAAGAAAGTGTTGTCTTTGATTTTCTTGTCAAATTTGTCTTTTATCTTCAATCTGTATAACTGTGCCTTTTCTTCCACTCTTTCTCTATTCTGCTACAACTATATCATCTCATAAATCCTTCTTTGCATATCATTAGGTTCTTCTTGACAATTCTGAAGAAACTTCATCACTGGAATGCCCAACTGAACAGGAAAAACTGCATTTGTACCATACACTAATTGGAAAGGAGAAGTTCCAATTGCTTGCTTGACTTTATTCTATTAGCCCATAATGCATATTTCAGCATAGAATCCCATGATCTCTTATTATGCTTGAGCAGTTTCCTGATACTCTGAATGATATTTTTATTTGAGGATTCAACTAAACCATTACCTTGGGGATAGTAAGAAGTTGAATGTTTCAACAAGATACGATTCTTTTCACAAAATGCTTCCATTTCCTTAGACTTAAAACCTTTTGCATTATCTGTCACTATTTTCTGAGGACACCCAAACCTACTGAGGATATTTTCTTCAATAATTCCATAATCACCTTATTTGTGGCATTCCTAGTAGGGATAGCTTCCACCCATTTGGTAAAGAAGTCTATTGCAGTCAAAATCCACCTTTGTTGTCCTAAGGAAAATGGACTTATCTCTCCTATAAAGTCCAGACCCCATTGCTGGAAAGGAGCACTTACTGCAATTGGCTTTAAAGGTAATGACAACAATTTTTGTTTGCCAGCAAACTTCTGACAAGGGATGCAATCTCTTACCTGCTGATATACATCTGCAAACAAAGAGGGCCAATAGTACCCAGCTCTTAAGATCTTGTATGCTATTGCCTTCCAGTACTTGTGACCTCCAAAAGCACCCTCATGAGCTTCTAAAATCACTCCTTCAATTTCAGATTTATCTAAGCATCTGAGTAGAATACCCCCTGGGTCCTTCCAAAATAACTGTTGTTCCACTAAACAGTACTTAGTAGTTCTTAGCTTCAAAGATCTAGCAGCTTTGCTATCTAAATGATCAGGACATTGCAAATAGAACAGAAAATACACAATGTCTGCGTACCATGTGGATACTGAATAAAAGTCCATAATCTTCTCTTTCTCCAACTCTGCTTGATTTTCTTCCTGAGCTAGCTCTTCTGCCATCACAAACAGTCCTAAAGCTTGGCAGTTTGATTCAGCTAGCAGCTTGGCTAAACCTTGTCTCTTAACTAGTTTGGTAGGCTTGATATCTACATCATATTCCATGATTTTAGCAACTACCTACCTCTTTTCCCCTCACTGGGGCTGTGTCAAAACATATTTTACAGCAACATTAGGCACATATGAAATAACTTTAGAATGTAAAACATAAATTCTGAAAAATTTCAAAGCTTTCACCAAAGAATAGGCCTGTTTTTCCAAGATGCTGTATTTTAATTCAAAATCTCTGAGAGTTTTGCTGAAGAATGCAATAGGTTGCTCAAGACCATCCTTATTCTTCTGTAATAGAACATCTGCTAGTGTATCTTCAGATGCAAATGAAAATGTTAGAAATTCTCAGGTGAAATCTAGACTTACTAATACAGGGGCTTCAGTAAGAGCCATCTTGATTTTTTCAAATGCATTCTTTGCTTCAGTGGTCCATTTGACTTCTTGATCCTTTTTTAGCATGGCTGTCATCTGCTTGATAGTCTCAGCAAAGTTTGGTATAAACCAACGCAGAAATTTGATTTTACCAATGAAAGATTGGACATGTTTTTTACTCCTAGGTAGACTTATCTTCAATATTGCTTTTACCCTTTCGAGGTTAATCCTTATACCATCAGCAAAAACTAAATGACCCAATAATTTTCCTTCCTGTACAACAAAGTGTGACTTCTTTGGATTCAAGGACAAACCAAATTTTCTGCATTTTAAGAAAGTTTGTTTCAAATGTTTTAGATGTTCATCATCTGATTGTGAAAATACAGTAATATCATCTAAGTAAATTACCACAAACTTTTCCTTTTCTCCGACAAAAGCTATATCCATATCCCTATGAAAAGTTGCTCCAGCGTTCATTAAACCAAAAGGCATCTTATCATACATGAAAGTTCCCCAGGGAGCGGTAAAAGTTGTTTTCTCCTTATTATTAGGCTGCATAGAAATCTGATTGTATCCTGAGAAACCATCTCTCCTAAATCCTCTGTTCTCCAACAACCTTCTGCAATATTTCCTCAATTTTAGGTAGAGGATAATTATTCTTTAGTGAAGATCTATTCAAGTTTCTAAAGTCAACACACAGTCTGATTTCTCCGTTCTTTTTCCTAACAAGAACTAGATTAGCCACCCATGAAGAGTACCTGAGAGGAACAATGATCTTCGCATCTAATAACTTCTTCACTTCTTTTTCAATAACAGGAAACAAGGATGGATTAATCCTCCTTAATTTTTGACGAAAAGGTTTAACATTCGATTTTAAAGGGAATTTATGTTGTATAATTCCAGTGTCATATGTTCTCAATTATTCATAAGACCATGCAAAGACATCAACATGTTCCTTTAACAATTTTATGTACATGTTTCTCTGTTCAGCTGTGAGTGCTTTCAAAATTTTCACCATTTTAGGATGTTCTGCAGTGCCAATGTTACAATCCACCACATTCTCTTCTGAAGACTGTACAACAGGTTTTAGAGGTGTATCATCTTTCGAAAATATTCTTTCTAAAGGTACCAAACCTTTTGGGATGAAATTACCTTTTATTTCAATGATCTTGTGTCCAGCTATTTCATTTTCAGCAATCTCTTCCACATCTCCATCCTCACCATCTTCCTCTTGATCAATCAGGGAATTAGAAAAATCATGTGTAAGCTCCAAAAATATTTTAATTTCAATGTCATATTCAAACACTCTCCAATGCTTTACATTATCAGGTATAGATGGTCTGTACCTAACCTCAATGGGATACCTCAACTGTGTGGTTTTGGAAATTCTAAAATGTGTAGCAGCTAAGGCCAATGAATATGCAGTTTGATTATGGTCTCTTGGAATATAGGTAATGTTAAAAGCTACAAAATAATTCTCAATCATGTCCCATACCTCATTTCAATAGAATTTCAGCAAATCTTGTTTCACTTAATAGTTGTTCCTCACCTGCTGAACAACTAATTCGGAGTCGCCATATGCATAAATCTGCTGAATGCCTAAATCCTGGGTAGCCTTCAATCCTAACAGCAAAGCTTCATATTCGGCAGTATTGTTTGTAGTAACAAATTCTAATTTATACATCAGCTTTACTGTTTTACCACCAGGGGATATGAGAAGAACCCCTGCTCTAGCACCTTCTTTGCAAGATGATCCATCAAAGTATAATTGCCAAAGCTCATCTTCTTGTTCACTGCTGCATTTAACAGACTGTTCCTTTTCAACCTGTAACAAACCAACAGTATTGTCATCATCACTAAAATGTAACATGAAAGTACCCAAATCTTTATCAACAACATACAGAGGATGGTTGGTAGGGTTTTTGTCATCTGTCACAATATAGGAAAACTGAAGCTCTCTGTACAGCCTTTTTTTTTCTCCTCCAAACACAGGAATAATAGCATATGATAAATCCATTTGTAAAGTTCCACCAACTTTATTTGCCCAGGACCTAGAGAGAAGTAACCCAAATTTAGGTGTAATATCGGCTACCACCACATCCATGATTACACTTTTCATTGGTAATTGAGCCAAACTGACAACCATGTCTCTAATCACACCTAAACACTTTACAACTCGTGAATCAAATGCACACAGATCATGATAGGGTTTGGTTATACTCAAACCTAAAGCCTCCATGACAGCCTTTGGCATTAAATTGTGTGATGCTCCTGAATCTAACAAAGAGTTATGTATCATTTGTTCATGGACTATCAGAGTAATGTAAAATGGAGGTGAAGCACCTGCTTCATTCTCAGTTTTTTCAGCCAAGGCTGATCCAATAAAAATCTTAGGATTTTCTTCTTGCAAAATCACTGTATCAGAAATAGCCTGATTGTTTGCTGAACCAATCATTTTAAGAACTGATTCTTTGTAAGAAGGATTTTTCATTATTTCAGTAAAAGGAATAGGAATCTTTATTTTGTCTAATTCATTTTCCAGATTAAAATTCTACACAGTTTTATTTACCTCTTCAATCTCCATGTTCTTCTTTTGCTTTTCTGGAATTTGTTTTTTCTCTGACACAGGATCAGATTGCTGCTTAGAAGGTACAACTACCTTCTTATTTGGGTTTTGTACTACTTGTTTTGGACCTGAACTCAAATTCACAGTCCTCTTGGGTTCATTTTGATAGACATCGGCAGTTACAACAGTCATTTTCAGATTCAAATCATCCTCTGTTTCAAACATATCAGCATCATAATATTCTGCATTTAAAAAATCTTCTTCAGTGACAAAACCCTCAGTCAACCTTTCTCCAAAATAGTTCATATATTGATCTGTGTCTTCAAATAGCACTTCTTCATCAATCTCTTCTTCATCAACAACATTGTTCTGAAGAGGTGGAGGTACCCTTTGATCCTCAGTCTCTCTCCTTTCTCGCTGAATATAATTATTTCTTCGTTCTCTAGGTATGAAACGAGGAGCAAATTGTCTTCAGAATTGATTCTGATTGTTAGGGTTTCTTTCACCTTCTGGAACAATCTTGCTGGAATTTCTTTCTAGTTCTAACTTATTTAATTTTGCAGTCGAAATCTTCACTAACTTGGCCATCTCATCAATTTTTCCTTCTGAAGAATGAGATGTTGAAACCCCAGGAGTTGCTTCCTTCTTACCTTTCCTGTCATACATCTGCTGAGCTTTTGCCTTCTTCAATCTATTGGAAGCCAATATGTTAGAATCCACCTCTAATGTTGCATCCTGCATATTCAGTAAGGAAACAGGTCTTCTCTCTCTTAGTAGTAAAGAAAATTCATGATCGAAATCATTTGCATATGTAAGTTTTGCAGATGTTTCTGAAGGTTTTATTTCTGCAGGAATTCTGCTGTACATTTTATTGAATCTCTTTGAAAAATCTACAATGGTTTCATCCTTCTTTCTCCTAAGGGCTCCAAACTCAGTTATATAATAAGTATGGTCTTTGGTGTCACCCCATTGCCTCATGAAGAGGTCCTGGAGCTCTTCTATGATGGTGATTGAATTAGCAGGCAGCTCCCTAAACCATTTTCTGACATCTCCATCAAGGATCTACACAAACATCCTCATCCATACATCCTTAGCTTCAATGTTTTGGTTATCAGCATAACTGAGAAAATCTTTTCAGTGCTCTTCAGCTGTAGTTTCACCCTTTCCATTAAACCTAGGAAGGTATTTCTGAGAGTCACCTCCAGGAAGTGCATTCAAAGCGTGAGGAAAAACTAATGGTGCATATCTAGCTGCAACCATTCGGTCCATCATGTCTATAGGCTGATTTTGGGCTGCCATTTTAAGGCTGACTACCTTTGGTGATGGAGATATTTGGCTGGAACTTGGCTGAAAAGGGGTTTTACCTACTTTCAAATGAAATAGAGGCATATTACCAAGAGATACTGTTTTAGCTTTTCTGAAAGATTGAGGATCAGTGAAAACTTGAAAGTTACTGAAAGGAATTATAGGCTTTAACCAAGGTGAAGTTTCTTCTTCTTTTCTCAAAACAGATAAAGGTGATGAACCATCCAACTGATCAGGGTCACATAGGGATGGTAATGACCGAGACCTTTTAATATTCCTTGTTGTTTTCAATATCTGTTTTGGGTCTGAAACACCCAACTGCAAAGGTGAAATAGGTCTGTTTCTAGTTCTGATTCCGCTAGTAGCCATTGTGACAAAGTGGTGAAAAAGTAGTCTTTAAGATTTGCTGGTTTAAGTTCACCTCTTAATACCAGTGAAATGATAAGTATCCTAGGGAAAAATATATTTCAACTTCGTTCCCCAGCAATAGTGCCAAAGATGTTTATGCCAGAAATTGCTTCCAGACTACAAGAAAACAAGCCAACATAATATCAAATATTTCAGTAAAACAAAACTGGGTTTTTAAAGGTTTTTTGGTTGTGAAGTTTGGTGACAAGAGGGAATGCATTCATAACCCAAATAAGAACTAAATCACAAGCATAGAAAAATTGATATGCGTAACATAATAACCATGTATCCAACAAAAAATAGCACTGAAGTTTATCCACAAATGGCAAGTACTACAAGCATAAAAACGTTAAACCAGCAATGAAATTACCAACTGAGTAGCTAAAACAAGCTATAAATGAAGCCAAAGAACAAATTGAAGGGTAACATGGAGCATATATTTCATAATCAGTTCTTCAAATACACATAAGAGTCATTTACTTAGCTTATGAACAAGTGTGAAGACCTCGTCTAGCCAGTCAAAAAGTCAAACCCTTAGTCCTCTTTGTGACATACATTAATACTATCCTTCAAAATTTAGTTAAAGACTAAACCCTAACTACTTTTCAGCCTACTCATCGAAATGGTTTTATCAAAATAATAATTACAAAAATGAAATATCCTTCAAAACATAAGAAATAACTGATTTTGTTAACAAGCCTCATAGATCTTTAGCTGCCTCTACTAACAAAGCTATCCCTTCTAAGGCTTGGGCCTTTTTCCTAGCCTTAAGTTGCTCTACTTCCATCTCTGCCATCTTTCTAGTGAGTTCTTCATTTTGTTGTTGTAAATATTTGATGGTTTGTTTTAACATTGTAAATTGTGACTCTGTATTTCTTTTTCTTTTCAATGCCTCTTTTGAGACTGCAATTAGCTCCTGATAGTGGCTATTCACCTCATCTAGATATTCTCTAAGTCTTCTATTGGCCATAACCAAACCATCATTTGTCTCCTGCATATATTCTACCTGATGTTTATACTGCTTTATAGTTCTCTGTAAATTCTCTTTCTCTGAATCAAATGCTTTATTTCCTGCTGTACTTTGCATCTCATTGGGAAGCAATGGAATGTTTAGTCTCCTATAGATTTCTTCATATTCTGGCAACAATTCTGTAGGAGTCTCATTAAAACTTAGGTTTTCTTTAGTCTCAGTTTCACAGGGAACATTTTCATCAACCATCAGCTTTTTTTCTGAGTAAGAAACCTCTATCTCACCTTCTTGTTGTTCCTTTAACATTTGGCTTCGTATCTCTAAAAATACATCAGACAGTTTAGTCTCAGTGAGGGAAGATTCTTTTTTTGATTTCATTGGTCTTTTCCCTTTGCTGTCACCCTTATCAACATCCAGTTTTTCATCAGAGGAGGAGTCATCAATCACAGTTACTCCTTCTTTATTCAATTTAGGGTTTAGTAATTTCTTCATATTCAGCTTGAGCTTGTTTCTGGGTCTAGTCTTTGGTCTCCACCCAAGAGCAAGTTCCCCTACCATTTTTAAAGTTTTTCCCTGATGGATGACAGAGGCAAATTCCATGACTTTAAGCTTCTTTTTCTTTGGTATTGCTACCCTATATTCCTAACTGTGAAATTCCTTTTAAGTGCCAACCTTAGTTTTATCAATAACATGAAGCGTATCCTCCTCCAATAGGTATGTTTCATCCTCTAACAAGACTGTAATTGGACTTTGCTTTTGGACTTTAGTGTCTTCTTCATCACCTGAAACCTTCTCTGTAAGTACAATCTATTCATCAACAAATGTCTCTGTTGGTGCATCATCCTAAATAGGATAAGTCTCCTTATTAACAGACTGCAAATATTTGCTCTCAATGTCATTTAGATGTTGTTTAGATTCACAATATTCTTTTGCAGGCTCTGCAACTTCCTCTAATTTGACACTGTCTGCACTTTTAACCTTTATCTTCTATCTTAATTTTCTAATCAAGGTCTGTCCTTTATCATCCTGCTTTCTATTAGACTATCCTTCTTGACTATTCTGAAACCCTGACCAAAAAAGGAAATATTCCCAAGTTTTTCCTTCTCTCTACAAAACACTGTTGATAATGAGTTTGATAAGTCCATGGTGAAAAATGGACTGACTAGTATGATTTTGGTGTTCTTTGGTTCTACAAGACATTTTCTGTAGGCTCTTTAGCAAGAAGAAAGGCAATTTCATCTTTGATTCATTACTGAGGTGTTGAAGGAACCTTAAATGGTATTTAAAAACGAAGGCATACCTTCCTTCACATGTAATATAACTTTGTAAAACCTTGATAGGTTCTACCCATTCAGGCCTGAAGTTATGGATGGGCACACACTTACCCCAATCTGGAACTATACCAGGTAGTATGTACCTTTATGCATTAAAGGTAAATGGCACTTTCTTAAACCAAATTTCTCCCTCATTTTAACCCCTATTGCCTCATCCACCAACTCTTTGGTCAATTTGAATTTCAAAGTATCAAAAGATATAGTATCTTTGTCATAACATTGAGCAAACTTATGGGATACCTCAGCATTGTATCCATCAATTTTCTTGGAAAATATCAACCATCCTACATTTTCAAATAGCTCAGCACATCCTAGGAATTTATCTATCCAACTGAGATCAGTGGGATCGGCCCTATTAGTTTTTCCACTCCTCTTCATTTCCAATATGGTTTGTAGCACCTGTCAGTAATCTCACGGTCTATTTTTCTTCAAATTTGTACAATTTTGGCAATCTATTTTCCTTCAAAATCTCACAGTCTATTTATCTTCAAATTTGCACAGTCTTGGCAGTCAATTTATCTTCAAACTCTCACAGTCTGCCCTATCACCAGTTTAGGAAATGATTTGTACCAAGTCTCAGCAGTTTGACCTAATCACAGATTCAGGGACCTCCAATAGTTCTTCTCTGAACTTTACTAGCTCAAATGATAAATACTTAAATATATTGATTAATATCTCATCATTCAAAGTCTATTGAGTGAGTAAATTCATGTCCTTCCTTAAAATTTTGACATTATAGGATTTATCAGAAAAACCCCCAAATTTAACAAACCCTATCAAATGTCACGCGGAATACCTCATCCAAAGCTTAATACAGGCGTTGGAAGTCAATCCCTTGAAAGGTTAGGTTTCGAATTGCACGTTCCATCTATCTTCAACCCTCTAGATCACTTCGAACTGTCATCGCTGGGAAGCCCTAATTCTTCCTTCAACTGTAAAAATTCCAATTTTTCAGCAATATGTCTCCACCACGACATTCAATTCCTTCGTAATATTCAGCTTAGGAACATATTCCCGAAAGTTCTGCCTCGTTCCACTCACTGTCATCATTTGCCATGAATTTGCGTACAATTGCTACGATATCCCTCACACGATGACCAGACACCTGTTTCCATTATTACCCTAGCAAGACACGTATCAAACATGCTAATTGATGTGATTAACACCCTAGGAATGAAACCACCAAAAAAATCAGAGTGAAAAATGACTATTTTGGCACTCGCGACTTTCTTGTAGCGTGCTAGTGCATTAATTTCGCTCTTGCGCTACAAGAAAGTTCAAACACATAATTTCATGTCATTTAATCACTAATCCAGTTTTAAGACTTGGTTTATATGATTAATATTTCATCTTAGTGTCATTTATGAAACCATTAATCAATATACACCTTGTAGAACCCTTCAAGAATGAACTCTACGCAGAAATTATAAACGCAAGCTTAAAAATGGGAAAAAATCAAAATGCTGAAAACTAAAAGGAATAAACTCAAAATTAACCTTTACACCAAAATTTCCTAGAAGTAAAAATATTAGCAAATTTGAAAAACATAAACAAAAGCATAAAACTAAGGAAGACAAAATCATGACCTAACACTACGCATTCTTTTGCATCCTGCTCTGCTAGATGCTCGAAAAGATTCTCAGTCACTTGTTTGCAACTCTCCTACATAGCTTGAAGCACATTAACCACCTTGAGTTCCATTGATCGCCTACATCCTGAAATTCATCCAGCTGAGTTTTGCGCACTGATGGCACTCTCTTGCTTTGGTGGCTCTCTGCCATAGTGCTTTCAATTCAACTACCTTAGTCACTTGCAACATGGGGGGCATCATTTTTAGGGACTCCCTCATTGCTGTTAATTGTGCCTCAACTTCATGTATCTCTATTCTCAACTACTACAGTTGCTCATCTTGAACCACACTTATCCAAAATTATGTGGTTTGATCTGTGATTGTCTTGGCTGCCTTCTTACTCTCTTCTAGTTGTGTCATCGCATCTTCAATCTTCATCTTGTGCTCTGCAACCTGTTTTGATAGTGTGCTTGAAATTGTTCATTCCTGCAATTCTTCATTGTCTCTTCTCAGATATTTGACAACCTGTCTGAGTCACAGAACTTTAGCCTCCACAAACATCTCCTTGGTGATGTCAGGGATTTCCTGACAGGAAAATGCAATAGATTTTTCTATTCGTACCTTATCATACCATATCTATGCTTTTTCTAAAATCACTACATCCTATTCCTTCTTTAGGCGCTCTATTTATTGCTTCACCATGGACTCTTGACCCTGCGACTTCAGCAAATGGTCGCCAATGATTTCTTCTTTGTCGGCAAGCTCTTAGCTTGCCATCTTTTGCACCCACACTAGAGTTTGGGTTGGTATTTTGTTAACATCAAGAGAAATTGTATGAAACTGCTACATTGTCACGTCAACATCCTCGCTGGTTGTCTCCAATGCACGCAGTGGAATCTGTACAATTTTGACCCACTTGCCTGTGGTCAAATCTCTGGTTCTCTGAAACACATTTTCTTCTGGCACCTTTTCTAAAATTGCTTTAATCAAAGATTGCAATTGAGTGTTTACCTCCTGAAAACCTATTATAGAGTGTTGTTTTAACTATGCCTCTCTCACATTGGTTGACGTGGTGATAATGGTGAGAATGTGAGTCACCTGGTTACCTATGATGTTCGGGGCACTGCTAGCTTCACCCTGCTCAAACCTCCACTTAGTTCTACCTTCTTCGAATTGTCACTCCATATCATATTCTCTTTGAGTCTTAGATGACTCCTCCTATGATTCTTTCTCTCTTTCCAGTGCTTGAGTGTGGTCTACCAGGGCATCAGGTGGGGGAACTTCCTCAGTATCTGAAAATTCGTCACTACTTACAGGGATTTCTCCACTTGGAGGTCCAATCATCAAATATACTGTGAAGTTCCTCATTCACCAACTTATACTGGGTTGCCATCCACTACTTTTCTTTGTCTTGAAGCACTTGGATATGAATTGCATGTGGACCTATCGCAAACCTAGCAATTTGTCGATACTTTGGTGTTTCCTACTCAGAAAGGTAGAACCTTTTATGTTGCAATCCATAGCACATCCCAATAAAGATAAAACTATATTGAACAATCAATCAAGCATTCCTTCCTATTGATGTACTACAAATTCTGATATCTCGCTCCCTTACATATCTGAGCAACTTCAACTTCCATGCCCTAATAATATTGGGTATCTGTCCATCCAACCAATCCAATCAGTATTAACAACCAAGAGTAAGTGAAGGCCCGCTTACCTTCTTAAATGAGCATCGCTTCCTCTGTTAACTGGTTCGACAAAACAATGGCTAATTCATTTGCACACCTTCTACGCACTGCTTTATGCATGCTATCACTCTAGATGTGCATTGATTAGGGTGGTTCTTTCTTACCACTTTCATATCCAAGATCTTGGTTGCAACTCGAACTGCATGATCATTGATTGTATCGACAACATAGGCTCTATTGTCATGGTCAACTCCATATCTCGTCTTCAAATTAGTGGCCAACCACTTGTCATTATCCTTCCATGAAAGTATTGTGACATATCAGGCCCCTTCATTGGAAACCTAGTTATCTGGGAAATCAACTCCATAGTGACTAGTACGTTAGTGTCCAGCCACAAGTAACCTCCATGAAAACATTCCAATAGCTTCTTTGCACATGCATTGGCTTCCGTAAGATGAAAAATTGTGGCCTGTGTGTGAGTCCTAACATCCCCAACCTTTGTAGTCCCATTTCCCATTGTTTTGGTGTGTGAACAATCGTTCTGCTATCCCCTCACCCTTGTGACTTGAATGGTTCTACTGTGCATTCGTCGTATGCCAACAATTCATGATCATTTTATTTCATTTTTGTAAAAATATCATGATGTTAAACGTGCAATTCATTCCCATGGGCATCACCAGCATCCAAATGGGGTATTTGTGGTTCTTGGTTAATTTAATCCGAGGCACACCAGGATTGCATGGGGGGGTAAACCTAGGGATGTCTGCAATCATTTCCCCCTTCTTTGTCATAGAGTCTTCAGCTTCAGTTTTCGATGGTGTAGCATGCACCTATACTTCATCTTCCGTCCTGCTTGAACTTCTGGTGATCTGTTTCTTCTACATGGGGGCCTTAAGCCAATTCATGCCCCTCTTCTTTCATAAAATTTGTTAATTCTCCACCTGTAACTCAACCATTTCTTCTTCAATCGATGTTCCTATGGGTGGTGAGTCCTGAATGCTACCACTTGAAATAGCTTGGGCCATCGCTGCAATCTAATCACTCGCAACCTCTCAACTATGCTCTGTTATCTCCCTATGCTCTTCTCATCTCAACAATGATAGTGATTCATCCAACTTGGATCACACCAATTCTTATAGCTCGGAAGCACCTATGCAGAAGATTGTCAATCATTACAACCAAATCCGCCACTTATCACCCAAATCCTCCACCGATCCTCCTAATCTAACATTCTAATTCCCCATAAATGTGCATCCCTTCGAATTGCATCGTTTCCCAACAGGTTTAATTTCTGCATCAATTTCCTGACTTGAGCATGTCCCGTCCCTAGGGATGTCACCAAACTACTTCCTTGCTGCGACCTTGACATTTTTCCTTGCAGTTCCATTGGTTTCCAATGCACCAACCTCCTCTATACCACATCTCTTTTTTTCCCCTCTTCTACGCAATGTCTTAATCATCGCGTCACACCTGGATATCCCAGTAGGGACTTAGTTGAATTCCATTCACTAACTTAAGAAAAATTACGCCATATAGATGTTGCAACTGTACCGCACCTCCGTTGGTAATGAAATTGATCACATACGGACCTAACCAATGCATTTGCAACTTAGCTGGGTGTTTCACAGATTTACTTTCATAAAGAAACACCATATCTCCTTGTTGGAAGTACTTGGTCTTGAGGTGTCGATCATGCCATGTCTTCTGAAAATATTTTTCAAATCGTTGATGAAATCCTACGATGAACTGATCTTCTTTGAGCTGCGATAACTGTGTCAAGCGTTCTTGTAGTGCTGCTTCATCATCCATACTTGTTTCCACTGTGATGTGTAGACTTGGAACAATATACTCAATCGACATTACTTCTTCCTGACAATATACTAACTTGAATGGTGTCTGCCCTGTCAAACGTTTGTAGGTGGTTTGATAGGCCCATAATATTGCATGGATCTTCAAATCCCAATCGTCGCAGCTTGCATTGCAAACCTTGGTGACCGCATGCTCCAATACCTTAGTCAATGCTTCCAATGTTCCATTATCTTGCAGATGATAGGGAGTGCTCTTCTTGTGCTAAATCCGGAACTCCTCCATTAGTGCGTTGATAGTGCGATTGATGGAATGAATCCCCTGATCAGTCATTAATATATCTAAACAACCAAACTGAGTGACAAAATTGTTGAATAGAAACCTTGATGCAGTCGCAGTAGTGCAAGCCTTCACTGGTGTTTCTTCCACCCATTGCCGTGATGATGTATCGTGCACCCATCCTTTTCCCTGGTGGGTTGATGGATTCCAGAAAATATACTGCGCATTTATCAAATGGATGCAGTGTTACCTAAGGTATTAATGACATCTCATCGCATCGCGACAGATTCCCCATTCTTTGAAAAACATCACAACTCTTCACATAATCTGTCGCATCATTGTGTAAATTTGGTCACCATAGGGCTGCGTGGATTATATTATTAGTAGTTGCATGACCTCCATAGTGTCCTCCTTCCACTCCATCATGTGCTTCTGCCAATATCCTCCCCTATGCATGCAGTAGAACATATCACTGTAGGATCTCATATGTCCCATGTTATAGATTTGTCCAGCAATTAGCTGAAATTCCACGCCTCGATCAACCAATTTCTTCTTCTGACTCGTGGTGAAATCATCTAATACTTTCCATGTCACCAAAAACTGAATTATTTGCTCATAATTTTCATTAACCATTCCAAGCTTAAATAACCATGCATAAGGTAACCCATCCTCGATGCAGGTTAGTTCTTTTCCTGTCTCAATCCGCGACAAATGATCAGGTCCTGCATTTAAGCGACCCAACTTCACAATAACTTCAAAATCAAACTCTTGGAAGAGTAGTAGCCAACGATATATCTTCCCCTCCATAACACAGGCTTGTTGACCAAGTATTTCAACCCATAATGGTTAGTTAACATATTAAAGTGTCCTCCTAATAGATAATGATGAAACTTTTGTAGTGCATACACCATCGTCAAGCCTTCACATTTCATCATGGTATAGTTTCGTTCCACCGATGAAAATTTCCGGCTTGCAAAAGCAATCGGATGGTCAATATATCCCTCCCCAGGTTGCACCAAAACCATGCCCAATGCAACTGATGATGCATTAACATGAACTTGAAATTCCTTTGTCCATTCTGGAAAGACCAATATTGGTGTTGTTACCATATTTTTCTTGAGATTGTTGAGACTCCCTTAACACTCATGACTCCATTTGAATTGTGCATATTTTTTTAACAACTTTTCCATTGGAGCTGTGATCATTGCATATCCTCTTATGAATTTCTGATAATATCCCATATGTCCTAATGTCTCTCTAAGCTATTTCACATTCATCGGTGGGGGGAAATTAACAATAAGCGTAATCTTAGCTAGATGGAACAACATCCCTTCCTTATAGACAATTTTCCCCAACAAAATCCTGAATGACACACATAATATGCATTTCTTTGAATTCAATGTGAACTGGTGTTGTCGACACTGCTCCAACATTAGGCACAGATTGGAGAGGTGATCCTTTACCAGCCCATACACCATCCAATCATCCATGTATACCGCCAAAAATTTTTGATTAAGTTCCTTAAATGCGGAAACTATGATCCTAGAGAATATCACATGTGTGTTCTTGAGTCCAAACGACATTACCGTACACTGAAAGCATCCCCATTCAATCACAAAAGTTGTCTTATGCCGATCTTCCTTCACAATATTGATTTGATGATAGCCTAAAAATCCATCTATGAATGAATAGATCTCCTGAACACCTACTCCTTCCAACACTTCGTCAGTAAATGGCGTCGAGAACAAATCATGAAGGCATGCATCGTTGAGCTTCCTAAGATTGACACGGATCTATAATTCACCTGTCTTCTTATATTGCATGACCATTAGAATGATCCATTCTGTTTCTTTGATTGGTTCAATGATTCATGTATCCAACATTGTGTCATGACCATCCTTTACTCGCTCCTTCTATCATGGCTTCAGGTGATACAGACGCTGCTTCACTGGTTTCGTGTCTGGATTTAGTGGGATTTTTATTTCGCCTAAATCCCCTAAAATCCTTTTCATTTCATATAATTTAGTCATGAATAAGTATTGAAACTCATGTATTAAATCGGTAATATTATCCATAGTCTCTTCATCCCAATAATATCCAATATTGGATAACTTCGGTTCTTCTTCTGTCCCAATGTTGACCTTGCGAATCTTCAACGACTAGTGAATTTTGTCTTGTGGCATCTCAGTGGCTGCAATGTTCTGACTTCCTTCAGATTCTAGAATATTGATATTCCTTGGTTCATCCCCTTCATCAGGTCCTCATGTTACATTGTAACACTCCATCATCGAATCCATCATTGTCACCTCTGGCGATTCCTCAAGGAATGCAACTGGAACTATCTCCAATACAACGTCATGGATATGCTGAAGTGCACTATGAATCACTGGATCAACATCTACAAAGATGAAAGTGTGACTGAAACATATCGTTAAGTCCTCCCATGTTGTGATATCCCTTCAGAACTCTGCTGATACATACCAATGTCGTGACATTTCATCTAGTGTGTGTATAAAAGCATGTACCCACTCATCCTTCGGTCATGACACCCACGATGTCTGACATGCAATCAAATGGTCATTGGGATCATTTCATCAATCATACTTCTTGAATTTATACCATTTTTTTCTCCAAAGTGAACTTCCATCAACCTGGGAAACAACGACCATCCATCAATCAATTTATTATGTGCTGCACACCATCGTGCTGGAGTGGCCTGGAACGCTTCCTCCAATGGAAATAGTCGCTATGGTTCTAAAACATTGTCTTCAAATTCACTTATGATCTCAACCAATTTGGGTAATCCTTCATATGTTGGTAGCTCAAAAATCTCCATTGTGACCCAACGCAATGAATGAGTGACCCGTCCACACTTTCGGATGGATACTTCATGTAGTTGATTCTGCCAATTTTCCAGATCATCGTCAGAATCTGATGATGCAAAGCTTGATCTTTTCCAGCCTAGATCTCCATCTATAGCGGGATGGACATAATCCTCCGAAATGTTGTATGCATGGTCCCATCCTCCTACAACATCTTCCTTGACTGGTTCAACATATATTATTCCTTCGCTCGGATCTAATGGGGCTATGACTCTTATGTCGTGGTTCTCAAAATTCATCACCTGCTTCTTTAAGTTAATCATTGCCAAGTTGTCATTACCCATCCAATCCCCAACAATGCAGGATATGAGCTTCCTTCATTGAATATTTCAATAACATCGAAGTCCGCATTTGTCCTCATTCCTTCGACTTCCACCATTAAGCGTGGTACTCACCCAATCGACGACACCTTGGCATGATTGGTCAGTTGCAATTGTACATGAGACCAAACCAAATGTGGTTTCCCCATATTCTCCCATGTCTTCTTTGTCAAAATGTTGACATTTGAGCCCAGATCCAGAATAACTGAGTCCATGTTGTAATCACCAATTTGGACATTCATCCTCATCTCCTTCCTAATTTTCTTCTTATGCAAGGAGTTAACAACTGAGTCTTGTATACCTTTTCCTGGTAGATCTATCATACTTACAATCTCAGTTAGCACATCAGGATCTTTTGCTAGTGACAGACAACTTTCGAAGAAGCTTTGCAATGTGCCATACTTTCATGATGGACCTGCTATAAGTGTTGAATAAAAACATGCAAAATTTCATAGACATGAAAATTACCTATATCCCTCTTCATGGTGTCTCTTGCATCAAAGAACATATCCCTGTCAGCATCCACATCGAATTGCACCTTTTTTCAATTCGCCAATTGAACCTGTGGGATTGGACCATCATCCCCTGTCATCAAACCTTTGCGAGTAATGACTCCAATGTCTATAGGTTGAGTCCTGGATTCTGCTGAAATATTACCGATTGTTGGACCATTGTTCTAATTTTGTGGTGGATTCACAGGTTGGTTCGCATTCTGGTTCACATTCTGATTCTGGCTCTGGAGTGGAAGAAAATTTTTTGCTTTCCATTTTACGACCAGTTGTTGACAATATTCAACAGTGTGATCTGCGGCGGTATAGTAGGAACATTGCGACTAAAGATTTGGGAAATCTCACTGATAATTCCCAGTACTCCGCAATTGTAGCACTGCACCAGTACTTGACCTCATCCTCATCCTTGACCAGAACCTTTGTTTGGTCCTCCTCAGAATCCTCTGTGGAAGAGGGCCTTGTTGTTGATATTGTGTTTGATTAAACTATTGCTGCTACGGTGGATTCGGCTGTGGTGGAACAAACTATGGTTGAGTGTACTGCGACTGAGTATACTGTGACTTTTGTGGAGCATACTACACCTAATTATACTATGGTTGTGGTGGAGAAAACTACATTTGCGATTGTGTAAACTATGGTGGTTGTTGTGGTGGTAATATCTCTATCGATCGATGTTGTTCTCCCTTCAGATAGTACACATCCATTGTCCTTTCCTAGAGTAGGTCATATGCTCAACAATCCTTCTCTTGATGACCAACATACGACAAAAATTAAAAAACAAGTTTGCAAGCTTGTATACCATATTCTAAAGATACAGGAATTCCTGGTATCAATTTCCATGAGTTTGACAGATTCGACACCATGTTAAGCCATCTTGACTTAGCGGATTCACAGCACCTGATAGCAAATAATTGCGAAAATCTAGGAATTGATCTTTATGATGTCCCTCCGCATGACATCAGGTACACCAGACTTCTTCTTGAATTTATTTTCCTTTCTTTATATCTTGTAGTTGAATTGTTAGATTCTCCAGTTGCGATTGGATCTAATTCATTCCAACTCTAGTTTCTTCGACTAGTGAATCTTCAAGCTTAATTGCAGTCTCCAAAGCCTCACTTTGTGTCACAATATTCTGGTGCATTAATGGCATGTGGATATGTGGTACTAATGCTGTGATGAACCATTCTTTTTGTTGTAAATCGCTCATTTTGAAACTAAATTTTTCCATTCGAGTTTTGAATCTCTGATTGAAATCCCAGACCGATTCGTTCAGATATTGCTTGATTTCTTTTAATTTTGTGATATATTGTGACTCATATTTGGTTTTCGGAGTTATTCAATCAATCGAGTTCTAATCTCTGCTAGAGTATTTTGTTGGTTCCCCGTCGGAACTTGTACAAACTTCATATACCAATCTAATGTGTGACCTCGGAAATTTGTCACCAACTGACCCTTCTTAATGCATTCATCTTGGACTTTCTTCACAGTCCATATCGCTTCAAATAAAAGCCAATATTGTTTGGGACCCTCGGTCTCGTTCCCATGGAACAAAGGTAATTTCACATCGTTTCCCACCATCCTAGGCCTTCTTCCTGTGTTCGTTGATACGCTACTGTTATTGTGTTGATGACACACTAGGAAGTCTTATGATGATCTTGTGTTTCTTCCTGAATGTGGCACAATGCATGAAGGTGTAGGTAAATTGTTTCTATGTATTGGTCCTTCCTCGAGCTTGGGAATAGCCTGGTCGTCTCCTGGGCATAGCTGTAGGGTCTCTTAGTCCCTTGTGATATTATCTCATAGTTTCTTTTCTTGGCCATAGCAGGACTCTCCTCAGTCCTCTTCCTCTTCTCTTTCTAGAACCTTACCCCACTTCGGAGAAGACCACACTCTTCCTCGACTTTCCTCACAGTTTTGTCATAACTACCATCCATCTACCCTGTATCATTCACAATAGGATTTGAACCAAAAATCCGACGACGGAATCCGACGACATCCAACGTAAATTACGGATGGGTCGGATGGAAATGATGAAAAGTAATGTACCTTTAGATTTCATTTAGTAGTCGTCGGATCTCTGACGTCCTTAGCATAGTTTTTTCGACAACACGTTGCAACACTATATCACCGGTTATGCGACGGGAAGGTGTCAAATTTGCGATGGGCAGGTGTCGAATTTGTGATGACACGTGGAGGATGAGACATCGGATATCTGATGACAGTGTGCTGATTTTTCGACGACATTATAAGGATGGTTCGTTGGATATTCGATGTCCTTGGGATACTTTTTGAAATAATTTAAAGACATATTGCAAATAATTTAAACCCATATTTCCAATGGTAACTAGGTTCATATCGTCGGATATTCGATGACTGTCGAATTATAAATATAAACATTTTTAAACATTCCAACATGTTTGCCATAGAAGCGATGGGTTTTTTGCAGGAATTATTTATTCCTCGATGAACGGTTTGAGGAATTGTTTTATTCTTCAATAGGCGGTTGCAGGAAATTGTTTTTTCTTCGACAGACAATTTGCAGGAATTTTTTTATTCTTCAACAAACCTCCATTTGAGAAAATTTTCAATGCGTGGAAGTTGATTTTTTAAGATTGTTGATAGTATTCATTCATGAAGTTTGTGAGAAAATGTCAAATAGAAATAATCCCAATCCAAACGAACATAATTGACAATTTCTTGCTAAACTATGGATGCAGCGAAATGAAGGGGTGATGGCAAATGTTATTTTCCATGTACTCAATGCAGGGGATTTAAGAGGAGAACAATATTGATCTCAACATCCACAAAACATTGCAGAGAACATGGACATGCTGAGGGGGGGAATGAGTATCTTCCATTTGTAGGTTTAACATTATAAAGTTATTTATGTTTTTTGCTTTGGTAAATGTATGTATTATTTTAATATTTCCTATTTATTTTAATATTTCCTATACTAAATTATATCTATTGATTTTTTCATGTATTTATAAAGGAAAGACACCCTATGGCATATCGTCTAGAGGAAGTGTTTTCAAAACAAGTTCTGGATTAGGATCATGGAGCGTCTATGACTCCATCCTCAACATATCCTCCTTTTCCTTGCACTATGGTCCCGACAATGGAACCATTTGTTGACACAGATTTGTTGACAGGGGTTCACACACTGTCGACACCCCTTTTCACTGCGATCTCCCTGAGCACCGACCCAGACAGGTTTTACCCTGTCCATCAACACTTGCGAAGAAGATGAAGAGTCTCACCCGAAATATTCGAGGGAGAGTTGCATGAACCACGTTTTCGCAATAAGGATGCACCTATTCTCTCTCTATGGCAGTACTACCTAGAGATCGAGGCAAAGGCTTTAACATAAATCATTTATATTCGATCGCATCAAGAACCATTCACCAAAGTTTCCAACATCATTCGCACTTTTCATATTACTTCCACAGATCAAAACAAGTTTCTACAATACATCTCTAGGTTCGCAAGACAACCGAAATAGCAGATACAAAGATCGATCTTCCACAGATGTTCAAAAGATGGTCTAAGACAAAATCCAGGATATCATGATCATCTCCTACTACATTTCTACTCTATATATAGGCTTGCGCCTTTACAAAATGGTCCACTTATAACTAATTTCTAACTGACTTGGACCAAAATGTACAAAACTATGACCAAATCAACTCTTATTGACTTCTCCGTCTTGCGCACTATTTCCAACTTTCGTGCCATGCACATCCATACTGCCTGCCAACATTTCTCAAAAATAATTTTCAATAACATCTTTTACAAATATTAATAATATTTTTTAAAACTATATTGACCATAATTATTTTAAATAAAATCATATTAAAACACTATAATTTATCTAAATCTAAATAACATATTAGCTTCTATTAATTGGTGTTACGCTAGATTCACATTGATTACCAATCACTTATTCAGTGATAAAAAGTTACTTGGACCCCATCAAATCAATCACAAAAAGTCACATTAAGAAATGCTTGGTTTTCCATAACCATCATTTTCAATTATTATACCTATATCTTCAATCTACATCAAACTTTTACACAAATTAGTCACTAATTTATTAATGTAGAAGATGGGTCTTTAAATCACGTGTATGAAGTTTAAAAAGCTGAATAACCACTCCACCCCTTAAACTAAGTCAGCGAGCTTTACCAAATTACAAATATTCACTCTTATAATATTTTTTCATACACCAACACTTTATTATTATAAAACTAAATTATATTAAAAATTTCCAATGGTGATAATTACTAAATAATAATTCTAATAATCTCAAATACATCGTGTTTCAGAAATTTAAAATCAAGAACTCAAAAGCTATATAGAATATGAGATTCTCAAGATGTCATTGTAACTTAAAATGAAAGGCATTGAATGATTCAACGGGGCCTGCGAAGAAACTAATCAAATACTTCATTGATGAATGCAATGAAATGATGGCATCTTCTTCAACTCAGAAAGTTGAAAAGACTCACAGATGGTGATATATGACTACTGGTTATGGAGGTATCCACTGAACCACTGAGATACTCAATAACTGGAAAAAGAATTTAGCGAGTAGTTGGATCGTGGTTGGTATTAATAAATGTAAAAAGAATTTAGCGAGTAGTTGGATCATAGTTGATATTAATAAATGTAAAAAGAATTTAGCGACTAGTTGGATCATAGTTGTGAAGAGGGGCCTTCTACTTTTAGAGGGGACCATACGTAAATTAATGAAAAAATGGTTGCACCACCACCATGCATGCCGTGTGACGTGAGATGAGGATAGGCAGCCAAATGACATTTTAAAAATTGGAGGGATATCTCACATATGTAGCGATCCGAATAGAAAAATCTAATAATACTATTATGTAATAATACTATTATATATATATATTGGATGTATTTTATTTAGGTAATAATTTAACTTTTAAAGTTTATAAAGGTGTATATACTCTATCTCATTAATATTTGAATTTGTGATTTTTTAGGAGAAAACATATACTCTTAACTATTGGACCTGCTCATTTACATATCATGCTAGCACAAAGGAGAGGTTATGGGGTTTGAACCCATAACCTGACCCCAATAATATATATAAAAGAAAAAGAAAAATTAATTTATAAAAATAATTTTCATATCTTTATATTAGAAAGCAGTTTCGAAATATTTATTGTAACAATGATCTTCCTAATATTTTAACTCATAAAAAACCATATTAAAAGGCAATTTCAAAATATTTGTTATAATATTAATCTTCCTGTCAATTCCTCTTGGCTCACTCAATTAAGGCATGGGTTCGTAGTTAGGATACTAGAGTTCTATACCCTTAGGATTGACTTAGTTGGGAGGATACACCAAAAAATCCAGCCATGTTAAGAGTTGGTGTGGCCCAAGCTAGGTGTGATCCCTGGGTGATTTTGACGACTTAGATGCACTTGGGTTGCCGTTTCTTAGCCAATGGTTAAAATGTACTGGCCGCGAGTGACAGGCATTTCTAACTTGAACAAGAAAATAATAATAATGATCTTCCTAATCTTTTACCTCGTAAAAAATACCATGATTTAGGATTACTTCTCTTAATTTTTTTGAGCATAATGCTAAACAATTATAAGCTTTGAATCTCATTGGTCCTTTTTGTCGATGTTTGTAGACAATGATTTGTGCATGTCACAAAAGAGTAATTTACAATGATATTTATGAGGAAATAATTAGGTACATTTATAGCCATATATAATAGTAAACATAATAAATAAATCAACATAGTTCCATTTAACTCCGGATCTATCAAGTATTGAGAGGGATTACATTTTTATGGTGCAAAACTATTTTTAGAATGCAAAATTTTAAAAATGTATGCCATGGATTTGATTCCTTTTGGCTCTTAACACTAAAGCTAAAATGAATTTATAGTACTCAAATCCATATTTAATAGATTAAAACCCATATAAATAATTAAAATAAGTTTTAAAAATCTAAAAAGTGAATAAATGTGAGATATTGTTACAACAAAATTTTAATATGAATAATTTTAAAATGATAAGAAAAAAACGTTATAGATACATGTTGTCAATGCTCTACCATTAAATTGGAGTGTCATCTTTTCTTTGAATTGTATTTAGACAAAATTTGTAATAATAGTGAGACAAACTTCAAAGCACAAATAGCAGTATATTTTTCAGTTGACAGTTTCATTCATGTTTATAGAGAGAGGAACTCCGTAGCAAACCAATCTTCGAAGTTGGGATTACAGTTTGGCAATGAAGTATGGTAGAAATGGGAATGTATCAATGGCACTATTATTATTATAACCACGATCTTATCAATTTCTCATTTATTAAAAGTTCCAAAATGTTAAAAATAAAGAATATTTTTTATCTGGACACATATCTTTTTGTTTTTTAATCTGAACAAAGAAATTTTTTATCTGGACACATATCTTTTTGTGTTTTAATTCAACTTCCATTTAGAGCTTATATATATATTTTTTCGTCTAGCCAATGACGGAAATATAACACCCACTCTGTCTTTAAGCAGATGATTGATAGATGTGTTAATCTTTGATTCCACTATGAGACAATGATGATGTCATATGCGAAAGGCTTTTAGCCATGTAAAAGGTGGTTTGCTTTTATTAATAAATTACAATATTACAATATTTTATTTTACAGATAAGAAAATAAAAAAAAGCACCTATAATATTAAATGCATTTCTATATAAAAATATAATATGTCAAATATAATGGATTTTTCTTTTAAATTAGACGCCTCGTCATCTTCCAAACACTTCCATTGGATGTAATTATATATATAAAGATAATATCTCAATTACTTTACAGATATGAGATTTTAGCATAAATTTGTTTTAAATGTCAAGGAAGAGTTATTTCAATTCCATAGTAGTTTAATAGTGGGATAAATGTAAAGGAAAAGTTATTTCAATTTCATAGTAGTTTAATAGTTGTATATATAGTTGTTTATATTTTTTGTTATTCAAATTTATTTATTTATTTTTGATAGTTGTTTTTATTTGAGATTTTGGGATGGACAAGTATTTATACTTTTTCTAGATTGCACATGTATAAAACAAGTGTACTGTTTAGATTGATTATGTGGTAATCGTTCCAAATTCAAAATAAATCATTATAAAAAAATATAAAAACTAATTGGTAGTTGATACATGGATAAGTGGTGGTTGACGTACATAAAACTCTTAGCTAATGCGTGGTTAACTAGTAGTTTGTGATGATAACTTATTAGCGACACTTAACTTGTGACCTATTGGTGTTCCCCGGCCACAAGTTAAGTGGTTGTGCTAGTAACTATATTGTTTGATTCATTAACATATACTTCGCTATAATTGAATCAATATGTATAAAATATAAATTGATTGCAACAATAATAATAACTATATTGATTTTATTAGGATATGAGATGTGAGATATAAGTAACTAGCACACCCACATAGTTTGTGGTTGGATCATGCCGATAGGGATGAAATGGTTGAGAGATAACGATGGAAAGGAAGACAATTTGGAAATTTTTTTATTCTTCATATTCTTTTAGTTAAACGGGTTCAACTTTAAGTTATCCATGTCTTGCTACATGTTATCACCAACATTCTTCATGTTATCCATTTATCAGAGTAACTATAGATGTTTTCGACCTATTTTCAACTTCATAGGTATATGATTGAGGATTGTGGCATTGATGACCGGCTGACAAATTATTTCCACAATATCTACATTGTGTCTCTTTTTCTTGTCAATAATTGTTATCAACTCTTGTTTTTATTCCTTCCAATTTGTGTTTTGTTTCTTTCGCTTTACGTCTTGCAACTTCTATGTTTGGTGTGTCATGCATCTTTAATTCTTTTTGGAGGTATGGTTTAAGACCTCCTAAATAGGTTTCGAGTCATTATTTGTCAGATAACCTGATTTACTCATGTCAACAGGGATTCCCACTTATGTGTGAATTCCTCAACACTTCCTTCATGTTGTAATATTGTAAGCTTTTTGAAAAATTTATATTCTGCGATTCCTGAAACCTTTTAAAAAAATCATTTTTGAACAAGTTGTGGGTGTAGGAAAAATTATCTCCCTTCCACCACATGTACCAATTATAGGCGTACCCTTCCATATGAGTTGACACATATTTCACCCTCTCTTCGTCAGTTGTAATGTTGTATATGTTGAAGTACTCCTCCGCTTTGTTTAACCAGGAAACACATTGGTCTTCACTCCCATTGTAATTCGTCAACACTATTTTTTCCTTATGCAGGTACACTATGTAAGGATGATATTGGTTGTTTTTTTCTTTACGGTTTAATGGTGGCTCGGAGCTACTAGAGGATGTAACAAACATATTTGAAGTCCTTCATTGTTTGTGATGATTTTTATCCTTTTCCTCCTTTGTTATATTAATGATAGCGTCTATTTTGTTGTTTAATCATGCTTCCATATCTGCAAGTACTTTTGTTTCAATCTCTTGTTTAAGTGTCACATTGATAATATTTATTTCATTTTTCAAATATTCTTGATTCTTCATGAGTGTTCCTTGTGTGGAAATGTGAGATGAAGCATCTAACATGCTTGGACTACTGACATGGTTTTTACTTAGTATTATTTTTTGTAATACTTCCATTAATGTATTATGTGTTAAGTTTTCTTAATTGCTTGGATGATATTCTAAAACAATTTACAATAGTAGGATCACTGAAATAACACTAAGCATAGTAACACAAAGAACACAAAGATTTTACTTGGGGAAACCGCAAGGGAGAAAAACCTGCAAAACTTCCTCAGTATAGAACTCAACCAGAGCAATGTAAAACCCAAGACACTTGTTTCTCTCTTCTTCCCAGGGCACTTCTTCTTCTCTCTCTTGCAAACTTGCTTGAGTGAAGTGCATACAAATGAAGGGAGGTACCTCCCTATTTATATTTGACTCTTGACTTAACCTAAAACCTAGCAGCGTCGACTTGTCTAACTGACAGGGCTGACTTCTCTAGTAAGACACCAAAAATAATATTTATTATAATGACACTTAAGTACTATTGACCCAACTTACATCCAGAGGTTTACATTGATTCTTTCAATAACTCTTACATGACCAATCTCATCAAATACATCTCCTGAAGGAGGAATACAATCAATACAACTGGAATATCTTTCAAATTTACAATACTTTAACATTCCCTCTTAACTAGGAAGGTGTTCAACCATGGTAGAAAATACTACCACAACTGTACATATGATTGGTGAGTCTCTATATGTCATAGGAATATTTGGAACACCATCATACATATTCATCATAAATCTAGAATTGTATCAGTATGTGAATACTAAATCTTCTTCTTCGTCATCATCATCCTCTGTAAGATCAGTGTGTAACTACTGGATCATCATCTGCAACATTAGCATGTAAATACTGGATCATCATCTGCAACATCAGTATGTAAATAATGAATCATCATCTGCAACATCAGTATGTAAATACAACAACAACATCATTAGCATGCCAGTTCTAAAGCAACATCATCAATAAATTCTAGATCATCATCTGCATCATCAACAGAGAGATGTTGGAACATCATCATCATCATCAACATAAAAATGTTGAAACAACATCATCATCATCAATATAGAAAAATTGAAACTGTCTCATCAACATCAGTATGAAAATACTGAACCTGCTACATCAGTATACGAATACTGAAACTATCTCATCAACATCACTACAACATCAGTATGAAAATATTGAACCTGCTACGTTAGTATAGGAATAATGATACTAATTATTTCCCACTGACCATCTTGGAGCACTATCTTGGTGAGTTCTCTCGTAGATCCATCTGGGTATTTTGTCTAACTTACTAACCCTTTCGAGTCAACAAGCCTAGTTCGACAGATGGATCTTTCTGGGGACCAACAAGCCTTGCTTGGCTTACTAACCCTTTTGGGATAAACAGGCCTAGCCAGACATACTAATCCCCCTAGGATCAATAGGCCTCATTTGAATTTACTAACCCTTTAGGGCCAAAAAGACTAGCCAGACTTACCCTACTTTAGGTTGATCTACCACACCATTACATCCTTCTACCATCTTTTTCACTCCCTCTTTTGAGAGAGTTCCTTTCAGACTATGCTAAGCTTATCTCGAAAGTATTCAAACTTTACATGAGCTAGAGGCTTAGTCAACAAATCTGCCACCTATTCCTCTGTACGAACATACTTGATCTTTATAGCTCCCTTTTGTACCATATCCATAATATAATGATATCTAACTTTGATATGTTTCGACTTATCAAGAAACACCAAGTTTTATGTCATCTTAATACAACTATTATTATCACAATGGATATCATTCACATCTCTCTCTACATCAAATAATTATCTCAACATCTTGTGAATCCATACTACTTTGCTACAAGCTAAGCATGCTACAATGTATTCAGCTTCTACCATGCTAAGTGCAATATTGGAATGCTTTCTACTAAACCATGAGATCATGCTTGATCCCAAACTAAAACAACACCCCGAAGTGCTATTTCTATCTTCGACACATCCTGTCCAATCTGAATATGTAAATCCATGTAGAATGATCTCACCATTTAATGCATATCTAAGACTATAGTCTAAGGTCCCCTTTAGATACCTCATCACATGTTTTTCTCATACTAGGTGAATATGTTTGGGATTCACCATATATTGACTTAGAGCGTTTAAAACAAAACATATATCTGGTCTTGTATTGGTTAAGTACGTTACATAACCAATAATATATCTATATAAAGTGGCATCTACTGCTTTCGAAGAGTCATCATTCAATAGCTTCAAATTTGTTGTCATTGGAGTAGTCATAGCCTTGCAATCTATCATCCCAAATCTATTTAGGATTTCTACTGCATATTTTCCTTGGTTTAGGAAAATCTCATCTAGATATTTCCATACTTCAAGACCTAGAAAATAGTGCATTATTCCAAGGTCTTTCATCTCAAATTCTGCAATGAGATTCTTCTTACATTCGTTGATGGGATTATCTTCACCTGTTAAGAATAGATGATCTACATACAATAGTAATATCATAAGTCCATCACCCTCGACTTTAGAGTAGAGGTTGGAATCTTCTTTACTCTTGGTAAAGTCCAAACTCATCAAGAATCCATCAATTCTTCCATACCATGCTCTAGGTGCTTGCTTTAACCCATACAATTCCTTCTTGAGTTTACATACATGAGTTTTCTGATTATCTATCTAAAAACCTTGTGGTTGTTTGATATATACTTCTTATTCTATCAAGCCATTTAAGAAGGATTTCTTTACATCCATCTGGTGTAACTCCCACTTCATATTGGATGCCAAGGGAATAATGGTTCTAATTGAGGTGTACCTAGGCTCTAGTGCAAAGGTATCCGCATAGTCGATTCCTTCCTTCTAGGAGAATCTGTGAGCTATGAATATTGCCTTATACTTATTTATACTATGGTTTGATGAATGCTTTGTCTTGTAGATCCATTTCGAGTATACCACTGACTTGTCCTTTGGTCTTGGTACTATTTCCCATACATCATTCTTTATAATGGATTAATATTCCTTGACCATGGAATCTACCCATTCCTTCTTCTTTGTTTCTTCTTCAAAACATGTTGGTTCTATATCGAGGAGATCACACATCAAAGCCACATAACTAGGGTATGGATTTGAATTCTTTCTTTCTCTGATGGTTCCTTCTGGAAAACCATGTCATTTTTCTTCTTCAATTACTTCACAAGACCAGATAGAACTTATTTCATGTGAGATCATTTCACTGGGAAATTCTTTAGGTCTCTGAGGTTCTATTATGTCATGATCCTAATGCATCTGTTCTTCCTCTTCATTTCTGATTGGTTTATGACCTTCTGCAGCTCTAGGACTTTCATGCTCCTCTTTGTCTTCCTTGTATTTCCTTGATTTTTTGAAATCTATATCTTCATCAAAAGTAACATCTCTGCTTAGCTCAATTTGATGATATCCTAGGATATAAATTCAATAATATTTTGATTGCTAACTATATCCTACAAACAATCCCTTCTTTCCTGAAGGTTCTAGCTTTGATTTTTTCTCCTTGGGAATGTGTATGTATACCGGAAAACCAAATATATTTAGGTGATTGACTTCAATATTTTCTCTGGTAAACATCTCTTCTGGAGTCTTATTCCCAAGGGTACTGTGGGAGATTCTATTTTGTACATATACTAATTTTCTGGTTGCTTCTTCCCATAGGTACATAGGTAGATCTTGATCATGGATCATATCTTTTACAACTTCCATGATAGATATATTGTTTCTTTTTTCCACACCATTTTGTTGTTGATTATAGGGAATGGTGAGCTCCATCTTAATCCCAAATTCTTTGCAGTACTCATTGAATTCACTTGATGTGAATTCTCCTCCATTATCTGATCTTAAGATCTTGATCCTCTTTTCACGGAGATTTTATACAAGGGCCTTAAACTCTTTGAACCTTTCAAACACTTCATCATTCTTCTTCAAGAAATAGATCTAAGTTTTGCGGGAGTAGTCATCAATAAAGGAAGCATAGTAAACATACTTGCTTAATGAAGTATTTTTCCTTGGTTCACATATAGCTAAATGAATATTGTCTAAGATCCATTTTTCTTTGCTGTCACTTTTTGGATAAGGTTTCTTAGTATTCTTTCCTTGTGCACATCCTTTGCACACTCCTTCATGATTTATCTGAATCTCTAGTAAACCTATCACAACCTTGCTCATAATTGGAAATTCTTTGTAATGTATATGAGAAAGTCTTCTGTGCCATAGCTCACATGGTCCCTTTAATATGTAGAGTCCTCCTCCTTCAACTCCAATTACTACTGCATCATCTATAGTTTTTTTGTTTGTACACATGAGGACTTCTCCATCCACAAAAGAAACTCTAAACAATTTCTTATCTAAGGATGAGATAGAAAGGATATTATTCTTTAATATTGGGACATACAAGACATCCTTCCTCTTCATGGAATTTTCAGAGGCCAAATTAAAGGAGGCTTCTCCCATTCCTTTGATGGGATATTGATAATCATCTCCAATCATTACTTTGTGTGGGGTCTTCTTTTGTACAAGACATAAGAGTGAGTCCTTGTAACCTTTCATGTGCTTGGAGGCACCACTATCTACTATCTAGGTGTCATTCCCTGGTGATATTGAACTTGTGAGTGCAGAGATCAAGACATATTATTCACATGAATCTTCATTTTCAATATCTCTTTCCTCATCCTCTTGATCATTGTCTTCAACAATATGAGCCTGGAATCTTTTGTTCATCTTCTTGACTCGTTCTTCCTTAATGGGACAATTTATAGTAATTTGTCCCATCTTATGACAAGTGAAGCATTCATAATTTGAGAAGTATTTCTTGGACTTCTTCAATACTTGATCTTTTTCTGGGAGGATGGTCATAACTTTTTCTCTTGTTCTTGCCTTTGGTATGGACTTCCAAAGCTTGAGCCTCATTTTCATTTAGCTTCTCTTCTCTGGATGCTATTCTTTCTTCTTCTTGAACACATTCTTCCCATAAATGTCAAAACTTGGTTAGCCTTCTTATTGAACAGATTCCTCGAATAAAGGATTACCAATCTCTTGGAATACCATTAAAAGTGGTCATTACAATTTCTGCTTCTTCAACCATATCATGAATAGATTCCAATTGCTCCTTGATTTGAGCTACTCTTGTGAAGTATGATTGCATGGTTTCTGAATTTTGAGGTGATTCCTAAAGGTTATATTTCTATTAATATTTCTTCCTTCAAATAAGCTGGATAGAGCATCAAACATTTCCTTTGGTGTCCTCCTTGAGGAAACTTGAGGAATCAAGTTATCTTTGATGGAGTCAGCTATGATCCTCTTAGCCTTGATCATATTCTTCTTGTATTTGGCCTTAGGTTCATCTTCTTCTACTTCTGCAACTTCCTCCTTTATAAATCCTTCTAGATCATTTTCTTCTAGGATGAGCATGATCTGATACTTCCATGCTATGAATTTTTCAGAACCATCAAGATTCGCATCTAGCTTGGTACAATTTTTTTTCTTTTAATAGAATGAGAAATTCAAATGGAATAAGAAGAAGTAATACTTACTTGACGAATACTGCTTCTAGATGACCTTCATCAGGATGAACTAGGGTTTGATGAAGAAACCCTAATTTTCCAGTTGAGATCACTAGTAGGGATGAGTGATGGAAAAGATGTGCCTTCCCAGGGAGAGATAGACTGTATCTTGATTTTTCTGAGATTGATGATGGAGTCTCAGGAAAACTGAAGCCCTAGTTCTTCCCGATAGTAGTGCCTAGTCCAAAATTGAAACTTCTCGGAATTTAGTTATGTTTTCATAGAAGGATGCACCGTTATGGGGTGAGTTGAGTGAGCCATCTTTTCTAGTTGATCGAGGGATTTGTTTAGAATAACAAACCCTACTTGTGTAATGTCTCCTTTCAAGGTGGCTCTGATACCTTGTTAAGTTTTCTTAATTTCTTAGATGATACTCTAAAACAATTTACAATAGTAGGATAACTAAAATAACAACAAGCAAACTAACACAAAGAACACAAATATTTTCCTTGAGGAAATCACCAGGGAGAAAACCCCGCAAAACTTCCTCAGTATAAAACTCAATCAGAGCAGTGTAAAACCCAATACAATTGATTCTCTCTTCTTCCTGGAGTACTTATTCATGTTTTTATTACAAAATTCCATGATTGAAGTGTGTACAAATGAAGGGGAGTTGCTCCCTATTTATATTTGACTCTTGACTTGACCCAAAACCTAGCAGGGCTGACTTGTCTAGTAAGACACCAAAAATAATATTTATTATAATGACACCTGGGTACTATTGACCCGTCTTAGATCCATAGGTTTACATTGATTCTTTCAATGACTCTTACATGACCAATATCATCAAATACATCTCTTGAAGGAGGAATACAATTAGTACAACTGGAATATCTTCAGAAGTTACAATACTTTAACATTATGGTTTTGTGTTATGGTGCTTAGGTTCTGTGTTATGTTGTTTATGTCTTGTGTCATGGAACTCATTTTGTCATCCAAGTATTTTGGTTTATTGTTCATGATTTCTACTTTTTCATCAAGTCTTCTTTATAATATTATAACAACTTCGTATTTTTTTTCTTTCTTAAGTGTTGCAATGCTATTTTTCAATTCTTCCTTCCAACATTTTTGGTTGGCAACGTGGGCCTTGATGTCCTTCTCCAATTTATCGATTTGGTATTTTAATTCAGCCATGGTGTTGGATTTATCCTTCCTATTTGGACCTAGAACCAGGTTCAGTCTCTTTTTCTTAACACAAAAAATCCTAAGATATTGACCCGACAAAGCAAAGCCCAGTTGGCAACACCTCTGATGCAGATGCAGTCTCCTTCGAGATATATTTCTATGGGTAGTTGCTACAACAAGTTTTCTGTAGTTGGGTGGGGGATTTCTGGTACCTCGATCATTTAACAAGGTGCTTGACCAAAGCTTGTGGGTGGATTACTTATGCTTACTATGAATAGTTAGATCACAACCCAAATTTTCCTTTGCAACTAATATAATAACACCCTAGTGCAACGTAAAAGTATTCAACTTATAACAATGTGACTAATATGCATCTATTTATTCATAATAAAATCTATAAGCCTTCATTCAATGCAACATCTATACAAGTACTCAAACACATTCAACATTCACAAATATACACATAATCTAACATGGAAACCCATCCAGGAAAAACCACAAAGGTGCTATTCATCTGACATGAGAAATATATGCACCTTTTGTTTTTGCACTAAGCTACAGAATTTGTTCTAGATATTCTTCTTTATTTATAGAGACTCTTCCTCTCTCCTCATGCTCTCATATCTTCTATCTCTGGTCTTTTTCTACTAGAATCTGCTATTGATCTGCACACACCCTGGATTGTCTCAGTATTCTCTACACCCCTGCGCACTCGACTGTAAGTTCTTTAACTCAATGCACTTAGAAAATAAACAAACACACTTACACTCATACCCAAAGCTAACAACTCTCAAACACTAACAAACTAAAAATGGAGAATCTACCCCACATACAGCTTGGGTTCCTCCTTTTATAGACTCTTTACATGTCGCTATCTCAACCGACTTCATATAGTTAGCCTAACAGACTGTCTTTCCTATTCTAGTGACGCATGAAAATAGGCACTAATGTATTGACTTATAAAGATACCTTCGTATGTGTGACTTTCGTCAACTCTAGCCGACCTCGTATCCATTATCCTTCTGAACTGTCACTTTCTAACAGTTGCACTGATTCATTCCTTCTGACATGGCTCCACTATGCCACATTCTTTCTCTGTCATGTCCTTTCCTTCTATCACATATCTTTCTTCTGTTGCGACTTCCTCTTTTGTCACACATATTACTTCTTCTTCCTTCCTATTGTTGCCTTTGTCACAATTCCTTTCCCTTCTCTTCCTTCTTCTTTCTTCTTGTCATTGCCTCTGTCACAACTCCTTTCTCTTCTTTTGCTTTCTTCTACCTTTATCTCGTCTCCATACTTAGGTAGAATTCTAAGTGAATTCTGATTTCCTTTCCCTAGGCCCAACACATGGTATTGGTCCTTGCATGAAGAGGTGTGTATTTGGATGTTATTTTGGCTTATGGAGTGAAATAAAAGAAAATTTATTGTCTTTATTGATAGCAAAATAAAAATCTATAATTATAATAATTATTCAAAATAATATTATTATATTATGAATTTTTATTTTTATTATATGATTTTGTAATGGAATAAAAAGGGAAAAATATAATAATAATAATAATAATAATTTATTATTATATTATAATTATTTGTTTTGATGTGAATTTTAGGGCTTATGAATTATGGAATGCATGACGATGGCGTTGATGTAGCTGAAAATAGGCATGCGAGCAGAGGTGGCTGTGTATACAATTGTAGAAGGCTGTGTGGGAGAGAGATGGGAAAGCATGAGTCTGAGGGAAGGGGTACATGGGAGTTAGCATAGGGATGTTGGGAGGAGGGGGCAGGGAAGAGGGAGCGCTCAGAATGCAGGCATGGAGGGGAGTGGGGGTAGAGAAGGGAAGAGATGTGGGGGCTGGGAGGTGGGGGGTCAAGGCAAAGTGGGGATATGCATAGAGGAGTGGAGAAGAAAGAAGAAGAAGGGATGATTGTAGGATTCTGGGTTCATATAATATTTAAACGTTATTTCCGCAATTCCCTTTCCACATTTTTCTTACTGCATCGTCGATCTCTTTTGGTGGAACTAGTCTTAGCCATCCGATCTTGATCTTTCGTGGAACTTCATCCTCCCACCTATCATTTGTAGAACTGATTCTTAGCCGTTAGATCTCGTGTGGGATGCTTCCTGGCTGTCGATTTCAGATTGAATTCGGATCTCACATGACTTTGTGGATCTGCATGATTTCTTTATAGAAATCCTCTACGACTGTTTCTAATAGTTTTGTCATTCATACTACATTTATACATCCACTCGACCTCTGTTCTTTGTTTACATCATACTGTCGACATTGTCTTGGAAGTATTCAGATCAGTCATTCATGTTGTCTTATCATCCATGTCCATCTCATTAATCTCATATGTGTCATGCTACATTCTCAACTATGCTCTTCCATGCCATCACCACCTTAGTCTTTCACTGAGTTTGTCATGCCATCATATCCACCGATTAGTCCTTTGTCATTCATGAACACCGTTGACATTAATGACAAATATATACTCAACAATCTCCCCCTTTGGCATTGATGGAATTCTCTAAACATTCCCCCCCGTTGACATCAATGACAAAGGAACCTTTCTCTCTGACAACTCCCCCTGTCAGTATTTCTCCCTCTGGGATTGAGCTTTCTCCTCTTAGTACTTTTGTAATGGAATTTTTTGTCTAAGACGCTCAAAGGATTCCTTAGGTAGTGGTTTGGTGAAAATGTGAGAAATATGTTCTTTTGTTTCAATGTATTCTAATTTGACAACTTTTTGAGGTACCTGTTCTCTTAGATAGTGATACTTAATTGGTATATGTTTTGTCTTAGAATGCATGATAGGATTTTTAGACATATTTATAGCACTAGTGTTATCACAATTGATCACTATTGGATGTTCATATTTTACAAGTAGATCTTCTAGGGTTTGTCTCATCCAAATAACCTGAGTGCAACATGAGGTGGCAACAATATATTCTGGTTTTGCTGTAGAGAGTGAAATGGAGGATTGTTTTTTACTTGATCATGATACTAAACAATTTCCTAGAAAAAATGTTGCTCCACTAGTACTTTTTCGATCATCAACACTTCCTTCCCAATCTACATTAGTAAACACCTTCAAGATGAATTGTTGTCCTTTCGGATACCATAAAACATACAATTGGCGGAACCCACCAAAAAATCCTCGTCGACAGGGGTTCCCACTTTGTCGATGCCTGACCAGTGCAATCTCCCTGAGCACCGGCCCAAACAGATTTTACCCTGCCCAGCAACGTCTGTGGAGTAGACGATGTCTCACCCGAGGCATTCAAGGGAGAGCTATCGGAACCACGTTTCCGGTAGTGGGGACGGAGGATATGGGGATCCAATGAAGGAACACCATAACTGCTAGATCCATAGCTTGTAGTCTAATTTACACCATTTCCTCAACTTACAGAGTGTATTCAGAACTTATGCAGTCATTATAGCATCATACAATTGTCACAATATAGCTAATACCGTAGCATTGTTCATAAAACATATAAACTCATAGTGCAACAGACAGTAGTAGAAAAATAGATCGCATCGATATAGTAGAAAAACAAATCACATTGATATAACAGAAAGATACTAAATCATATCAACATTAAGACAAAACAGGTCGCAGCATCATAGCAGATTAGATCACAACAAAACATGTCGTAACATCATAATAGATTAGATTGCAGTGGTGATAATAGACAAGATTTGTGCCATAATTGTCATATCATATTAAACTTGTGCAAAGGACCTACATTACAAAATACTTATCCAAAAATAGACATTGCATACATCAGGAAAACCCAGATAAATTGCAGATACACAGGAAATTCTTCACAAAACCATATCACACTAGATCTTATGCCCCAATTATCCTCTGGTGCGATTCTCCTATTCTTGGTCTGTCTCATCTACTTACAAAACTAGATCTATAAATAATCTTGCGCCATTACATTGAGGGTCCACTTCTAACTAAATTATAACCGCTAATGACCTATTACAACAAAACTTGGTCAAATAACATATAAAATATTCAAAGCGGTTATTCTTCCACCCATCGCGCTACTCTGGCCTTGCATGGTAGTGCGTGAGGTTGTGTAGCTGCCATGATGCTACAAAAATCACTTACCAAAACCACTACCAATAGTCCCCCAACACAGTCTTGTGGCTCATCCTCAAGCCACGTCAAGTTGACAGGGTGTGTCCCGACATCCGTGCCTTGAAATCTTCAAATTGCTGCAGAATCTCACGTACCTGCAGCTGGACTTTCTCAGCAGTACTCTGACAATTAGTCAAAGCTTGCTTCACTGGGTGCTCCTCTATGGCCTTGCTGTCGACTATTTGTTGATGTTCTTGTACTTCTTGCAATGTGGTGACTAATTTAACAACCAACTATCCACCAATTTCCTAAAATTCATCAAGCTGAGTGCGACACTTTTGTTGGCGTTCTTGCGCACGGGCGGATCTCTTCTATAAATCCTTTAGTTCCCCGGCCCATGTGATCTACACCATCAGTGGCATGGCCCTCAGTGATGTCTTCAAGGTCATCAGTTGACCTTTGAATTCTTACACTTATGCAGTTCAGCTGATCAAGCTGCTCGTCTTGGAAAATGCTCTGCCAAAACTACGTTGTCTCTTCCATAATGGTTTTGGCCTCTTGCTCCATGCCTTTGAACTTAGTGGTGATGTCTTCAATGGAGGCTTTCCTTTTTTCAACCTTCTTTGATAGCATCGTAGGTTGCACTAGGGCATCGAGCATTAAGTTGGTATCCTAAAGCTAAACAATAGTTTTCCCCAATCGTTTGGCCTTTTTGACTGGGGTGAGTTTGGACATGTTCTCAAAAATGTGCTGGAAAGCATCAGAAACAACCTACTCAACTTCACCACACCTGGAACAAACCTATGCCTGTTCAATGATCAACCAATCTTGTACCTTTTTCATCTCTGTAATCTCTTCAGCTGCCTTTCCCTGCATCTCAGCCTGTGTCACCTTCAAGGCGTCAGTTTCTTGAACTTTTTCTTCTACTAGCTACACCTGAACCTAATGTAGCTCATCTTCCTATTTCTGCAGCTTCTCTGCGATGCTCTAGGACTGGACATAGCCCTCATTCAACTCTTTTTGTCATTTTGCTAAAGGTGCCAACGTGCTGCAACTCCACCAACTCCATAGAGGACAAATTGTTTAGGTCCAAAGCCACACTTTGGATTGGTCACAGCAACTGGTGAACTTCCTCATTTCTTGTGTCGATCACCGTTGGGGGAACTTGCATGTTCCTAGCCTGGGGCTTGGTGCTGATCAGTGGGATCTCCTGCAGTATGGGTCGCACAGATGTCTGCCTAGAAATAATGCCAAAAATTGAATCTAATCGATCTTTTACCACACTGAATTCTTCATGGTTTGACTCTCAGATTTCCTTTGTCGCATCCATGGATGAATCAGTGACCACTTTGATAAGCCATTGCAGTTGATATTCCATCCCCGACTTGCTACCACTACCCACTTCATATTCTTGGATCCATTTGGTGCGAGTCTCCTCTTGCATGCGCTACACTGCATCCTCAGGGTCCGTTGATGACTCGTTGTCAGAGTCGTGAGTGCTCAGGTCCTTTGGGGCATGTTCTTCTGGGGCATCTAGTGGCTACTCTTTAGATAATTCCTCTTGACTCACCAGGATGCACCATTCCCCTGGCCATTCTTGTAGAATAGAATCCAATTCTTCTGTCGTGACTTTATAAGGCAACAGTAACCACTTCTTGTCGGGATCCCACCGCACTTGAATGTAGATAGAGTGGGGCCCAATGGAAAATCAAAGAATCCGCTAATACTTGGATGCAGCATAAGGAGAGACTCAAAGAACGACAACAGTCACAGCTTGCAATGCTTCCCAATAAACCAAAAAATGAATGGCACAGTCTGCTTGTCAACTAGGCTCTTCAAACCACCATAAATTTTGATACCTCGCACCTCAACACACCTTTTCCGCATCAACTCCCATCGGTTGATAGTATTTCAGTTCCATCTAGGAAACTAGTGCAATAAGGATCAATAACCAAATATATGAAAATGACCGCCCAGCCTGAGCAGCAAGCACATCTTCTAGCAACTGATTCAGTAAAAAAGAGACCAATTCATTTGCACTCCCTTATCACACTTCTGGGTGCAGGAGACAACACCCGAATTGCATTGGACTGGTTAGTTTCCCCGAACAACCTTGCTTGCTAGAATCCTTGCGGCAATGTGCAACGCTTGTGAGTTAATGCTATCGATGCAGTAAGCATGTCCATAATGATGTAAACCATAGCGCTCGTTTAATTGCTTTGCAAGCTTTTGTAAGTATCTCTCCCATGGATATACTGCACCAGATCTTCCCTGGTCTTTGGCAAGCCTGTGAAGCTTGCAATCAAGTCTACTGTAACAGGGATTGACGTATTCAATCAAAGTGTCCCTCCATGAAAGAAATCCAACAATTTCTTCATGCACGCATGGACTTCATTCAATCACCCAAAATGAGGCATATTGATGAGCCCCAACAATCTTGATTGATCTAACCCACTCGCCCACGGTTGAGGAATCCGCTGAATTGGAGCACTAGGTCCCATTAGGATTGAATCATAGGGCTCATCCCTAACATATTTGAGCAATAGTAGGTCATGGTCTTCAAATTTCAACCTAATTAATGCAGGGATGATGTCGACTGAGCACTTCATCCCCTCCGGTAGTAGCGACAATTTTAGTGGATATTTCTGATTCTTGGATGGCTGCCTTGGCTTGGCTCCTGGATGCGTAGGAGTGACATATCCCAAATTTTCATGTATAGAGACACCCCAAGGTGCCACAGACTCAACAGATCCTGAGCTTGACGGTTTGGTCTATGTAGTTCCTTCTCCTTGCACTCTCGCCGAGGTGCAAGATTGCCTCTTCTGTGGCAGTGTGGGATTGGGCCTCTAATCCTACCACTTCCGCTTGGGAATGGATGATGAACTGACTGGCATACTCATAATCTCTTCTTCAACAACCGTGAGCTAAATATGGGACTCGTACTCACTTGAAATATCAATGGCGTCAAGGTTGCTTAGCATGCCTCTCACCTTAACCCTTCAAACCTAAGAATGCACTCAACAACTCTAACATGCAACATTACAACTCACTCAATAGGTCACACTGCACTACAATATCCCTTATTTGCTTCTCACTCTGCTCGCTCAACTGAACGATACCATCCTTACGCATCCTGCACATTGTTTTATAGCCACCTCCAATCCAAAATTCATCATTGCCAAATCTATAATTACCATTATTGCTAAATATGGTATTAATGGCACCAAATCCGCTAGCGATATTACTCCTCTAACGGTCAGATAACTCATTAATGCAGGTCGCTTCAACAAGCACCACCAGCTAACTTTTTTAACTACCTACATTTATTACCTGATTTGACCAACCCACAGTCCTACAACTATCGCAAGTGGTCAACTAGTCATTGCTGACAAACTTTAACCTTGCGCAGCCTCTCCCCCAGGGCTTGCCTTGCTGTTCTGAACTAAAACCTTCATCTTTTTTTTTTGGTAAAAAATTTAGTGCCTCAAGTGGTGCGCATTTCTGACCTCAGCCTATAGGGATTTAAGCGACTCCCATTGACAAGCGTTGGTAAGACGGGATGCTTGATGAACTTACTGTCGTATAACAACACCAAATATCCTATGACAAACTATTTTTTTCTTAATGTGGCGATCATGCCATGCCTTCTGTCTATCCTTCGCAACCTGTTAGTGGAAGCCAGCAATGAAACAGACTTCTTCAAGATGGATCAACTACGCAATTCATTTTTCTAACGCTTCTACATCATCCATGCCTGTCACTGCGGCAATGCGTAGACTAGGAACAATATACTCTATGGGCATGATTGCCTCTTTCCCATAGACCAGCTTAAATGGTGTCTGACATATTATCCATTTACAAGTAGTGCGATAGGCCCATAGCACCACTGGAATTTTCAGGTCCTAGTCATCATGATTAGCATTACATACCTTAGTCAATGCTGTCTCCAAGATTTTGTTGAATGCTTCGACGGTCCCATTCGCCTATGGATGGTATGGTGTAGTCCTCTTATGTTGCACCTGCAACTCCCCAGTTAGAGCTTTCATAGTCTGGTTGACAAAGTAACTACCTTGGTCACTCATCAAGATCCCAGGACACCCAAACCATCTCATGATGTTTTCAAAGATGAACTTTGCTGCTGTTAGAGTTGTTGAGTCCATAGTTTGTGGCATCGTTATGCAACATAGGCCACCATAGTCCAGCATGCAACACCTTCCATGTAGTAGCCCATCCTCCATAGTGACCTCCCGCAATTCCTGCATGTGCTTCTTCAATACTGGGACCCTACTCATGCAGTAAAATGCATTGTCAGAAGCTTCATCCTGTCCAAGCTTATATAACTGTCCCACAATTAATTGAAAATCAGAATCCTTTACTAAAAACTGCTTCTTTTGGCTAGTCAACATGTCCTCCGGGGCGACACCAGTGGCTAAAAATTGCATAATTGGTGCATAGTGATCATTTGCAATGTCAGTTCTTCTCCATTCTTGATGCGAGAAAAATGATCTGGGCTAGCGTTCAATCACCTTGACTTCACAACTATTTCAAAATTGAACTCCTGGAAGAGTAACAGCCATCGACAGATCTTCCCCCCCCAAAACAAGCTTATCGACTAGGTATTGTAAAGTAGAATGATCAGTGAACATCTTGAAATGGCTGCCCAATAAGTAGTGCCGGAACTTTTGCAGCACGTAAACCATCGCCAATCCTTCCCTTTCTGTCATTGTATAATTTTGTTCAACAAAAGACAACTTTCTACTAGCATATGCACTCAGGTGATCCCGGTCGCCCTCACCTAGTTGCATAAGAATGACCCCCAGCACGATAGAAGAAGTGTCGACATGCACATGGAAATCCTTATCCCAATCAGGAAAAACTAGTATGGGTGCAGAGGCCATCTTGGCTTTCAAAGTGTTAAAACTTCCTTGACATTCCTGAGTCCATTCATAGGCTACATCCTTCTTTAGTAGTGTCTCTATGGGGGCATTAATTGCAGCGTATCCTTTGATAAACTTGCAATAGTATTCGGTATGTCCCAGTGTGGCCTGAAGAATTTTGACATTAGTCAGTGGTGGTAAACTGAGGATTAGCGTGATCTTCACAGACCTTCTTTGTAGACAATGTGCCTCAGGAGCATGTCAAATGGTGCACAAAAAATACACTTTTTAGAGTTTAAGGCGATCTGATGCTGGTGACACCTTTCTAGCATCAGCCGCAGGTTGTCCATATGGTCCCTAATTAGTCCATAGATAGTCTAGTCATCCATATACACCTGTAGGAACTTTTGAATAAAATATTTAAATACAGTGACAACTACGTGAGAGAATACAGCTGGTGCATTCTTCAACCCAAACGACATGACTATATATTGAAAACAACCCCACTTTGTGACAAACATAGTCTTATGGCGATCCTCCTTCGCAATCTAGATCTGGTGGTATGCTGAGAAGCCATCCGTGAAATAATACATCTCCTGGTCACTTACACCTTCAAGAACTTCATCTGTAAAATGGGTGGAGAACAGATCATGTACACATTCATCATTCAACTTTCTTAGATCGACACAAATGTGGATTTCACCAGTCTTCTTGTCCTGGACCACCATAGGACGTATCCACTTGGATTCTTCTACAGGATTGATGATTCTTCTACATGGTCCTTTTATTGTGGATTCAGTCGGTATGGCCTCTGTCGCACCGATTTGGCATCTGGTTTCAACATGATTTTCATTTCCCCCAGGTCTCCTAAAATTCCCTTCATCTCTGAAAACTGTGTCGAAAAAAGGTGCTGGAATTCATGTAGCAGGTCCGTGATCCTAGCCATGGTCTCCTCGTCCCAGTAGTCTTCGACATTAGCAAAATTTGGGTATTCTACCGACCCAATGTTGACTTTTCGAATCTTCAGTGGCTGATTCATCAAGTCCAGTGGTATGTCGAGGACTGTGACATTGCAGCTTCCTTCAAACTCTGGAATATTAATATTCCATAATTCATCATCATCTTCAGGTTCCCCAGACAAGTTGTAGCAGGCCATCATGGACTGGATTGAACAATGCACATATGGATCAACTGGATAGGCGACAGGGGTGACCTTCAGTACAACATCGGGGATGATTTGTAAAGCACTGCATACCTCTGGGTTGATTTCCTAAAAATGAACTGTATGCACAAAACAAACAGACAACTCCTCCCACATGGTGATAGTTCTGCACAACTCTGCTGCCACATACCAGGATCTCGATATTTCTTCCAGAGTGTGAATGAAAGCGTGGACCCATTCATCTCTGGGTCACAACACCCATAAAGTCTAACACTCTATTAAATGACTGGTGGGATCATTTCGTTTGTCATATCTCCCAGCATGATAGACCTCTAAATTTTTGAAGCGGACCATCATCAATCTGTGGCACTATTCCCAGTCATGGATTATCTGTTTGTGTGTCGCCCACCATCGAGTCGGAGCAACCTTCAATGCTACATCAATAGCTAGTATCCTTTGTGGTTCAAAAACTTTCTCTTCAAATTCTTAAAAGAAATATAATAGTCCTGATAGTCCTTCATAAATGGGAAACTCGATAGTCTCAGTCGCAACATGCCACAGAGACTGTTATAAGCATGATCCTGTTTTTCAAATGTCATAACTCATTTTTTGAAGTTGATAACTGCCATGCTATCATTAGGCCATCCAATCCCTAGTAGCACGGGATAGGAACCACCGTCATCTATGAATTCTATCACATCAAAGTCAAAATGCATTTTCATACCTTCAATGTCGACAACCAAGTTTTAAACGCGACCAATGGGATGAACCTTCACCTGATTTGCTAGCCACAGCTGTACCAGCAACCATCCCAATGTTGGATTTCCCATCAATTTCCAGGTTTTATTGGTTAGAATGTTTACGTCTAACCCAAGATCCAAAATGACCGAGTCAACCTCATAATCTCGATTCTGGATATTCATCCTCATCTCCTTGCCTATCTTCCTTTTTTGCAAAGAATTCACAACAGAATCCTTCACTGTCTTATCTGGGTGGTGCAATAATGTCTCAAGCTCGACAAGGGCGTCAGAGTCCCTTTCCAGCAATAGAAAACTCTCAAAGAAATTTTGCAAGGTACCATGTTGTCGCAATGGTCCTACCTCTACAGATGGATCAAAAGCAAATGGCATATCAACAATTGGTAACTTACCCTTATTTTGCTCGATTACATTCTTTGCGTCGAAGAAGGTATCTTTCTTTGTCACAATATCAAATGCGACCTTTTTTATTACCAGTGAGTCAAACTTGCAGCTGCGGTCCATCGTCTCTAGTTGTCACACTAGCACGAGTGATGATCCCAACGTCGATGTCCTTCATTCATGGCTTGGCCTGAATGGTAGCAACTGTAGATCCTTGATTCAAGTTCAATGGTGGGTTTTGATTCAATGGCCGATTCATCAGTTGATTCTGAGTCTAAGGTGGCTTCTGAGTTCGAGTCTGTAGTGGGACCTGGTTCTACATTATTGGCTGGTTATGTACTTGGAATGCAGGACAATTCTGATTCTGTGCGTTCTGTAACTGAGGAATATTTCCTTCTTGCCATTTTGAAATCAACTGAGGGAATCTTTCAACATTATGATCACTGGCTGCACAGTATGTACACTGTGCATGAGGGCACTCCTGTTGATAATTCCTAAATACCCCATAGGTGTAGCACTAGATTTTTTCATGACGTAGTCCTCCTCCTCGACCAAATTCTCCTCCTTATCCTCTGAACCCTCCAAGGAATCCTCCTTGGACTCCACCTTGCTGAAAATACGGTTGAGCCATCTATTTCTACAGTGGTTTTGGTTGTTGTTGGACATAGTGTGCAGTTTGAACATATTGTGTCTAATTATACTGTAGTCACAGTGCCTAGTTAGACTGTGGTTGCACCACCATTTGCGGCTGAGGTGCAAACTGCGGCTGTGCTATAAACTATTGTTGCGGTTGCATGGGGACAAACTACAATGGAGCTGGCGGTGTATATGGCACTTGTGCTACTGGTTGCACTACTTGTGGCTGTTTTTGTGCTGTTCGGGGGTCCTCACCTTTCACAAATTATGAATCATACGTCCTTTCCTGGAGTAAATCATAAGCTCGACAGTTTTTATCATCATGTCCGATTGACCGACAAAATGTACAGTACAAATTTTCTTCCTTGGTAACCATCTTCTGCATGTAATCACAGTTCTCATGTCAATCCCCATAGGCCTAAGATATGGAACACCATGGTACACCAGCACAACTCAACGGATTCGGGGCTCCCGACAGCAAGTAATTATGAAACATCAGACATGTGTCCTTGGTATGTCCGTCTGCATGGAAAGGGGTGCACCAAAGATGATCATGATCTTCCTTGGCCTTTTTGATATCTTGTAGTTGGAGCGTCAAATTGGCCAATTGTGCTTGAATATGGTTCATTCTAACCGCATATTCTCCTACTGGTGATGCCTCCAATTTCATCGCAGTCTCCAGAGCCTTGGTCTGTGTCACAATATTTTGCTACATTAGTGGCTGTTTGATACGCGGGACAAGCATGGTGATGAAGCATTCCTTGTGTTGAACATCACTCATCTAAAAAATGACCCGAGCCATCAATGTCTTCAATCGCTGATCAAAGTCCCAAATCGTATCATTGGGGAACTATTTGATCTCCTTCAATTCAGTAATATACTAAGCCTCGGATTTTGGCTTCTTAAATTATTCAAATAACCCTATTTGGATCTCATCCAATGTCTTCACGATACCTCCCTGAGGGATCCTCATGAATCTCATGAACCATTCCAGTGCACGACCCCTCAGAGTAGTGGCTAGCTGACTTTTCTTAACATCATTATCGATAGTTTGTCAAGTGGTCCAAATCACCTCACATAAGAACCAATACTGCTCTGGATCATTGATGCCATTCCCATTGAATATCGGTAACTTCATTTCGTTTCCCACCATTTTGGTCCTTCTTCCTCCTGCTGGTGCTCTATTACTAGACTGTTACTGACACATTGAGCAAGTTGACGCAAAGTGTGTATTTTTTCCTTAAGGTGGAGTAGTGTGTGGAGTTGTAGGCACGTTACTACTGGGGTTCGATCGTATTGTCCTTACAGGCATAACCTACACCTTGTCTTCCTCATCATTACAAAAATGTCGCTTCAACCCATGTGGTGTTTCTTCACGGTATTGCACTTAGATCATAGCAAGACCTTCTCTTGTCCTCTGCCTCTTCTCTTGAAACCTTGCTCCTCCCCTTGTACAACCACTTGTTTCCTCGGTGACCTTCACATTCTCACCAAAACTAATGCCCATCTACCGCTTACCTTTTCATGCATCTCCCCCCTTCTGTCGCGGTGCCTACATCCTCTGCACACCAGAGTTCCACTTCTCTTGGTCCATCTTCAGAATAGCTTTTTCACAGACCAGTTTCTTAATAGCTAGCAAGAGTGACAGCAAAAACCTTCCTCGCAATCCACTGAAGAAATATCTTAATTCTTTGCTAAAGGACTTATTGGTGTCGACTGCAAAATCAGTGATGTATCCTTCTAAGATACTATCCAACCACCCTTCAATTTCCCGCGATGCCCTATTATTGGTTTCTTGTAACTCCTGGATTAACTCTAGGGTCTAGGATGTCGGCTCTCCTCCTTGAAAGTTTGTCTTCTTCTTAGTGAACTTTGCCAGCCATTCCTGCAAGAGGACAGGAAATTTACAAAAGAACCATTTGTGAGGACTGTCATGTATATACCTATCCAGCTAGTAGCTCATCGACAAATTTGGATTCTGATCTTCAGCTTCAATAAACTTCCGCAACTTTAGATCAAACCACCCTTCGATCTCCAGTTGAGTTGGATGCCAAAACATATCCTCCTCTTAATAACAATTCATGTCCTGGAAATGGAACCATTTGTTAGCAGAACCTACCAACAAAGCCTTGTCGACAGGGGTTCCCACTTTGTTGATGCCCGACCAGTGCAATCTCCCTGAGCACTGGCCCGAACAAGTTTTACCCTGCCCAACAACGTTTGCAGAGCAGACGAGGTTTCACCCAAGGCGTTCAAAGGAGAGCTATAAGAACTAATTTTTCAGCAATGGGGATGGAGAATATGGGGATCCAACGAAGGGACACCATAACTGCTAGATCCAAAGCTTGCAGTCGACTTTACACCATTTCCTCAACTTGCAGAGTGTATTCAAAACTTAGGCAGTCATTATAGCATCATACAATTGTCAAAATATAGCTAATACCATAACATTGTTCATAAAACATATAAACTCATAGTGCAACAGATAGTAGCAGAAAAATAGATCACATCGATATAGTAGAAAAATAGATTGCATCGATATAACAGAAAGAGACTAAATCACATCAACCTTATGAAAAAACAGGTCACAACATCATAACGGATTAGATCGCAGCAGTGATAACATACAATATTTGTGCCACAATTGTCATATCATATTAAGCTTGCGCAAAGGACCCACATTACATAATTCTTCTCCAAAACGGGAGATTGCATACATCAAGAAAACCCAAATAAATCACAGATACACAGGAAATTCTTCACAAAACCATATCGCACTAGATCTTATGCCCCAATTATCCTCTAATGCGATTCTCCTATTCTTGGTCTATCTCATCTACTTACAAAACTAGATCTATAAATAGGCTTGCGCCATTATATTGAGGGTCCACTTCTAACTAACTTATAACCTCTAATGACCTATTACAACAAAACTTGGTCAAATAACATATAAAATATTCAAAGCGGTTATTCTTTCACCATCGTGGTACTCTAGCCTTGCACGGTACCACGTGAGGTTGCGTAGCTGCCACGATGCTGCGCAACTCACTTACCAAAACCCTTGCCAACACATACTCCATAGTACCTTTTAGATATTTGAAAATCCTTTTTATTGCTATTACATGTTTTTCTTTGGGAGCTGACTGGAATCTAGCTACCAAAGAATCCACATAGACAACAACAATGATCATATTTTTATCTTCAATTTTTAGGTAAAGATTACTTTCAGTGACTCCTCTTTTAAAACCTTGTTGTTTCAAGTAACTATCTAGTCTTGAAAACCATGCTCTTGGAGCTTGTTTGAGACCATAGAGCGCCTTTTTCAGTTTACAAACATAATCTTTGTTTTTATACAATAGAAACTCTTCGGGTTGTTCAATATACACTTATTCTTCTAGTTTTCCATTCAGTAATGCATACTTGACATCCATTTGATATACTTTGAAGTTTTTATGGCATGACAGTTCTAGAAACATTGTAATTGCTTCAAGTCGAGCTACAAGACCATAACTTTCTTCAAAATCAATACCTTCCACTTGGACATACCCCTTACAAACTAGTCTTTCTTTGTGCCTTATTACTTGTCCATCTTGATTGAACTTGTTTTTAAAAATCCATTTTGTTCCTACAATGTTCTTATCTTCAGGCCTTGGGACAAGTTCCCAGGTCTCATTTTTCTCAATCTGATCTAGTTCTTCATTCATGGCTTTGACCCATTCATCACTTTTGTTGGATTCTGTAAAGTTCTTGGGTTCTACTATTGAAAGTAGGGCTTGTTCCACATCTGGTAGTTGTCTTCTTGTTTTCACTCCAACATTTTTATCACCCATGATCTGTGACTCTGGATGATCCTTTTGTGCCCTTATAGAGGGATTTTTAGTGTCAGGTCTAGGGAAGTGTTCATCGTATTCATGTGTATCTTCCTTCTCTTTTTCTTATTCTTCGTTATGAATTCTCTCGTCCTTTTTCAAGTCTTTTATTTTATCATCACATGTATTTTCAATACTATCAAGATTTTTTTCTCTTTCCTTGGTTTTATATCATCTACTTTCAAATCGACACTTTCTACAATTTTATGTAACCTTTTATTGTAACACCTATATGCCTTTTTGGTACATGAGTATCCTAAAAAGATTCCATCATCAATCCTGGATTCAAACTTTACAAGGTCATCCTCGTTTCTTTTGATGTAACAGTTACTACCAAACACTTCAAAATATTTACTAAGACTGATCTTTCATACCACAATTTGTAGGGGGTCTTATCCTTACTCACTCTGAGTTTTCCTCTGTTAAGTATGTAGACAGCTGTGTATACAACTTCTCTCCAAAATGAATCTGATAGTTTTTCTTCATTTAGCATAGTTCTGGTAGCTTCTTGGATTGTTCTGTTTTTCCTTTCAACAACCCCATTCTGCTGAGGAGCTTTTGCAGCTGAAAATTGCCTCTTAATTCCATGAGCTTCACAAAACTCATTAAATTCATTTGAGGTAAATTATCCCCCATTATCTAATCTAAGACACTTGATTTCATACCAGAATCATTTTCAGCCATTGCCTTGAAGATTTTAATTTTTTTAAAGGATTCTTATTTTTATTTGAGAAATGCCACCCAAGGAATCCTTGTGTAATCGTCAATGAGAAACATGAAATAGTGATCTCCTTGTATACTTTTAGTTCTGGTTGGTCCACAAAGGTCTGTGTGTATTATTTATAGAGGGTGTGAGGTCATATGTTCTTTTATTTTAAAACTGGCTTGGTTTGCTTCCCATGTTGACAAGGTCTACACATAGAGGTTAGAGGAACTATAATTTTAGGTAGATCTCTTACACCTTCCTTTGTGATTATTTTTGCAAGATTCTCAAAACTTAGATGTCCCAACCTTCTATGCCATAACCAACTTTCATCTACCATACTTAAGTAACATTGGTTTTCATTTTCCAATATGTATACATTGTTTTTATTTCTCATAGCAATGGAAACAACCTTTCCTGATTTCTTATTCTTGATTTCACATTTTTCTTAGTCAAAGATGCAAATGCATCCTTGGTCACATGTTTGACTTACACTGAGAAGATTAGGCTTGATTTTTTCAACTAGCAAAACATTTTTTGCTTTGATCTTGCTATTGACAACAACTGTTCCTTTTCCAATTATTTTGGAGGACAGGCTGTCTCCAAAAGTGACTTATGCCTTATTATATTTTAGTGTTATGAATTTTCTTGGGTCAATAGTCATATGTTTTGAACAACCACTATCCAAGTTCCATAATTTTTGGCTTTCGGTTGCACATAAGGAAATCATGGAAGTCTCCTTTTCTTCCTTTTCTCTCCAATATCTCTTTTGTTTGGTGTTATGAGATTTGATTGCAACAATATTTCTTGTGGGAGTATCCAGCTTCCAATCTCTTGCCATATGTCCATGGTTATTACACTTATAACATTCTATGTCATATTTTTGGATTAGTGTAAAAATATTCTTATTTCCCTTCGACTTATTACTTGATGAATTCTTCTTGTATTCAGAAACCTTTTTTTCAGTTTTGCACTTTAAGGCTTTATGACCAAAATTATTACAAGCAAAGCAGTGACCTAAAAAGATATGTAGATATCTATTTGGTCTCTTGGGTGCTAGATTATTTCTACTTTTATCTTGAGAAATTAAGTCAAATTTCTTGCTTCTTTCCCTTTTAGCTAGAGTCTTTAGTACTTTAGCATAGCTGTTCTTACTTCCTTCTTGATTTGTGACAGGAAAACTCTCTGGATTCTTTTCTTTAATGAACCCCAAACCAGACCTATCACCTGATGGTATTTGGATACTCACAATGTCATCTAGAATCCTTGAGATATTCTTAAACTTTGATTTGATAGATCCTTCATCAAGCTTTCTCTTGAATTGCATGATTTCTTCTACAATCTTTTCAGACTCATGTATTCTTCTTTTTAACTGCAGGTTTAGGTCCTCCTCAACCTTTTTGGAATCTAAGAGTTGAGATTCCAACTGACTGATGATAAGATTTGACTGTTGGTTCTTTTTCCTACATTTCTCAAGTTCTTCAAGGGCACTAACAATTTTAACTCTTAGATCTACTTCTCCTTATATGTCTGAGTCATTATTTGAGGCTTGAGTGTTTAGGCCCATAAATAAAACTTCAGTTTCTTCAAATTCAATTCCATCTGAATCTTCACTGTCTTCCATGGTGTAAACGATTTTCTTTTTCCCATAGGGTTTTTTCTTGTTTCCTGGTTTAGCCATTTTGAATTTCGAAGTTTCTTTTTCTTCATTCTCATCTTGTTTAGTGTAGGTGCATTTAGAGGAAAAATGTCCAATCCTTCCAAAATTAAAACACTTTAAAGGTAAATTCCCCTTGTATTTTCCAGTCCCTCTCTCAAGTTTATTAATGAAAAGAGCTTCCTCATCATTTGGGTTTTCTAATTGATTTTTTATGGAGGCTTTAAAATATGCTTCTTTTCTTGAAGATCCATTTTGTCCTGTTCTCATATCATACACAGTGAGAATTCCATGTAACTCATCCATCATTACCTTTTTAAGATCACCTTATTCTTCTAAGGTGTATACCTTTCGGTCATATCTCATTGGTAATGTTCTTAGTACCTTTCTTACCACTTCTTTTTCTTTTAATTTTCTGCCAATGCCTCTGATCGCATTAACAACTTCGTCTACTCGAAGAAGGTGTTCCCCAACATTCTCTTCTTCTTTCATTTTAAGACTTTCAAATTGACCTCTATATGTTTGAAGTATGGATTCGTTGACCTTAGATTCTCCTTCATAGATAATCTTCAATTTGTCCCAAGCTTGTTTGGCAGATGTACATTGCATAACTTTAGTAAATACCAAGTTTGTTAAACCACTTAATATTGCACTTATGGCTTTGGCATTACCTTCATATTCACCTAGTTCAATTGTCTCCATAGGGTATTGGTTTCCTATATTACGTCCCTTTTTTGTTACTCCCCAAACCTTCCATCCCAGAGACATTAGATGGCACCTCATTCTTACACTCCAGTAAGCATAATTTTCTCCTATAAATAGTGGAGACTTGTTAGTGGCGAATCCTTCTTGTTGATCCATTGTGGTTTTTGGATGGGATATTCCTTCTAGTGGTTAAGCTATTGTGAAGGAACGTGCTCTGATACCAATTTTTGGTTTATCCCACAATACTGAGAGGGAGGGGGGGGGGGTGAATCAATATTGTCCTTTAAAAATGATAAAATACAAATGAATCAACAATCAAGACACAGATTTTATTGTGGAAACCTAAAAGAGAAAACCATCAACACAAACTCATTAATAAGATGAATTTACAAAATTGTTTATCTGTTGCAACATAAAGGATGTAGATACACCCTATATTTTTCCTGCAACTACAGACTAGGATGTTACAACATCCCTATGGTTTTCTGCCTGCTTCAAGAGACAAGGATTCTACGACACCCTATTCTCCAGCTACTACTGGAAGGAGGATTCAACCCCCTGTAGACCTATGGCCTGCCCTGGCACCACCCTGCCACCCTAGACTGATGTTCTCAGTCTTTTAGAATAGTTGAAGAACTATCCACTTTGGACTCTATCAATCTTAGTAATAGAGGCACTTTATTCTTTACACACTCATTCAATAAATACCTTTTACCTATTACCTACCAACGCATCTGTCCATAGATGCGTTCTTTTTTTTGGATCATGACTTTTTACTTACAGACATACCTATTCATCATCTACATGTTCAACCGTCACATCATTTCATCATTAAGTTTCAACAAATGCACTATTTCGTTCTTTTCACAACTCATAATTCATTTCTGTAGCCCTGTTTATCATTTTCTGGTGCTTTCGTAATGTTCTTCTCCAGATATAGTCTGGACCATTGATCTTATGTCTGAATCTCTCTGGACTGTTGATCTACTCTGTATATTTTTTCTTGAAATTGTATTTCTACACCAGGTTTCTGTTTCAACGATTCCCCACCATTGATCTTCATCGGGATTCTCCATGAGCATCGATCTTCAGATTGCGGGATTCAAGATGCGGGATGTAACATTTCCCAAAATCGTATCTCAACTTTTTGTAAACTTCTTTCTGCACTTCTTTTTTCTAAACCGTTGATTTCTTTTAGCAGAACTAATTTTAGTCGTCTGATCTCTCCAGATTGCGGGATGTGGGATGTAACATTTCCCAAAATCATATCTCGACTTTCCGTAAGTTTCTTTCTGCAACAACAATTCCACACTGTTGATATTTTGCGGGTGTTTTCCTCACCGTCGATTTCCATATTGTGGGATGTGGATTGCAGGTCATAGAATCTTTAAACGTTATTAATTCCCTTTCCACATTTTTATTTCCACACCGTCGATCTCTTTTGGCGGAACTAATCTTAGTCGTTCGATCTTGATCTTTTGCTGAACTTCATCTTCCCGCTTATCATTTGCGGAACTGATCCTCACATGCAGAATGCTTCCTGACCGTTGATTTTAGATCCAATTTGGATCTCACCATGACTTTGTAGATTTGCATGATTTCTTTGCAAAAATCCGTTGCGATTGTTTCTAACAGTTTTTTCATTCATACCGCATCTCTACTTCCACTCGACCTCTATTCTTTGTTTCATTAACCATTGTTTACATCATATTGTCGACACTGTCTTGGAAGTATTCATATCAGTCATTCATGTTGTCTTATCATCCATGTCCATCTCATTCATCTCATATATGTCATGCTACATTCTCAACTATGCCATTCCATGCCATCACTACCTTAGTCTTTCATTGAGTTTGTCCTACCATCATATCCATTGATTATTCCTTTGTCATTCGTGAACACCTTTGACATCAATGATAACTATATAATCAACAAACTCGTGACTTACATAACAACCTATATACCTTAATAGAATGCACAGTTCCGAGTTGGCATACATCCCTTCCTTGTCCGGGCCAGTTTTAGTTACTTTCATATGAATAGTCCAAAAAATAAGTGGTGGTGATAACAAGCTTACTGTCCGTTGAGTCTTGATACTACATGCAAGAGTGTCTCAACAAAATCTAAGATAAAAAATTATGTAGTTTTAGTATGTTTATTCAACCTTCTTGAGGATCTAAATTTATAATTTCCTTCCAAGCTCTTCATACCATTTGGTAAACCATGATATATTTGACTCCTTTGATGAAATATAAATTCTTTCGTAGAAGGCAACATTTTATACACTTTCCAAATCTGTGTTGTTGGAAGAACTTACATACTTCAACAAAGGAGAGTTTTTTAGGTGAGTTAAAAGTCCCTTCCAATTTTTAGCAATAAAACAAAAAATTTCAATGTACATATTTTTAGGCTTCCCTTTCAACCATCCAGATGACCGAATACAGGGAGAATACCAATTTTTAGACATGTTAATCACGCCAAAAAAATTCAAGCTGTTATAAAACTATTGTTTCAATCAAGGTAAGGATGGAATATGTGTACATTATGAGAAGACCAAATGACTATTGTCTCTTTTCTAACCTCTAACCTCTTACCACCCTCAAATGTCTCTCCCTTCACCCCTCTCTCTCTCTCTCGATCTCTCTCTAACTCATTAACATCCCCCACCCCTTTCTCTACCTCTAACCCCTTACCACCCGCTACCCCTTTCTCTACCTCTAACACCATAGAATCCCCTGCCCCTTTCTCTACCTCTAACCCCTTACCACCCCTTCCCCATCTACCTTTAACCCCTTATTACCCTGAATTCCTTTTAATGTTATAATCGAAAAATAATAAAATTAATGTTATAATTGACAAATAATAAATTAATGTTATAATTGGAAAAATAATAAAACCATAAATTTATAAATCACACACATGTTTTATAAAACTACAATGCATGCATGTTTTGTTTCGTGGGAAAAATATTCGAATTTAAACAAAATGCATTCACCTTTCTTGGCATTATGGTCGAATCTTTGCACATGGTGGCATGGCATTCCTATTCCTATGTGTCTACCTATGTGTCGATAGACGTTTTATTTGAGATTTGGGGTGGAATACGACCTATGAATTTTAATCTATGGACAAGAATGAGACAAGTGTACTTTCGAGATTGATTCTATGGCAGTCATTCAAAATTTGAAATGAACAATTATAAAAAAAAAGGAATATAAAAAATAGCTGGTAGCTAGGTGATGAATGGATAACTGGTAGCAATGCATGGCTAACTCATAGCTGATAAATGGATAACCAATAGCTCATGATAGATAACTAGAAGAATGCGAGATAAAAAGAAAAAATATATAAAAAATAACTGATAGTTGATAAATGGAAAACAAGAAGAATGTTGATGATAACATGTAGCTAGGCATGTATAAATCAGAGTTGAACCTGTTTAATTAGAAGAATATGAGGAATACAAAACAAATACAAAGTGTCTTCCATTCCATATCTATTTCTTAACTATTTGATCCCCATCAACTAGATTCAAGCACAAACTATGTTGGTGTGCTATTTTATTTTTATTTAATTTAATTACGTCGATACATGTTTTTATTTGAGGTTTGGGGTGGACTACGGCCTATGTTTTTTCATCTATGGACAAGGATTAGACAAGTGTACTGTCAAGATTGATTTTATGGAAATCATTCAAAATTTGAAATAAACAAATATAAATAAAGGAATATAAAAAATAATTTGTAACTAATAAATGGATAACTGGTAACAATGCATGGATAACTCATAGTTGATGAATGGATAACCGATATTTCATGGAAGATAACTAGAAGAATGTGAGATAAAGAAAAAGAAACTAATAGTTGATAAATGGATAACATGAAGAATGTTGGTGATAAAATGTAGCTAGGCATGGATAACTTAGAGTTGAACCCCTTTAACTAAAAGAATATGAGGAATAAAACAAATTCCAAATTGTCTTCCTTTCCATCGTTATCTCTCAACCATTTGATCCCTATCGGTGTGATCCAGCCACAAACTATGTGGAATGAAATAACATCTGGTGACACTTCCAAGCTCTTCAAACCATTTTGTCAGCCACGATATATTTAACTCGGATGAAATCTAAATTCTTTCGTAGAAGGAAACATTTAATACACTTCCCAAATCTGTGTTGTTGGAAGAACTTACATACTTCAACAAAGGAGAGTTTTGTAGGTGAGTTGAAAGTCCCTTCCAATTTTTAGCAATAAAACAAAAAATTTCAATGTACAATTTTTTAGGCTGGCCTTTCAACCACCAAAATGACCAAATACAGGGAGAATACCAATTTTTAGACATGTTAACCATGAAAAAAATTCAAGCTGTTATAAAACTATTGTTTTAATCAAGGTGAGGATGGAATATGTGTACATTATGAGAAAACCAATGGCTGTTGTTGCTTTTCTAACCTCTAACCCCTTACCACCCTCAAATGTCTCTCCCTTCACCCCTTTCTCTACCTCTAACCCCTTACCACCAGCTACCCCTTTCTCTACCTCTAACACCATAACACCCCCTGCCCCTTTCTCTACCTCTAACCCCTTACCACCCCTCCCCCCTCTACCTTTAAATCCCTATCACCATGAATTCCTTTTAATATTATAATCAAAAAATAATAAAATTAATGTTGTAATTGACAAATAATAAAATTAATGTTATAATTGGAAAAATAATAAAACCATAAATTTATAAATCACACACATGTTTTATAATTCTACAATGCATGCACGTTTTGTTTGGTGGGAAATATATTTGAATTTAGACAAAACATGTTCACCTTTCTTGGCATAATGGTTGAACCTCCGCACATGTTGGCATGGCATTCCTATGCCTATGTGTCTACTTCGGACTTTGCTTCAGATTCATCATTCATGTGCCTTCAAGTATGATAAACCATGGCTAATTGAGCATTATATCCATTTTTTTAATATGCTCGTATTTAGTCGCTGGTTACAGTATGCTCCACGCCATAATTTTTTATGAAATTTTATACATAGATATGGTTTTTTTTTTCTACAGATTTCAAATACAATTTTTAACAAGAATATATATATAGACGAGAAAGGGTTTTTGGATACTTTCTTCTCTTCAGGAACACTGGAGCCGAAGAATATGATACTTGAAGGGGATTTGAATCTAACACTATCAGATAAAGAAAATTGGGGTTCTTTAGCCCGAAATGATGGCCTAAGCTCTTTCTTTGTTGCGCTCTTTGACTCGAAATATTTGGTGGACATTCAACCTATGAAGCTCACCCTGACGTGGAGGACCAACAGAAGCAGGGATCAAGCCATTTCCAAGATGTTAGACAGGTTTTTTCTTTCTGAAAATTTGCTTTCAGGGTATTTGATTGTTAAAACATGGGTAGAAGTAGGAGGCCTATCTGACCATCTCCCAATCCTTGTTCAAATTCAAAAACAAGGAACGAAGCTGATGGACCCGTTCAAATTTAACCATGCTTGGCTAAAGGAGGAAGACTACCGAAAGTTGGTAGGAGATACCTGGACCTCGTTGGTGGTTTCCACCGATGTCACCTTCATGAAGCAGATGTCGGACAACTTGCAAAATATAAAGAAGGTGACAAAACCCTAGGCTAGGGTCTACTCGGCTAACCAACAGAAATAAATGAAAGAGATTGGACGATATTTAAAGGAGATGTATAGTCAAAATAGCGCTAGAATATTCACAGAAGAGGAGCTAAAAGCTGTCAGGGACAAGGAACTAAAAAGACAAGAGCTTCTAGCTAGGTAGGAGGAGCCTCTAAGATTACAAAGCAGAGCAATATGGATCAAGGAGGGGGACGATAATACAAAAAAAATTCACAATTTTTCCAACCATAGAAGGAATGTTAACGCGTTACCAATAATAAAGGATATGAATGGGATAATGTTCAGCTCTTTCAAAGAAAAATCAAAGGACAGGGAGAAGTTTTTTAAAAACCTCTTCAAGGAACCAGAGGGCTATAATATTCTAGAAATTCTTGTTATCAACCTTTTTCCAAAACTAATAACTGAGGAAATGAACAATTTCCTAAGGAAGGAGGTTATAGAGGAGGATCTGGAGAAAGCAATTTACTCTATTAAGAAAGGTAAGAGCCCAGGACCGGATGGTTTTACTATTGAATTCTTTTAGGGGTTTTTTGACCTAGTGAAAGAAGATTTATTAAAGGTGGTGCAAGAATCCCAGAAGGCTGGGAAGGTTTTGGGAGCATTGAACTCCACGTTCCTGGCTCTCAACCCTAAGAAACAAAATCCCTCCTCCTTTGAAGAGTTTAGGCCTATCTCTTGTTGCAATGTGATTTATAAAATAATTGCGAAGACTTTAGATCAGAGGTTGAAGCCAATTTTAAGTGAAATCATATCAGAAGAGCAGTATGGATATCTGTTCAATTGACAAATCCAAATATCTCTTTCGCAGGAGGAAATATATTCCATAAAGTGAAGTAAGAGAAAATCCTTTTCCTTAAAACTTGATTTTTCAAAATCTTATGACAGGGTGAACTTGACCTTTCTAAGATTGGTTATGGTTCAAATATGGACAGATTTAGAGACAATTAACTAGATAATGGGGTGTGTTTAGTCGACATCCTTCGCAGTACTGATTAATCGCTTGCCCTCCAATTTATTCAGATCTACCAAGGGCCTAGGACAAGGTTGCCCTCTCTCCCCTTTTTTATTCTTGTTTATTGCATATTCCCTAAGTAGAATTATTCACCAAGATAAAAGAGTAGGCACCTGTAAAGGAATAAAGGTGTCTAATTCAGAAGAATTATCTCACATTCTGTTTGTGGATGATGTGATAATGGTGGGAGAGGGGTATTGGGAAAACCTAAAGGAAGCAAAGCAGATTTTGGATTTATATAAGAAGGAAATAGGCATGCACATCAATGTTGAAAAGTCCATTCTCTTTGAAAATGGCTTCCCAGAAGAGTTGAGGAATATGGTAAGCATCGATTTCCCTTGCTCCTTAAAACCTATGGATGAAGGATTTAAATACCTAGGGTTCGTGCTCAAACCAAATGTGTACTCCTTTAAATACTGGATGTGGTTATAGAAAAAAACAGAAGGTCACATTGGGTGTTGGACTTATAATTTCTTATCCAGGGGAGGAATGCTGGTACTCCTCAAGGCAGTCCTTCAAAGTATTCCAGTATATTGGGCCACCATCGCTTACATTCCTAAGGGCATCTTACAGAATTTAAGGAAAACGTTCTTCTCCTTCTTATGGTCTACCAATAAACATTCAGAAGGAATCCCCTTAGCTAAGTGGTAGTTACTGGCCAGCCCTAAAGACTTAGGTGGATGGGGTATCAAGAACCCCTTTCTATTCTGTCAATCCTTGGCAACGAAAAAGTTGTGGCACCTAATCAAGAACCTTGATTCCTTATGAGGGAAGGTCTTAATCTCCAAATATTGCCCCAATGGTTCCATTCAAGCATGGATCAGAAAGTAAGATAAATCATTCAAGAATGGGTCCATTGGTTAGAAAGCCCTGGTGATAGCCTTCCCTCAAGAAGGGAATTGGCTAACGTGGTTAGTAGGAAATGGGAAATAATTACGAGTGGGAGCAGACCCTTGGTCAAGAGTAGGGGAGAGCTTTAAACTATCGAAAGGCCTAGTTACTAAACTAAGAAGCCTAGGAATCTACACTTTAAACCAAGCTTGCTCTATATCATTGCAGAGGGAAACAATTTGTAAGAATTCAGAGGATCTAGGTCTAGAATAAGGGTTAAGGGAAGAGTGGACATAATTTGTTTCTCTACTCAAGTCTTGTTTTATCCATTTAGAGGAGGGTGAAAAGACAAATTAGTTTGGACCAAAAATCTTGTTAATGGGGATTTCATAGCCAAACTAGGCTATAATACTTGGTCTTCGGAATAGTATTAGGGGGAAAATATGGAATGATGGAATGATTTATGGAAATCCAAAGGCCCCTTAAAAGCTAAATTAAATTTATGACCTCCTCTAAACAACAAGCTCTTAACCAGGGATAGCTTGTTGAAGAGAGGATGGAATGGCCCAAGTCGATGTCCACTTTGTCTTTCTGATGAGGAAACTATTTCTCATTTGTTTAATATTTTTTCTTATGCAGATGCTTAATTTAAGGAATCATGTAAGGAATTAAAGTTTCAAGGGATACTGGGGGCCTCTCTTGAACACAAAACCAAAGCTTGGTGGACCGAAAAATCGGTATGTTTATACAATGCTCTCCCATCTCTTTTTTCACATGGAATTTAGTGGGCTAGAAACATAGTTACTTTCAATAATAAATTGATTCCTCTTGAAGTAACATCGACGCTTGTGGTATAGTGGTCCAAGGAGCACAAATCCATAGAAAAAGATCCAAAATTAAGGATTCTTGTACCTCCAGAGATAAACAAGGTTGTTCCTTGGATAGTATTCGACGGTGCAAGCCAAGGTGATCCTCCTCTGGGAGGGTTGGGAGGACTGATTTATTTCTCGAACAAACATAAGCTTCAAGACACATTTGCTCCAGGCCATTGTACCAAAAACAAGGCAGAGCTAGCAGCCCTGCATCTTGTCCTAAACCTGGCAATAAACAGCAATGTAACACAGCTCCAAGTATTCAGGGATCCCAAAATGGTGGTTAATTGGGTTAACATGAAGATACAAATCAACGCTCCTCATCTACAACAAGTGCTAAAAGCAATTAGAAGGATTTTGGAATTCTTCACAGGATACAGAATTACCCATATATACAGAGAGATAAACATGGAAGCAGATGGTCTATCAAATTTAGCATTGCTACTTGACCCAAGTAACCTGGAAACAGAGTAAATAAAAGAGAATTAGCAACACTTTGTTGGGATAGATGGATTTGTCATGTAAAGAGAATGAAGATGGACATAATATACAGGATTTTTGGTCTGTTTAGCAATGACATAATTTTTCACGAGGGGTCAATCCTTGATCTAGACAATGTATTTTGTGATATAGTATAACGCTCTGTAATTACTTGTGACAATATCGGGGTAAAGCTATGATTATTATCTATGAATGTAAAGAGATTTCCCTAGGAACAGTTCATGGTCACTCTTTATTTAGAGCAACAGATATTTTTCTATGGGAATATATATATATATATATATATATATATATATTTCTATTTTTTTATTATTTTTCTTGTGTCATGACTCCTTGACTCAAAAAACACAATGTTAGTGTTTCATAAATAACTCTTCCATTTCTCAACCATTTTGAAAACAAATTGTATGGTGCACTAAAGGACACCGAAATCTACACGCTATAAAAAAACTGTTTCAAAATAATTTCATTAAATCCTTCAAAGGTTTTCTAGTACCTGTTGCACTAGTGGTGCACTAGTACCTGTTGTTCTCTATATGTATACCAATTTTCGTAAGTTGATTCCATCATTTAAGCATTCAAAGGATGCACCGACAAAAACATATACCTTATAATTTGTCCTAAAAATAAAATTTCCCGTTAAAAAATATCAAACGTTAGATAGTTAAGAACATTTTCAATATAACAAATTTATATATTCGAAAACATCATTCAATTTCCTACATTTCAACTCTTTTACTCATTGCAAGATTCATTGTTAGTATGTGTCTCAAAATATCCATGTAAGTTGAGGGATTCCTGTTTTTTCAGTTTTCTATTGCATCTAATATATCAAAATAGACCCTCATTAGCTTGCAAATGCGCATCAATGACTAGTAATCAATCTGTACCCCCCATGTTCAACATCAAATCATTTATTCACATTGTGAGGATACATACATATTGACAGTTTTTTATAAAGACCTTGGGTTGTGGTAGTAATACCACTTTTGTGTTGTTGCATAAGTTGCACAAGCATGTACCACAGACTCTATGACATTGGTACTTTATAGTGAATCAAGTTGTTCTTATCTCCATTCTAGTTTTTCTTCTGATGATCATTGAGACATAGATCCACTTTGTATTTGCTAATGGCTATAATCAATATTTGACATGGATCCACTACAATGTGTCTTTTCTTAGCCATGATTCAACATCTTATGTATTTCATGGATCTACAGTGTACTTGATTTTGGTTTCCATAGTCGTTTCCACCTAAGCATGGGTATGCCCATCTCGGGGAAGAATTTTTGATATGATACTTTGGTATGTGTTGGAGGTATCTTTTTAGCCAATGTCCAAGAACCTCCATCGAATCCCACTTGACATAATTCTCTAAGAATTAATATGTATTTTGACCATGAGTTACCCTTATGACCTCACACAATAGGTGGCATTCATTAACACAAAATGACACTTTAATGACCCGAATTACCCTAATGGCATTTGTGTGACCCTAATGACATTAAAGCCTCCTAAACATCATGTAATTTTCCTAAACAATCTCTAGATGTCCCTAATGTCATCTAAAGGGTCCCTAATCACTATGACATGCTTTTAATCAGGTGTTGGGGATCTTCATAAGTTAATTTCACCTTAGGATAGGTTATTTGCTCTTTCTAGGTCATTTTTTTTAAATGATGTTTTTTA
>LPNX010730020.1:974275-1041116 GCA_001517045.1 Pseudotsuga menziesii | reverse complement strand
GTATAAATGAGACATTTATGGAAGAGATAGGGGTATCAAGCATATGTAATAAGGTTAAGATGGAATATTTTAGTCCTAAATCCTATTTTCAATATTTTTCTTTCCTCTTTCTTGAGTGAGGCCCATTCATTTGTTTGTATTTCATACTTTGTCCAAGACGGGATTTGAAGAAGTTGGAGGAGCGAAGTAATTAGTTCCTTGAGTGAAGAGGGACTTAGATAACAGTTCCATAGGTGCTGACAACAAGATCAGGTAAACACATACTTGTTGTTATTTCATTAATTAATAGACATCTATTGTTTTCCCTCCCCCAATTCCCGAATCTGATGTTCAATCTCGATTATTGTTGTTTTTTTATTAGAGTAGGAGGTTTAATTTTCTTGATGAACTAGTTAGGAATGGCCAATGCAGATGTTGGTTCAATATTTGATAAATATTTCCATATTGTCATAAGCCTTGAGTAGGGTATTTTTTTATGAGTGTGCATGTTTCAAGATCTATGGATTGGAGAGCTTTGGAGCTTGTTCATGTGAGAAAGCCTAAGGTCAACCTTCAAGATTTAGGTTCCTTCTTCACTCTCTCACTCAGTTGATTGTGTTTCTCTCTCTCACTTCTTATATCAATGACATGATTTTGAGCTTCAATCCTATAAAAACATAATTATTTTGAGTTCCAATCCTATAGAAACATAATTAGTTATCTATATGTTGCTATTAGGGATAATTTTAGGGGCGAATTTTAGCCCAGTGAGCTATTTTTCCATGTTTTTATCCCCAAAAAGATTCGCCATTTTGCATTTTTTGAAGCCCTGTTTCACCCAATTTTGATGGGGTAAATTTTTTTTCACCCAAAAAATCGCCAAATTATTATATAAACGATATAAAATCCTTGGATTTTAAAATATTTTTTTAAAATATCGCCAATCATTTTAGAGTTGGCGTTTTAAGAATTGGTAATATTCGCCAACATTTATACACTTTTAAATAAGTATAGTTCCTTAAAATCATCCCTGCTTGCTATGTGATAATAAACCCTAAATAATTTTTTTCCCAAAAATAATAACTTAATTATTATTTTAAACCATTGTTTTTAAAATTTAAAAATTATTTATTTTAAATTTAGATATTTCTCATTTCTCAAAAATAATTTTCAATAACATATTTTACAAATATTAATAATATTTTTTTTAACACTATTTACCATAATTATTTTAAATAAAGTCATATAAAAACACTATAATCCATCTAAATCTAAATAACATATTAGCTTCTATTAACTTGTGTTATGCTAGATTCATATTGATCACCAATCACTTAATCAATGATAATTCATATTGATCACCAATCACTTAATCAATGATAAAAAGTTACTTGGAGTTACTTTGATCCCATCAAATCAATCACAAAAAGTAACATTAAGAAATGCTTGGTTTTCCATAACCATCATTTTCAATTATTATACCTATATCTTTAATCTGCTTCAAACGTTTTCACAAATTAGTCACTAATTTATTAATGTAGAAGATGGGTCTTAAAATCACGTGTATGAAGTTTTAAAAACTGAATAACCACTCCACCCCTTAAACTAAGTCAGCGAGCTTTCCCAAATTACAATTATTCACACTTATAATATTTTTTCATACACCAACAATTTATTATTATAAAACTAAATTATATTAAAAATCAGTAGTGCTAATTATTACTAAATAATAATTCTAACAATCTAAATACATCGTTTCAGAAATTTAAATTCAATAACTCAAAAGCTATATAGAATATGAGACTCTTAAGATGTCATTGTAACTTCAAATGGAAGGCATTGAATGATTCAACGGGGCATGCGAAGAAACCAATCAAATACTTGTTTGCTGAATGAAAGAAATTAAGAAATGAAATGATGGCATCCTCAACTCAGAAAGTTGAAAAGACTCATATGGTGATATATGACTATTGGTTATGAAGGTTGGCATATCTCACAAGGCGTTTGAATATCCACCGAACCACTTGGATACTCAATAACTGAAAAAAGAATTTAGCGAGTAGTTGGATCATAGTTGATATTAATAAATGTAAAAAGAATTTGGCGACTAGTTGGATCATAGTTGTGAAGAGGGGCCTTCTACTTTTAGAGGGGACCATACGTAAATTAATGAAAAAATGGCATGCATGCCGTGTGACGTGAGATGAGGATAGGTAGCCAAATGACATTTTAAAAATTGAAGGGATATCTCACATCTGTAGCGATCCGAATAGAAAAATCTAATAATACTATTATGTAACCAAGGGATCAAATTTGAAGGGCGGGTTCCATTTCACTTTGAAGGGTTGTGAGAAATTGAACCCTTCAACGTTGACATGTAAAAATAAATCATTTTTTTCATTTAAAACTGAACGTGTATAACAAAATTTTATTATTTATTAAAAACAGTGTATAGAAAAAAAATGATAATACGAAGAAATCCCAAGTGATTCAAAGTTTACTTAGAATTAGTGAGGTAAACCATGTATATGATGATTTATCACGTCCAAATTCTTTTTATGGGGGATTTATCATGTCCAAGAGTTAGATTAGAGGAGGAGAGACTAAAATAAAGGTTGAGAGTGACGAAAATGTACCCATAATCAAAGATGAGATTCGAAAAAAGACCATTTAGAAAGAGTTTGGTGCACTTGTTTTGTTAATTAATGTGAACATAGCGAGAACCATTCGAAGTATTTGTTTTTTGTATTGCATTTTTTTGCCCTATTTATTTTGTGAGGGGAAATGTTTTTTTCCTATCATGCCAGAGTGATTCCATTGTGGAGAACTACTAGCAACCTTATTGAATGCATAATATGAAATTGGTGATGAAAGTAGGCTCATGAGGTACCAAAGCTTATTTGTGTCTAGAATTGTTTTGAGAAGAGCTCCACTACTATAAATGCTATGTTATAAGGCCAAAAGAGATCAATCATCAGATCCCTAACATTAATAATAACAACTAAAAAGATGATTTTTGTGAGTTCCAAGGTATTTACCTAAAACTATTGTACTTCTAACATTGTACATCCCTGTGAGATTTAAAATTGTTTTTTCTTGTTGTGACCACTTGATCATTACCATAACCAATGGTTTAAAGAAACAACATAAAAGTAAAAAAAATAGAAGAATAACTTTTCCATGACATTTTACATTACATGAAGTTTTTTCCAATCCACGTTTTCATTAACGGCCAAAAAAATTACAAATACCATCACAAATCTAATTTATATGTTTGTCCATATGGACCCACTTAGTGAGTAACCAGCCATTCAATTTCAAACTCCACCTAATCCCTAAGCATCGTCTTCACCATAATAAACCTAAGTATTAGAACACTTGAAAATTTATCCTTCAAACTTTAGTCTTGAGTCTACTAACATCTAGATGTCAAATGAGAGGGATTGATAGGGATTCCCATTTCTCTTTTCAAAACTCAGTTCATATACTTATTATTGAAACACATTGAAAAAGTATCCTTCAAACTTCAATGTGGATCTTACTAGTATCTGGATCTCACATGAGAAGGAGTTTGAGAGGGCTTCAACAATTATCTTTTCAAAATTCCATCTTAAATTTATGTAAAAATGTTAGACAAAAAACAAGGACTATTATACTGTAATCTCTTTGTGAACCTTACATGATTCAAAAATGTCATTTTGACAAAAAACATATTTACAATCTCTTCTCTTAAATTCGGGTGTGATAGGTTTGAGGAGTGGTATGCAAGGTAATGGTCGACAATGAGTTGAGTTGAGTGACGAATAAAGATTTATTAATATATCTTTAACAACACATTTCAAGAGAAAACTAGGAAATAGATAATGTCGACTATATAACTAAGACCAAACCCAAAGCCTACAAATGTTAAGCGAGATAATAATAAGGAAGTCTAAGTTGTGATTAAAACAAACACCCTAAATTGGTAAAATGATTCTAAACTTAGAATAGAATATAAGTCTAAATTAAATTTATTAATATCAAATATTTTTCTTAATGAATAAATTGTGAATTACTTAACCTATTTTTTATAAAATACAGAACTAAAGGTAATATTTAATTATAACCTAGAAATACTACAAGATTTAATATAAAATAATAATTTAAGAGAAATTTTTAATAATTAGTGAGTTATTAGCTATAACCTAAGAAATATTTGATGTAAAAAAGTAACCTAAATTATAATATCTCATTTACTCTAGTATAACATAAAAGACATAAGCCCCAAGAGTTAGCTCAATTGGTTGAGCACCCGTCGCTAGGCCTCTCGGTATAGAGGTCACAGGTTCAATTCTCATTGACGCTATTGGGGTTAGGCATGAAGTGTGCCGAAGGTGTGAGGCCCCTTCGGGTGGGCTCGCCTGATTTATTTCCATGGACGTAACCCGTCGGTCAAGCCGGCGCGTGAACCACATTGAAAAAGAAAAAAAACATAAAAGACATAATTCTAATAAAAAAAATAAAACTTTAAGATTGATTTACTACAACTTAATCTTGTATTGCTATCTAATCTTTTTTTAATAAAATTCAGCATGGATTTAATTAAAGAACACTGCAATAATTGAAGAGAGGATTCACTTTGAACAATGTAAATCATTTCAATTATGGTTAAAAAAACATTTTATTTTTAAAGCAATTCATCTCTTTTATTATTTTCATATTCAAAGGTAATTTTTTTTGTCTATTATAATTTATAGTTTATGGTCAATTTCAAATGTACACAAACTTATTGGAAATTGGAAATGAAAATAAAATCATTTTGAAGCAATAAGTGCTTACCCCAAAGGAATAGTCATAATAGTAAGAGGGAGATATACCCCTCTAAGTGAAATGCACCATGAAAGACAAGTTATCTTACTTATGTAATAACAAACTCTCATCTCTATATATATTGCTTTCAGCGCATGTAGTTCCTATAATGTAATGAAATTGAGTTGGAATGCTCGTAGTGCCTATAATGGTTCAATCTATCTATTCATGAACAAATCTATCTATCCATGACATATGCAAGAGTAGGTGAGTAGGTAGATTATAGTAAGGGAGGGAGCACAAAGAAAGAACCAAATTCAATACAAATTTAAATGGTTTACATCCAATGCATACATTACACGTTCTTATCCTTGTGGCCACCCTAATGTAGGGGATATCCTCATAAAGTAAATACCTTCTATACCCTTAATTATATAAATCCTAGAAATTGGAAATAAATAAAAATACAAGTCTCTCCAATATTGACATATTATCCTAGTAATTTTATGGAAACACTTCAAATTTTCCAACAAATATCAAGTATTTTAAACTTTCGATTTTTTTTGTTCTATTATGGTTTATGGATTTCAAATGCACTCAAACTAATTGTAAATAAGAAATTGAAAAGAAAACCATTGCCAATACCTAAATGTTTTAGGAGCAACAACTATTTATTTAACCTCCCAGAGCCCACAAGAGATGACTATATTGCACACTCTATTATTGTGTGGAAACCTATAATTCACATCTCTATGGACCTCACACAATTCACATTAGAAACCGTTGAGACATATTCTGCCATTCATGTCATGGAGAAATATCTCATACAAATATGGAGACACGTACGTGGATACAAAATCATTATTATTTTAGCTAATGAGAGTGCATACATTTCTAAAGCAGTCTCTACTCTCCTAGTCCTTGGAGAATATAGTTTTTTTAACTTAGATAAGGGAAAACTCTGTCAGGCTGGTGAAATACTCGGTTGTTAGGTCGTTGACAAAATAAGGCATTGGAATTTGGAAGGACCTTTGAATGGAGGATTGATTCTGCTTGATGGTGGCTCTATTGGTCAGGTGTGATTGGGCCTGCCTAAAAGAAAAAACTAAGAATGTAATACCTAATGCTTTCAGGAAGCAACTTTTTTTATTAACCCTAAATTCAACGGTTATTTTTAGAATTGAATCATGTCCTCCCGAGATGCTCAATTCAAAGTGATCAAACAAAATCCCCAATTTTAGGTGGATTATGGATAGTCCCTCCAATGTATATCGAGTTTATACCCCAATTTGAAGTGATCAAACAAAAGCCCCAATTTTAGGTAGATTATGTATAGTCCCTCCAATCTATATCAAGTTTATCAGCCCTATCGAAAATGTTAAGTATTTATTAGTCCACTATAAGGAAGAACTTAAAATTCTCCAACAAATATCACTACAAGTTGGGTGTCTAGTGTCTACCATAGTCAATAAGGAAGATAAATCATAAACACACATTTGGGAGGCTTGCGACAGTGAGGATGTTAAAATCATGTTCTTTTCTAGCTCATTGCACTCCCAGTCCCTCATTCATGAACGTCCATCGAGGGGTTCCCTTGTGTAGATATATTGGTAGACAATTTGTACTTCTTGTTTCCATTATTAGAAGGATGCTAAGAAAATGAAGGGGTCAGAGTCTACAACATTTACAACATCGATTATTAAATATTTTATCCTTTCAACCTTCGGATTTCATTAAGGAAATTGGAATAATTCAAACACTTGTATTCAAATATTGTTCTTTCTTTCAACCTAATGTTTACAATTCACGATAGATAAATAACATTGACATATTTGGAACTCAAATACAAGGCTCTTTCTTCTTGCTCCTCCTCCCAAACAAAGTTGTGATCGTAGACTATGAAAACTGTACACTATTTTGGTTTTGATTTCATTTAAGTATTGGGTTTTTTAAAGTTACATCTATTGAGTATTTGAGACTTAGTATGGAGGATACACAGTTAGATAATACATTACAAATTTCAAACAACATTTTTGATGGAGAAATTTTAAACCCTTATATTTATAGAACCAAAAGGAAATCCAACAAGCAACACATTTAACTTTTATCCACATATAAAATGTTACACAAGTGCAAAATGCTATACATACCTGTAAATTCACAACAACCAAGTTGACAGCTTAGCTCTGCATAATCTTCTAGAGGAAATAGAAGTTAGGGAGACACTTAAGCATAGAATTCGAGAGTCGAGAGTCTGAGTCCTGACCTCCGACTGTCCTATACTTGTAAACCCAAAATAATGTTTTTTTTTCCACAGACTTTGACAATCTCTTTAATTTCGAGGAAGCTCAATCTAGCCTACCCAATGTTCTACCTTTGGTTCTCTTGCTCCTACCTGTGACAAAGGTGGAACCTTTGAGTTTTCCACCGCATAACACAACAAGGAAATAGAGTGTGAAATGGTTTCCTTCTACAGAAAGATGATTGGAAGCAACGACATCTAAATTCCACAATATCTCAGCGATACGGAGTTGGTTTACCTTGCCCGAGGTAGGAGAATGCATGTTTTTGTATTTCACATGATTACAAAAAAAACCATTTTATAATTGCATCTACATAACATAGATATATCTATGTAGGTGAGGGAAAACTGGGTATTGTTTTTTCGAGGTCTCCAGAGATGTTTAGAGATCATTCTTCATTATGAGGGCGCTCATGGTGTAGATTAGAGAACCCACGGGAGGAAGAGGAAGAAGAAGAAGAAGAGGACTCAAGTCAAAAGGTGAGGTGAGTGAGGAGGGGAGACGTAATAGCAAAATTTGTTGGACCAATTCATTAGTTGTATAATGATGGAAACGAGCCTCTCCAAATCGTAACCATTGTCATCACAGGAAGCCCTCATAAACAGCTCAGGCGCAAGAGTTACCACGTAAGCATCCTGACAGATTAAGTAATGACAATCTTTAGTTAGGTATATGACAAATTCTTTTGTTTCGCTTAGAGATGACTATATGCATATTGTATAACCCTTCTCTCTGGATGGCCCTCCATTCCAGTTTCCTTTGTCTCTACTGCCTAACTCCCTTCCTCCAATGAGATAGGTAGACTAAGTGGCCTAGGTGGATAGTGAGAGATTGTGAGTGCTATTTTGAATGATTCTAACTCGAGTAAATGAATGGAAATTGGAATAAATCCTAGAATCCTGGAATAACTACTATAGGATATGATTCATGAGCACAAACAAAGGGCAGCGTGCTACTATCCTTCTACCAAAGATTCGTCATCTCAGTCTTGTGGTGGTCATAATAGAAATGTCTAGCACTGGGTGAAATCCTGGTCTGGAAACTTACATACCCATTGGACCAGGTTAGGTTCAAATATAGAAAAGATTGCTCAAGACATTGTAAATTACAACTTGTAAGTTGTAACCCAAAAAACAACATCATTAGTTTTTCCTTGCAGAGCCTTGACAATGGAGGGTTATCAAATCAATTCACCATCCATAGATATCACTCACTTCAGAATTTACTTTCACATCATATACTCAAATACTCAAGTGACTTATAAGTTGCGAGATCAGGTGACTCGATGAACAATAAGATGACAAATGGAAAATCAAGTTGGCAAGTGGCATCATCTCATACTAAGATTTAATGAAGTTGGTGAATCAATAATGCATGACAATGTCATTAAATTCTTTGAAAGTGAACATCGAATCCCGAGTCATAATCCTGAATCATTGAGTTGAGCTTTGACACTAGGCATCCCAGTGGCCTACAGTGGTCCGTGTTGATTGGGACCAAGATCCTCATCCATGATCCGACTATTCAAGGGCACTTGGGCAGACTCTGAGTCCTAACTCTCCCATGGTCCACTGAATCAAAACCCCTAGAAAGGAAATTTTTTTAGCTGCCCTTCTGTTGCAAATTTACCCAGGCTTACTCAATTTCATTATTGAAGTGCTAGAAATGAAACTAATTTTTTTTTCCATGGGAAATTTTTTGTGGCCTTTTATGACGTTTAAAATGGCCTTTGAATGGCTCTGAAGGTTTCAAATTTGAAGCCTGTCCGAAATCCAAGTTACCAATGTCAATCCAATGGTTAATTTTAAAAGTGTTGAAAAAAACTGAACAACTTAGGTTGTTATTATTATTATTAACATTGAGAATAGTCCGTTTTGTTTGAATATCCAACCTTGTTTCATTTTTCCAGGTCTTGTTGTTTTTCAAAAAATTGTCAGCTGGTTGGCTGCTTTGATGTAGAATCTGTTTCGCCATTTTATCTTAAATAAGTATATCATTAAATAATATAGCCCTGCATGAGTTTCAACTGAGTTTTTTTTGTCATCAGTTTTTTAAATATATCTCTACATGTTATTTTATTAATACTTTAAAAATAAAAATAAGGGTGTAGTTTAAATACAGGTGGTGAATCTATATATATATTTTGGATGTATTTTGTTTAGGTAATAATTTAATTCTTAAAGTTTATATAGTTGTATATACTTTATCTCATTGATATTTGAACTTGTGATTTTTTAGAAGAAAACACATACTCCTAATTATTGGACCCATTCATTTACATATCGTGCTAGCACAAAGGAGAAGTTATGGGGTTTGAACCCATAACCTAACACCAATAATATATATATATATATAAAAGAGAAAGATGAAAATTAATTTATAAAAATATTTTTCATATATTTATATTAGAAAGCAGTTTCGAAACATTTATTGCAATAATGATCTTCCTAATATTTTAACTCATAAAAAACCATATTAAAAATCAATTTCAAAATATTTGTTATAATATTAATCTTCCTGTCAATTCCTCTTTGCTCACTCAATTAAGGCATGGGTTCGTAGTTAGGATACTAGAGTTCTATACCCTTAGGATTGACTTAGTTGGGAGGATACACCAAAAAATCCAGCCATGTTAAGAGTTGGTGGGGCCCAAGCTAGGTGTGATCCGTGGGTGATTTTGACAACTTAGATGCACTTGGGTTGCAGTTTCTTAGCCAATGGTTATTGGCCACGAGTGACAGACATTTCTAACTTGAACAAGAAAATAATAATAATGATCTTCCTAATATTTTACCTCGTATTTTTAAATACCATGATTTAGGATTACTTCTCTTAATTTTTTTTAGCATAATGCTAAACAATTATAAGCTTTGAATCTCATTGGTCCTTTTTGTCGGTGTTTGTAGACAATGATTTGTTCATGTCACAAAGAGTAATTTACATGATATTTATGAGGAAATAATTAGGTGCATCTATAGCCATATATAATAGTAAACATAATAAATAAACCAACATAGATCTAATTAACTCTGGATCTATCAAGTATTGAGAGGGATTACATTTTTAAGGTGCAAAACTATTTTTACAATGCAAAATTTTAAAAATGTATGCAATGAATTTGATTCCTTTTGGCTCTTAACACTCAAGCTAAAATGAATTTATAGTACTCAAATCCATATTTAATAGATTAAAACGCATATAAATAATTAAAATAAGTTCTAAAAATCTAAAAAATGAATAAATATGAGATATTGTTACAACAAACTTTTAATATGAATAATTTTAAAATGATAAGAAAAAAACGTTATAGATACATGTTGTCAATGCTCTACCATTAAATTGGAGTGTCATCTTTTCTTTGAATTGTATTTAGACAAAATTTGTAATAATAGTGGGACAAACTTCAAAGCACAAATAGCAGTATTTTTTTCAGTTGTTCAGTTTCATTCATGTTTATAGAGAGAGGAACTCCGTAGCAAACCAATCTTTGAAGTTGGGATTGCAGTTTGCCAATGAAGTATGGTAGAAATGAGAATGTATCAATGGCACTATTATTATTAAAGATAACCATGATCTTATCATTTCTAATTTATTAAAAGTTCAAAAAATTAAAAGTAAATGAGAATGTATTAAAAGTAAAGAATATTTTTTATCTGGATATATATCTTTTTGTTTTTTAATCTGAACAAAGAAATTTTTATCTGGCCACATATCTTTTAGTGTTTTAATTTAATTTCAATTTAGAGCTTTTATATATATATTTTTTGTCTAGCCAATGACGAAAATATAACACCCACTCTATCTTTAAGCAGATGATTGATAGATGTGTTAATCTTTGATTCCACTATGAGACAATGATGATGTCATATGCGAAAGGCTTTTAGCCATGTAAAAGGTGGTTTGCTTTTATTAATAAATTACAATATTATAATATTTTATTTTACAGATAAGAAAATATAAAAAAACACCTATAATATTAAATGCATTTCTATATGAAAATATAATATGTCAAATATAATGGATTTTTTAAAAAATTAGACGCCTCGTCATCTTCCAAACACTTCCATTGGATGTAATTATATATATAAAGATAATATCTCAATTACTTTACAGATATGAGATTTTAGCATAAATTTGTTTTAAATGTCAAGGAAGAGTTATTTCAATTCCATTGTAGTTGGATAAATGTAAATGAAAAGTTATTTCAATTTCATAGTAGTTTAATAGTTGTATATATAGTTGTTTATATTTTTTTGTTATTCAAATTTATTTATTTTTGATAATTGTTTTTATTTGAGATTTTGGGATGAACAAGTATTTATACTTTTTCTAGATTGCATACATATAGAACAAGTGTACTGTTCAGATTGATTTTGTGGTAATCGTTTCAAATTCAAAATAAATCATTATAAAAAAATATAAAAATTAATTGGTAGTTGATACATGGATAAGTGGTAGTTGATGTATGTAAAACTCTTAGTTGATGCGTGGTTAACTAGTAGTTTGTGATGATAACTTATTAGCAACACTTAACTTGTGGCCTATTGGTGTTCCTCGGCCACAAGTTAAGTGGTTGTGCTAGTAACTATATTGTTTGATTCATTAGCATATACTTCTCTATAATTGAATCAATATGTATAAAATATAAATTGATTACAACAATAATTATAACTATATTGATTTTATTAGGATATGAGATTTGAGATATAAGTAACTAGCACACCCACATAGTTTGTGGTTGGATCACGCCGATAGGAATGAAATGGTTGAGAGATAACGATGGAAAGGAAGACAATTTGGAATTGTTTTTATTCTTCATATTCTTTTAGTTAAACGGGTTCAAGTTATCCATGTCTAGCTACATGTTATCACCAACATTCTTCATGTTATCCATTTATCAACTATCAATTTATTTTTTTAAATCTCACATTCTTGTAGTTATTTGCCATAAGCTCTCGGTTATCCATTCATCACTATGACTTATCCATGCATTGTTACCAATTATCCATTTATCAGCTATCAGTTATTTTTTATATTCTTTATATATATATATAATTGTTTATTTCAAATTTTGAATGACTACCATCGAATCAATCTCGATGGTACACTTGTCCAATCTTTGTCCATAGATAAAAAAAGCATACACCATAATCCACCCCAAACCTCAAATAAAATAAAAATAAAATAAAAAATAATTACATTTAATAAAATTAATTTTATAAATTTAAATAAGTTAATATTGTGTATTTATGATTCTTTATTGTAAAATAATTTTTATCATTTGAAATTGTAAAATGTGTAATTAAATTTTTCAACTTACACCTTTACGTATTGGAATGCTCCTAAATGCTCTTGACACGTTTAATATATATATATATATATAATGGTAGATAGAACACATTGTTTAATGACTAAATGGATTTACAACAAGTGCATAAGTACTAAAATATCATTGCTCATAAAAGCACGTAGAAGCTATCACAATCGTATCAAGTTGTTTAACTTCAAGAAGAATATTTCACTTCCATGTTGACGAAATGAATGTATGAATATAATAATTGATGGATGATTTACAAATGGGTAGGCCACCTTTAAATATGGTTGGCCATTACACGAAGGGCCACATCCTCATATTTACAATATAGTTAATGTTTCATTAATTATCTTAAACTATTATTAATTATTAACTATTATCCTATTATCCTATTTTTCTTTGCAACGTTGCCTTCCCCTTAGGAAATATTTCTCCTCAAAGCTTGATTTTTCTGATGTCATCCTTCACTTTGATTCTCTGTCGATATTAGAATCAGGCGAGATTTCTTCTGTAGGGACATGTACTTCTTTTCCATTGATGATTTTGTTATGTCTTGTATACCAGCTCCTACATTTATGGCCTGGGATCCAGTCATCACCACATCGACAACATGTGTTTTTTTTCTAACATTATCAGGGTAACTGTAAATGTTTTCGACTTATTTTCAACTTCATAGGTATATGATTGAGGATTGTGGCATTGATGACCGGGTGACCAATTATTTCCACAATATCTACATTGTGTCTCTTTTTCTTGTCAATAATTGTTATCAACTCTTGTTTTTATTCCTTCCAATTTGTGTTTTGTTTCTTTTGCTTTACGTCTTGCAACTTCTACGTTTGGTATGTCATGCATCTTTAACTCTTTTTGGAGGTATGGTTTAAAACCTCCTAAATAGGTTTCGAGTCATTATTTGTTAGTTAACCCGATTTACTCATGTCAATAGGGATTCCCATTGATGTGTGAATTCCTCAACGCTTCCTTCATGTTGTAATATTGTAAGCTTTCTGAAAAAATTCATCTTCTGGGATTCCTGAAACCTTTTAAAAAATTCGTTTTTGAACAAGTTCTGGTTGTAAGAAAAATTGTCTCCTTTCCACCACATGTACCAGTTATAGGCGTACCCTTCCATATGAGTTGACACATATTTCACCCTCTCTTCGTTAGTTGTAATGTTGTATATGTCAAAGTACTCCTTCGCTTTGTTTAACCAGGCAACAACTTGGTCTTCACTCCCATTGTACTTCGACAACACTATTTTGTCCTTATGCAGGTACACTATGTAAGGATGATATTGGTTGTTTTTTTCTTTATGGTTTAAGGGTGGCTCGGAGCTACTAGAGGATGCAACCAACATATTTGAAATCCTTCGTTGTTTGTGATGATTTTTATCCTTTTCCTCTTTTGTTATATTAATGATAGCATCTATTTTGTTTTTTAATCATGAATGCCTCCATATCTGAAAGTACTTTTGTTTCAATCTCTTGTTTAAGTGTCGCATTGATAATATTTATTTCATTTTCCAAATATTCTTGATTCTTCATGAGTGTTCCCTATGTGGAAACATGAGATGAAGCATCTAACATGCCTGGACTGCTGACATGGTTTTTACTAGGTATTAGTTTTTGTAATACTTCCATTAATGTATTATGTGTTAAGTTTTCTTAATTGCTTAGATGATATTCTAAAACAATTTACAATAGTATGATCACTGAAAGAACACTAAGCATAGTAACACAAAGAACACAAAGATTTTCCTCGAGGAAACTACAAGGGAGAAAACCCTGCAAAACTTCCTCAGTATAGAACTCAACTAGAGCAGTGTAAAACCCAAGACACTTGTTTCTCTCTTCTTCCTGGTGCATTTCTTCTTCTCTCTCTTGCAAACTTGCTTGATTGAAGTGCGTACAAATGAAGGGGGGTGCCTCCCTATTTATATTTGACTCTTGAATTGACCTAAAACCTAGAAGCCCCAACTTGTCTAACTAACAGGGCTGACTTGTCTAGTAAGACACCAAAAATAATATTTATTATAATGACACTTGGGTACTATTGACCCAACTTACATCCAGAGGTTTACATTGATTCTTTCAATGACTCTTACATGACCAATCTCATCAAATACATCTCTTGAAGGAGGAATACAATCAATACAATTGGAAAATCTTCCAAATTTACAATACTTTAACATTCCCTCTTAACTAGGAAGGTGTTCAACCAAGGTAGAAACTACTACCACAACTATACATATGATTGGTGAGTCTCTATATGTCATAGGAATATTTGGAACACCATCATACATATTCATCATCAATCTGGAATTGTATCAGTATGTGAATACTAAATCTTCTTCTTCATCATCATCGTCCTCTGTAACATCAGTGTGTAACTATTGGATCATCATCTGCAACATTAGCATGTAAATACTGGATCATCATTTGCAACATCAACATGTAAATATTGAATCATCATCTGCAACATCAGTATGTAAATACAACAACAACATCATTAGCATACTAGTTCTAAAGCAACATCATTAATAAATTCTAGATCATCATCTGCATCATCAACATAGAGATCTTGGAACATCATCATCATCATCAACATAAAAATGTTGAAACAACATCATCATCATCAATATAGAAATATTGAAACTGTCTCATCTACACCGGTATGAAAATACTGAACCTGCTACATTAGTATACAAATACTGAAACTATCTCATCAACATCAGTATGAAAATATTGAACTTGCTACATCAGTATAGGAAGAATGATACTAATTATTTCCCACTAACCATCTTGGAGCAGTATCTTGGCGATTTCTCTCGTAGATCCATCTGGGTATTTTGTCTAACTTACTAACCCTTTCGAGTCAACAATCCTAGTCAGACAGATGGATCTTGCTAGGGAACAACAAGCCTTGTCTGGCTTACTAACCCTTTTGGGATAAACAAGCCTATCCAGACATACTAATCCACCTAGGATCAATAGTCCTCATTTGAATTAATAGCCCTTTAGGGCCAACAAGACTAGCCAGACTTACCCTACTCTAGGTTGTTCTACCACACCATTGCATCCTTCTACCATCTTTTTCACTCCCTCTTTCAAGAGAGTTCCTTTCAGAATATGCCAAACTTATCTCAAAAGTATTCAAACTTTACATGAGCTAGAGGTTTAGTCAACAAATTTGCCACTTGTTCCTCTATATGAACATACTTGATCTATATAGCTCCATTTTGTACCATATCCAGAATATAATGATATCTAACTTTGATATGTTTCGACTTATCATGAAACACTGAGTTTTATGTCATCTTAATACAACTATGATTATCACAATGGATATCAGTCACATCTATCTCTACATCAAATAATTATCTCAACATCTTGTGAATCCATACTGCTTTGCTACAAGCTAAGCATGCTACAATGTATTCAGCTTCTTCCGTGCTGAGTGCAATATTGGACTGCTTTCTATTGAACCATGAGATCATGCCTGATCTAAAACTAAAACAACACCCCCAAAGTGCTCTTTCTATCTTTGACACTTCCTGCCCAATCTGAATCTGTAAATCCATGTAATATGATCTCACCATTTGATGCATATCCGAGACTATAGTCTAAAGTCCCCTTTAGATACTTCATCACATGTTTTTCTCCTACTAGGTGAATATGTTTGGGATTCACCATATATTGACTTAGAGTGTTTAGAACAAAACATATATCTAGTCTTGTATTGGTTAAGTACATTAGAGAACCAATAATATGTCTGTCTAAAGTGGCATCTACTGCTTCTGAAGAGTCATCATTCAATAGATTCAAATTTGTTGTCATCGAAGTAGTCATAGCCTTGCAATCTATCATCCCAAATCTATTTAGGATTTCTACTACCTATTTTCCTTGGTTTAGGAAAATCTCATCTAGATACTTCCATACTTCAAGACCTAGAAAATAGTGCATCATGCCAAGATCTTTCATCTCAAATTTTGCAACGAGCTTCTTCTTACATTCATTGATGGGATTATCTTCACCTGTTAAGAATAGATCATCTACATACAATAGTAATATCATAAGTCCATCACCCTCAACTTTATAGTAGAGGTTGGAATCTTCTTTACTCTTGGTAAAGTCCAAACTCATCAAGAATCCATCAATTTTTCCATACCATGCTCTAGGTGCTTGCTTTAACCCATACAATTCCTTCTTGAGTTTACATACACGAGTTTTCTGATTATCTATCTAAAAACCTTGCGGTTGTTCGATATATACTTCTTCTTCTATCAAGCCATTTAGGAAGGATTTCTTTACATCCATTTGGTGTAACTCCCACTTCATATTGGATGCCAAGGGAAGAATAGTTCTAATTGAGGTGCACCTAGGCTCTAGTACAAAGGTATCCGCATAGTCGATTCCCTCCTTCTGGGAGAATCTATGAGCTACGAATATTGCCTTATACTTATTTATACTACCATTTGATGAATGCTTTGTCTTGTAGATCCATTTCGAGTATACCACTAACTTGTCCTTTGGTCTTGGTACTATTTCCCATACATCGTTCTTTATAATGGATTAATATTCCTTGACCATGGAATCTACCCATTCCTTCTTCTTTGTTTCTTCTTCAAAACATATTGGTTCTTTATCGACGAGATCACACATCAAAGCCACATAACTAGGGTATGGATTTGGATTCTTTCTTTCTCTGATGGTTCCTTTTGGGAAACCATGTCTTTTTTCTTTTTCAATTAATTCACGAGACCAGACAGAACTTCTTTCACATGAGATCATTTCATTGGGAAATTCTTTAGGTCTCTAAGGTTCTATTATGTCATGATCCTCATGCATCTGTTCTTCCTCTTCGTTTCTGACTGGTTTATGACCTTCTGCAACTCTGGGAGTTTCATGCTCCTCTTCGTCTTCCTTGTATTTCCTTGATTTTTTGAAATCTATATCTTCGTCAAAAGTAACATCTCTGCTTAGTTCAATTTGATGATATCCTGGGATATAAATTCAATAAGATTTTGATTGCTAACTATATCCTACAAACAATCCCTTCTTTCCTGAAGTTTCTAGCTTTGATTTTTTCTCCTTGGGAATGTGTATGTATACCAGACAACCAAATATATTTAGGTGACTGACTTCAATATTTTCTCTGGTAAACATCTCTTCTAGAGTCTTATTCCCAAGGGTACTATGGGAGATTCTATTTTGTACATATACTAATGTTATGGTTGCTTCTTCCCATAGGTACATAGGTAGATCTTGATCATGGATCATATCTTTTACAACTTCCATGATAGATATATTATTTCTTTTTTCCACACCATTTTGTTGTGGATTATAGGGAATGGTGAGCTCCCTCTTAACCCCAGCTTCTTTGCAGTACTCATTGAATTCACTTGATGTGAATTCTCCTCCATTATCTGATCTTAAGATCTTGATCCTCTTTTAAGAGAGATTTTATACAAGGGCCTTAAACTCTTTGAACCTTTCAAACACTTCATCATTCTTCTTCAAGAAATAGATCCAAGTCTTGAGGGAGTAGTCATCAATAAAGGAAGCATAGTAAACATACTTGCTTAATGAAGTAGTTTTCCTTGGCCTGTATATATCTGAATGAATAATGTCTAAGATCCATTTTTATTTGCTGTCACTTTTTGGATAAGGGTTCTTAGTATTCTTTCCTTGTGCACATCCTTTGCACTCTCCTTCATGATTTATCTGAATCTCTGGTAAACCTGTCACAACCTTGCTCATAATTGAAAATGATTTGTAATATATATGAGAAAGTATTATTTGCCATAGCTCACATGGTATTATGGTAATAACCATCAATGTTGAATCTACATGTCCCTTTAATATGTAGAGTCCTCCTCCTTCAACTCCAATCACTATTGCATCATCTATATTTTTTTCGTTTGTACACATGAGGACTTCTCCATCCACAAAAGAAACTCTGAAAAAATTCTTATCTATGGATGAGATAGAAAGGACATTATTCTTTAATCTTGGGACATATAGGACATCCTTCATCTTCATGGACTTTTAAGAGGCCAACTTAAAGGAGGATTCTCCCATTCCTTTGATGGGATATTGATAATCATATCCAATAATTAGTTTGTGTGGGGTCTCCTTTTGTACAAGACATGAATGTGAGTCCTTGTAACCTTTCATGTGATTGGAGGCACAACTATCTACATCTAGGTGTCATTCCATGGTGATATTGAACCTATGAGTGCAGAGACCAAGACATATTATTCACATGAATCTTGATTTTCCTTAGCTCTTTCCCCATCCTCTTGATCATTGTCTTCAACAACATGAGCCTGGAATATTTTGTTCTTCTTCTTGACTCATTCTTCCTTAATGGGACAATTTATAGCAATGTGTCCCATCTTATGAGAAGTGAAGCATTCATAATTTGAGAAGTATTTCTTGGAATTCTTAAATCCTTGATCTTTTCTGAGAGGATGGTCATAACTTTTTCTCTTGTTCTTGCCTTTGGTATGGAATTCCAAAGCTTGATCCTCATTTTCATTTAGCTTCTCTTCTCTGGATGCTATTGTTTCTTCTTCTTAAACACATTCTTCCCATAAATGTCAAAACTTGGTTAGCCTTCTTACTGAATAGATTCCTAGAATAAAGGATTACCAATCTCTTGGAAGACCATTAAAAGTTGTCATTACAATTTATGCTTCTTCAACCATATCACGAATAGATTCCAATTGCTCCTTGATTTGAGCTACTCTTGTGAAGTATGATTGCATGGTTTCTGAATTTTGAGCCTTTAAAATTTTGAGGTGATTCCTCAAGGTCAAATAAGCTGGATAGAGCATCAAACATTTCCTTTGGTGTCCTCCTTGAGGAAACTTGAGGAATCAAGTTATATTTGATGGAGTCATATATGATCCTCTTAGCCTTGATCATATGTTTCTTGTATTTGGCCTTAGGTTCATCTTCTTCTTGTTCTGCAACTTCCTCCTTTATAAATCCTTCTAGATCATTTTCTTCTAGGATGAGCATGATCTGATACTTCCATGCTATGAATTTTTCAACACCCTCAAGATTCGCATCTAGCTTGGTGCTCTTTTTCATCTTTTAATAGAATGATAAATTCAAATGGAATTAGAATAAGTAATACTTACTTGACGAATACTGCTTCTGGATGACCTTCGTCGGGATGAACTCGTGTTTGATGAAGAAACCCTAATTTTCCAGTTGAGATGACTAGTAGGGATGAGTGATGGAAAATATGTGCCTTCCTAAGGAGATATAGACTGTATTTTGCTTTTTCTGAGATTGATGATGGAGTCTCAGGAAAACTGAAGCTCTAGTTCTTCCTGATAGCAGTGCTTGGTCCAAAATTGAAACTTCTTGGAATTTAGTTATGTTTTCACAGAAGGATGCGCCCTTATGGGGTGAGTTGAGTGAGCCCTCTTTTCTAGTTGATATGTTGAGGGATTTTTTCGAAATAACAAACCCTAGTTGTGCAATGTCTCCTTTCAGGGTGGCTCTGATACCTTGTTAAGTTTTCTTAATTTCTTAGATGATACTCTAAAACAATTTACAATAGTAGGATAACTGAAATAACAAGCAAAGTAACACAAATAACATGGATATTTTCCTCGAGGAAATCACTAGGGAGAAAACCCCGCAAAACTTCCTCAGTATAAAACTCAACCAGAGCAGTGTGAAACCCAATACAATTGATTCTCTCTTCTTCCTGGTGCACTTATTCATGTTTTTATTACAATCTTCCATGAATGAAGTGTCTACAAATGAATGGGGGTGCCTCCCTATTTATATTTGACTCTTGACTTGACCCAAAACCTAGTAGGGCCGACTTGTCTAGTAAGACACCAAAAATAATATTTATTATAATGACACTTGGGTACTATTGATCCGTCTTAGATCCATAGGTTTACATTGATTCTTTCAATGACTCTTACATGACCAATATCATCAAATACATCTCCTGAAGGAGGAATACAATCAGTATAACTAGAATATCTTCGGAAGTTACAATACTTTAACATTATGGTTTTGTGTTATGGTGCTTAGGTTTTGTGTTATGTTGTTTATGTCTTGTGTCATGGAACTCATTTTGTCATCGAAGTATTTTTGTTTCTTGTTCATGATGTCTAATTTTTCATCAAGTATTCTTTTAATATTATAAAAAACTTCGTCTTTTTTTTCTTTCTTATGTGTTGCATTTCTATTTTTCAATTCTTCCTTCCAACGTTTTTGGTTGGCGACATGGGCCTTGATGTCCTTCTCTAATTTCTTGGTTTGGTATTTTAATTCAGCCATGGTGTTGGATTTATCCTTCCTCTTATGACCTAGAACCGGGTTCAGTCTCTTCTTCTTAACACAACAAAGCCTAAGATATCGACTCGATAGAGCAAAGCCCCCAGCCGGCAACACCTATGACACAGATGCAGTCTCCTTCAAGATATATTTCTATGGGTAATTGCCAGAACAAGTTTTCTATAGTTGGGTGGGGTATTTCTGGTACCTCGATCCTTTACCAAGGTGCTTGACCAGATCCCATTGGTGGATTGCTTATGCTTACTATGAATAGTTATACCACAACCCAAATTCTCCTTTGAAACTAATATAACAACAACCCTAGTGCAACATAAATGTATTCAACTTATAACAGTGCGACTAATATAAATCTATTCATTCATAAGAAAATCTATAAGCCTTCATTCAATGCAACATCTATACAGGTACTCAAACACATTCAACATTCACAAATATACACATAATCTAACATGGAAACCCATCCAGGAAAAACCACAAAGGTTCTCTTCATCTGGCATGAGAAATATATGCACCTTTTGTTTTTTCACTAGGCTACAGATTTTGTTCTAGATCTTATTCTTTATTTATATAGACTCTTCCTCTCCTCTCATGCTCTCATATCTTCTATCTCTGGTCTTTCTCTACTAGACTCTACTATTGATCTGCACACAACCTGGATTGACTCAGTCTTCTCTACACCCCTGTGCACTCAACTATAGGTTCTTGAACTCAATGCACTTAGAAAATAAACAAACACACTTACACTCATACCCAGAGCTAACAACTCTTAGAGGCTAACAAACTAAAAATGGAGAATCTAACCTGCATATAGCTTGGGTTCCTCCTTTTATAGACTCTTTACATGTCGTTATCTCAGCTGGCTTCACATAGTTAGCCTAACAGACTGTCTTTCCTATTCTAGCGATACATGAGAATAGGCACTAATGTCTTGACTTACAAAGATACCTTCATAAGTGTGACTTCTGTCAGCTCTAGCTGACCTCATATCCACGATCCTTCTGAACTGCCACTTTCTAACGGTTGCACCAATTCATTCCTTCTAACATGGCTCCACTATGCCACATTCTTTCTCTGTCATGTCCTTTCCTTCTATCACACATCTTTATTCTATCGTGGCTTCCTCTTTTGTTGCACATCTTACTTCTTCTTCCTTCCTGTCGTTGCCTCTGTTACAAATCCTTTCCCTTCTCCTCCTTCTTCTTTCTTCTTGTCGTTGCCTCTGTTGCAACTCCTTTCTCTTCTTTTGCTTTCTTCCGCCTTTATCTTGTCTCCATACTTAGGTAGAATTCTAAGTGAATTCTGCTTTCCTTTCCCTAGGCCCAACACATGGTCTTGGTCCTTGTATGAAGAGGTGTGTATTTGGATGCTATTTTGGCTTATGGAGTGAAATAAAAGACAATTTATTGTCTTTATTGATAACAAAATAAAAATCTATAATTATAATAATTATTCAAAATAATATTATTATATTATGAATTTTTATTTTTATTATACGGTTTTGTAATGGAATAAAAAGGGAAAAATATAATAATAATAATAATTTATTATTATATTATAATTATTTGTTTTGATGTGAATTTTAGGGCTTATGAATTATGGAAGGCATGACGATGGCATGGATGTAGCTCAAAATGGGCATGCAAATGGAGGTGGTTGTGTATACAATTGTAGAAGGCTGTGCGGGAAAGAGATGGGAAAGCATGGGTCCGAGGGAAGGGGTACGTGGGAGTTAGCATAGGGATATTGGGAGGAGGGGGTAGGGAAGAGGGAGTGCTCAGAATGTAGGAATGGAGGGGAGTGGGGGTAGAGAAGGAAAGAGATGTGGGGGTTGGGAGGTGGGGGGTTGAGGCACAGTGGGGAGATGCGTAGAGGAGTGGAGCATAAAGAAGCAGAAGGGAGGATTGCAGGTGTGTGGAAAGGGGCATTGAGGAGGGAATATTGGAGGATGGATGCGAATGGAGTGGAGACCACAGGTGGCGGAGGGAGATGGGTAAGATGGAGGCAGGGAGAGGGAAGTAGAAGGATGTATGGAGCAGGAAGAGGAGCATGGGAAGGGTATGACTGTGTAGCAAAGGGATAGACTGAATAGATGAGTGCTAATGAGGATGATGAGCGATATGGTTGTACTATGGATGGAGTATGTAGTGGGAGAGGGGAGCAGGTATGGAATTTTGATGTGAATTTTAGGGATTATTAATTATGGAAGGCATGACGATGGCATGGATGTAGCTGAAAATGGGCATGTGAGTGGAGGTTGCTGTGTATACAATTGTAGAAGGCTATGCAAGAAAGAGATGGGAAAGCGTGGGTTCGAGGGAAGGGGTACATGGGAGTTAGCATAGGGATGCTGGGAGGAGGGGGCAGGGAAGAGGGAGCGCTCAGAATGCAGGCATGGAGGGGAGCGGGGGTAGAGAAGGGAAGAGATGTGGGGGTTGGGAGGTGGGGGGTCAAGGCACAGTGGGGAGATGCGTAGAGGAGTGGAGCAAAAAGAAGCAGAAGGGAGGATTGCAGGTGTGTGGAAAGGGGCATTGAGGAGGGAATACAGGAGGATGGATGTGAATGGAGTGGAGATCGCAGGTGTCGGAGGGAGATGGGTAAAATGGAGGCGGGGAGAGGGAAGTAGAAGGATGTATGGAGTAGGAAGAGGAGCATGGGAAGGGTATGACTGTGCAGCAAAGGGATAGACTGAATAGATGAGTGCTAATGAGGATGATGAGCAATATGGTTGTACTGTGGATGGAGTATGAATTAGGAGAGGGGAGCAGGTATGGAACATAGAGTGGATTGAAGGGAGGTGAGTATGAGAAAAAGAGGAAGTTTGTGTTTGAGTGTTTTGGAGGAGTCAAATCCAAGCTTAGAATAGGAGGAGAAAATCCTCTCTGATACCATTGTCACAACCGTATCTGATTGTTTAACTTCAAGAAGCGTATCTGAATTCCATGTTGAAGAAATGAATGTATGAATATAATAATTGATGGATAATTTACAAATGGGTAGGCCACCTTTAAATATGGTTGGGCATTACATGAAGGCTTGCATCCTCATATTTACAATATATTTAATGTTTCATTCATTATCCTAAACTATTATTTATTATTAATTATTATCTTATTTACTATTTATCTTCGTAAAAAAAGACATAAACTTCATTAAAAAGAAACCATATTACAGGGAAACATAAATGTACATTGAGCAATCATACATAAAACTGCTCAAGAGAGCATAAAAACATAAAAAGAGGCTAATGGAAAGCCAAAAGATACAATAAAACCAGAAATGGGGCATTAAACATGCCCCATAGGATGAGAAACCCAGCCGCAGGTTTTGGCACATTCTTAAACTAACCTAGGTTCACAGCACATCATACCAACAAAACCCATGATATTGTCCAGAAAGGGTTTTATCGCTTTCAGAAACACCTACACAGCAGATGAGGTATCATCCAAGGTACTTGTGGGAACTGCAGGAACCAGGTTTCCGCAATTGTGAAGGGGAACCTTTCTATCTAGAACACTGACATAACTGACAATAACAGGCCAAAAACCGCGATAGTGATCCATAGAGATATCCACAACATTAACCACATTCATAAAATTATAAATAACCAGTGCAGTATCCTGTCATCCATTTATTCATTCATATTTATCTAGTTATGCATTAGTAAACAACAAGAATTCATCACAATCACACATCATGCATGAAAGGCACCAAGATTTAATGTGGAAACCCAAGATGGGAAAAACCACAAAAGCACTCATTTATTATAAAGAGTTGTAGCTCGAATGCTTTAAGTTTGTGCACATAACCTACAAACATTTCTACAAAAATATATTACATCATATCCACGCACACATCCTACAAATCAACCTCAAACTCTATGACTTAGCTTAATCTTCAACAAAAAACCTTGCATACTCTTATTCCCTAATGCAAAAATGTATTTTCTTTTCCAAAACTAGCTAACCCCAAAAGTCCCAACCCATTACATATTTAAAGGCTCTAATGGTTGTTTTACATCCAGCGCCTACTACCCGATCCCATAAATGTATGTGGAAAAAAACTTTGACCAACTAAACCTTTCAGTTGGACTTTCTCAAAACAGTCGGTCTTCCTCAATATTAGCCTAAAAATTCAAAGTTGACCACTTCTTTGACCATTTTTTCATGGCTCCATTCACACCTCAACTGAAAATTCAAGACTGGTACCAAAAATAACCAAAAACAACCTAGGGTTAGAAAGGACATAAAAAAATGGGGGAAGAAACTGACAATGAGCTTTGTGTGTACCAACCTGCTTGTTAACAATAACTACCAATTTAGTGACAGGACAATAGTGGTATAATGCAAAAATATTTGATCTACAAGCCGCAGTACACCCATGCGGTGAAAAGGACGGATTCCTTTAGGGAAATTTAATTGTGTGTACGAAGAATGTATAGCATTATTTAGGGTACTTATCAAGCCTCACTACCATGACCTCGCTCCTTGCACACCAAATAAAAACATTGTTATTCTGTCAACCCCTAAGCAACGGACTGGTGATTTATAGTATGGTCATCTCTATCTCTAGCACAAGCACAGTTGCATCCGAGTCTGTATCACCCACGCCGATAATGGAAGATGTTGTTGTATATATCCAACCACCAATGGGACATGTTAATGTGAGAACCACTCTTGGATTCCAGAAGAAGGCCACTAAACCAATTGAAAGCAAAGACCAAGCCCTCCAGTGACTCAACAGGAAAAATGCACCAGCACTAAAAAAAGGAAGGAAAGAGCAGTAACATCTCCGAAGGCAACTCCACCAGTAGAGGATTTTGAGACACAAAATTTATTGTTGCCATATGTCCCACCCTGACACAGAAATGCACTAGAAGTAGCAATCCCAAAGAACGGAAAGGATCCGCTGATGGTTCCCCTAGTACCAGAGGGTGTGAAGGTAGTAAAAGATATTGTTCCCAAGGTGCAAAAGTTATATTATGGTGATCATGATACCAAGATACAATAGTCTTGGACCGCAATAAGTATATGGAAATTGTGCAAGAAACACTAGAGGCACCTCAAATATATGTTGCACAGGAATGGGCTAAGCAATTAGAGAAGTCTGGCATATTATCGTTGTTGTATATGCCACATTTTGGGTGCGGAACACAAATTAATACTTGTGTTAAGCAGTTACTTCTACTTTTTCATAATGGGGTTCTCTGGTTAGGAAAACCTATCTCTGTGACTTTTGATCTCATTGCTTCCATCACAGGCCTACCAAATGAGGGGATGGCCCCAACACCACTGCTCAAAAAGGATCAACAGGAATCCATACTAAGTAGATGAAAGAAAATTTTGGTGTGAAAAGAAGTAAAATAGGGTTTTTATTTGTACCATTAATAACCCCACTGTTACCTTTGTTGTGAAAGTATTAGCATCGAAGTTACTCCACAAAATGAATTCAGACCGGTGTATAGCAGGAGCAATTGTGCTCGCATACCTCTGCACCCAAGGAACTTAGATCAATTGGTGTCAATTATTGTTGAATGAGCTTGTTCGAGACACCACTGATGCCGAGGAAAGGGTTCGACATTTTACTATTCATGGATGTTGATTTTAATCTCATTCATTACATGGGATGAACCAAAACACTATCAAGGGGTTAACCTATAGGTACCGTGTCAAGGGGCGAGTATCAGAACCTATGGTTTGAAAAGAAGCACAAATCACGACAACAGGTGAGCAATATTGAATTCTTTATGCATGTGGAGGCTATAAGAAGTATGTCCAGGCTAGATGTCGCCATGGTCCAACAATTTTTCCCCATTTTCAAGTTTGAGGTTGGTTTGCACAATTTTTACCTATAGCCACGATAGCAGCCACACCAACTGAATATACAAGCCAAGTTTATCATGACTAAGGAATAGATCCAAGAAATTGTTAATCAATGGCCAAAGGAATGGCGTGTTCTAGTATCCAAAGAACAAATCCAATAGCAGTACAACCAATTCTAAGATGAGGAATAAAGTGAAGAAGAAGACCACACGGGGAGTGGGAATTCTACTAAAAGTCACACCCCCTCAATACCAACATACCTAGAATATGAACATGAGGAGGGGGAGCCTTAGGAAGAACAAGTTGAGGAGGGGGAACCTTAAGAAGATCAAATAAGAAGATTAAAGCCGACCGAACTGCAAACACTGTTAGCTTGGACAATGATGATATGCAACTCATTACTGAAGCAATCACCGAGGTAGCGCAATCTAGTTTCAAGTCTATAGGAGAACGAGAAGAGGAACTTTCAGGTACAGTCACTAACCTTCTTAAGGTTCTCTGTAAAGTAGTGGAAGAAGTTAAGATTGTTGTTGATGGTCCAAGTGCAACAACAGATTCCCGAGCTCCATTTGAAACATCACGAATGGAGCAAACTGTGGCCTCTGTGCTGACCCTGCCAATAACAATATAGGTCCCTAAAGTTGTTGTTAGGTGTGGAACCTTGTAATTTAATCTTGATTTTTAGGATACTAACCGGTTCATTATAATTTTTCATCTATGCATATGAATGAAGTGCATGTTGTCCAGAATGTTGTTAATGCAAATAAGGTTGCGTGAGCACCACCTAGATATCAAGGTAAAGGCTTCACATCAAGACCTCAGGAAACTAAAAAGTGAAATTCAAGAGTTTGAACAAAAGAAACTAGAGCCGGATGGTAACTACCAGAGAATCAGTGAAGCAGTCACCTTGGCTTGTAGCAGCTTGGAAGATGAAGGAATAACACCGGAAATGGCCCTCAATGCAAAAATAGCACAATTAATGGAATTAGTGATGGACCTTAAGAAAAAAGTAGTACATCTAAAGGAGCAAAGGACACCCAACACACCTCCAGAAGTGTTGGCACAAAGAAGAGACACAACTACTCAGGATGTGAAAGAAAAAGAAACTGCCCAACAAACATGTGCTAAGGATGTGGACCAAGTATCCCAGACTTGGGAAACCTTAATTGAAGATGAGAAATCACAGAAGATTGCAAATGATCTCACTGTGGTGGAAGCAAATATCACACAGATATGAAATGAGATAAAATAGTTTCCCTTGGAGTAGAAAAAGGTTAAAACAACATAAATGTGTATCCTACAACAACAAACCATTGCGTTGCGTGCATAGCAGCAGTAGCACGAAGAAAAGGTAGAGGAGTTACAAGTACAAGTAGAGAGGGTCACAGGGCTAATTCAACCTTTGCACCAGAATTTCCGTGAGGTAGTGGACTCAATAGAAAGTAGCATGCTGAGACACGTCAGTTTTGACCTGGTGGAGCTCATGCATAAATTCAAAGAATAAGTGCCCACAGAAAAAGAGAAACTGTTGAAAATCATGGAGTATTTTCATAGTAAACTAGACGCAAGTATGATTTATGGAGTAGTAGCTTGCGTGGATTGGGATGAGCCACAGATGAGTGTTGGGGACCTGTTGGGCCTGAGACATAAGGGAAGAATTCATTTAGAATTATGCCTAAGTAGGAAAGAAGAGGGTAAAGAAGAAGAAGAAGGAGCTACAACAGAAAAAAAAAAACATCAAAGAAGAAGAGAAGGATGTTGCAACAGACGAGGGAATATAAGGAGAAATGTAAAGAGAAGGCACGGGACAAGGAAGTCACACCTATTTTGTAAGATATGACAGAAGGAGAGAGAAAGAGATAAGATGACATGGTAGAATATTCACAGAAGCATGCATGTAGATAAGGTAATGACTAGAAAGTGACAGTAAGGCAGAACGCTGAGAAAGCAGTAGCCCTTAGTGATCATGGGTACAATCTAGACTGGAGCTAGAAAAAACCACATGCGTAAAGGCATTTTTATAAGTCAGGCCAATAGCGCATTTTTGGTCATGTATTGCTAGAATAGGAAAGAAAGCCTATTGGCTGAAGATAGTAAGTCAGTTGGGAGAATGACTGAATGTTTGAGTATGTATCAAGTCAGTATTGAGCCTGTAACAAGAATGTATAGAAGTTATATCAAGTCTGTAACAAGGCTATAGAAGGAGAAACCCAAGCTGTAAATGGGTTAGTCCATTAGCTAGTCTTGTTTATACGATTTTGAGTTGAGTAGTTGATACAACCGTTTTGAGTAAGTGTCTAGACTCTTGGGAAAGATGTTGGATCTAGAATAGAGGTAGATAGTTTTGGTTAATGACTTTGGATCGCTGAGTCCATAAGAGTAGTGGTTCTGCAGCTGAGTGTGCAGACAGGTAGAGAAGGTTGAGTCGATCCATGTTGTGTGCAGATCACTGAGTAGGAGTAGAGTAGAGTGATAAAGATAGAGAATATCAGAGAGCATTAGAGGGAGGAAAAGTCTATAGAGATAGAAGATAAGATATTGAACAGTGTTTGCAGCTTTATGTATAGACAAAAGGTGCATTTATTTCCTCATGCCAATGTTAGATGAAGAGAACCTTGTGGTTTTTTCCTGGAGGGGTTTCCACATTGCATGTTGTGTATATGTGTGAATGTTGAGTATCTTAGACAAGTGCATATTTACTGTGTTTAATGATTGATTGGTTATTGTGCTTTAAAGGAATAGCTATATGATTTTTGTATTTTAGTAATGAATATGTCTATGATGTTTTTTCACTGTGCATTTGCGTAATATTGCATAAAGAAGGAAAAATCATACTTCTATGTTGACATATAATGTGAAAACCACCAACCAAACTTCCCACTATTCATTGGAAACCTTGGCGGAGATCCAAGGACTTAAAACACCCTCCTGTACAAACTATGGAAATGTGGTTGTGGAAGTTACCCATAGAACTGATATATCTTAGGTGAGATGGCATCTGTGTCACAAGTGTTGCCAGCTGGGCTCTGCTCCATTGGGTCGATTCATTGGGATTTGTTGTGTTGACCAAAAAGGGGGCTGAACCTGGGTCAGAGGGAGAAAATACAACAGACCCATACCCATACTAAAACAATAAAACCACACTAAAATAAAATATATACATATATATACTAGGTACTGATGCAATATTTTCTAGGCATAGTACCTTTTTAGGTACAACCCATTGTAAGGCTTCGCGAAAGGTATTCCTTCATAGTCCACTAATTCATAGGCCCCTTTTTCCAAGACATTTCTAATGATATAGGGACTGCACCACATTGACTCCATCTTCCCTTTCCCCAATTTATCATGTTTCTAATCGTATGTCAGAACAAGATCTCCTTCATTGAAGATTCGAGGTTGAACATATTTATCATATTGGGCCTTGGCTCATTTCTTGTGTGACTTGTTAGGCATAGCATCATCTCGCCGTGTCTTGTCAAGGTTAGTTATATAAAGGAATTGCTCTTCCTCAGTTGAGGTGTTTGTTAGAATTTCAACAACTAGTTTCAGTGACGTAATTTCACATTACATAGGTAAAATGACTTCTAGACCATAGACCAATTGGAAAGCTGTGAAACCGTTCGTTGTTTTCACAGAAGTTCTATAGGCCCAAAGTGTCGAGAATAGAGTTAAATGCCAATTTGATTTGTGTTCTCCAACCATCCTATGAAGTATGGTCTTAAGGACTTTGTTAATGGTTTCAACTTGGCCATTAGCTTGTGGATAGTAAGGGGTTGATTTTTCATGACGAAAACCCAACTTGGTGCTTAACTCATCCATCATATAATTACTAAAATGAGATCTGTGATCAGTCACTACAGCCTAAGGAACTCCAAACCTAGAAATTACATGGTAAACAAGAAGAGGGAGAAATTCTTACCATCCTCAACATATGTAGGCATTTCATCCCATTTTGTAAAATAATCAACAACTACAATGATGTAACCGTTCCCCCTAATTGAGGGAGGATTACAATGCATGAAATCCATCCCCCATTTGGAGAAAGGGCCAATGACAATAATGGGATGTAGCGGAGTAGGGTGGGAACGCTTTTTTGGATAAAAGAGATGGAAGGGTGGGAACTTTTGGACCACTTCACGACAATCCTTGAATATCGAGGTCGAAAAGTAACCAGTGCGAAGGATTTTTTGAGTTGTATCCATCCCAGACATATGACCACCACATGCTCTAGAGTGGCAATCATTCAATACTTGTTCAGCCTCATCATGTGTTAAACATTGTCGAAGAATGGAATCAATACCATGCTAGTATAAGGTATCATTGAGAATTAGTTAATATTTACCGTGATGGTGAATGCGCCGATGATCATCGCAAGATAGGTCAGGATAAAATCTCTAAGTTTGGAGATACATGATCAAATATCCATACCAAGGTTATGTCATGCTGATTAGGAACAATAACTCATCAAGAAATGAGTCATTGGGCTCAATTTTCATGATAGCACGAAGAAGATCACACATCAACTCTACAAAAACTAAGGATTTCTTGGAATTAGTCTTAGCGAACTCTAGGTAAAATTCTTGCAGGATGATGATACAATGAGAATATTTCCCACCAAGCACTTGATAGGTCCGGATGTAGTACATGGGGTTTTGATCCATGAGAATGGTAGTTTTGCGAAGTAGGATGTAACGACAAAAATGTTGTGCATCAATGACTGTATGAAAAGCTAACTTCTCCACATGGTAGTACCAAGATTCAAAGTCCATAAGACTCTTACTAAGATAATAAATCACATGTTGTTTTCTGTTCAAATACTCCTACACCAGAACCATACTAATGGTAGCAGTGGAGGCAACAATATAGAGCAGAAAGTTTGTTGAGTAATTAGGGGGGTGCAACATAGGCGAGTGTGTTATGGCTGAGTTTTAAATTATCAAAATCCCATTGAGATTGGTCATCCCAATTGAAGGGAGTGTTCTTATTCAACAAACACATATAACCATGCATTTTTTCTACAAAATTGCACACAAAACGGAGAAAAATGTTTTCCTTCCTTTGCAAAATTTGGAGTTCTGTGATGTCATTTGGTGGGGTTAAGGCCACAATCACAGTAATTTTCAAAGGGTCAATCTAGATGCCATTTTTGCAAACAAAAAATCTAAGAAGACATCCGGTCTCCATAAAAACGGCGCACTTATGTGGATTAAGTCAAATATGATAATGAAAACATCAAAGGAAAATGTCCCTAAGATTCCCTAAATGATCCTCTCTCCATTGTGAATGAGCAGACAGGTCATCCAGGTACAATTTCACAATGTGATTGATATCATGAAAAGCATAGGACATGGCTCGTTGGAATGTGTCTCCAGTGTTTTTCAAGCCAAAAGGTAACTTACGATAAGCAAAGGTTCCCCACAGGAAAATGAATTTCGTTTTGTGCTGGCTGGTAGGTAGTATTTCAATCTGATTGTAGCCAGAGAAGCCATCCATAAAGGAGAAGATGAAACTTCTAGCATATTTGTCAATGATTTGATCGATGTGGGGAGTAGGAAAGTTATCTTTAGGACAAGATTTTTTAACTCCATGAAGTCGATGCAAACCCTAATAATGCTCTGCTTCTTGGAAACAATAACACTATTAGATACCCACTCAGTCAATCTCATTGGATAAATGAAACCAACTTTCAAAATTTTTTCAACCTCAACTTTTATCACTGCAAATTTCCTTGAGTGGACTTGACGGAGTTTATGCCTAACCAGTTTTTCCATCGGGTAATTCTTGATATCATCTACAATGATGGATGGCTCAAGCCCTGACATTTATTCGTAACTCCAAGTAAAACCATCTTGGAATTATTTGAAAAGAGCTTGGTATTATTCAATTTCTGTTGTTGAATAGTTCTGGCTAATGTGAACATGTTCTACAACTCCCGCCTTCACCAATCTGTCGATGGGAATAGTTTGAGTAATGTTGCACAAATTCCCTTTAGAGTCAACATCCTGTAATAACATAGGTGTTTGAGGATGTTCGACAATATCAGAACTGATAAGAGATACAAAATAGGAATCCACCAATTCGACATTAGGAAGAAAATAATATCTATGATGATGATCTACCCATAGGGATTCATCCGAACTCATAATCTCCATAATAGACTCATCTGACAGAAAATTTTGTAAGAGATAATCTAGAGTCAGGAGAGGGAAATATAGGCAATAAGGTAGATGGTAAGGATCCAAACCTACTCGATGTTGATCATCAAAGTAAGCATCAGAATTAGATTGAATGGCAATAGGGATTTATGAGGACACAGAGAAGGCACTTCAACAATCTCTTTCCCTATGGACATCCCCCCGGCAGTGGATGATATCATGTTCATCGTAGAAACTTATGTACTAGGAGGGGGAGCAGTAGATGGAAATACTCCCATAAGGGATGAATATTTCAAAAGTATGAATCCTGTGGATTGCTAAGGAGGAGAGGATTTCCCCAACATAGGAAATTTGTTTGTTGTGGTGGTAGTGATATCAGATGAACAGTAATCAAGCTGATCAATGGTTAGAATCTTTCCCTTGTGAGGAAATTGGAGAGTGAGAAATACTAAGGGAGCAACTTCCGTCATAGATTAAAACCAATTTCTCTCTAATAATAGGTTGTAATCTAATGGAGCGTCGACTACTTCTATGTGGATATAAATAGTATTAACCCCCCAGCTTGATAGATAATGCTAGTAGGAAGCTGTGAAGATGAAAACCTCATATGTCAAAGGATTTCAAGGTGGTTGGTGACCGATTAAGTTTAGGAGAGATGATGGCTTTCCAACAATTAAAATAAAACTGAGGTGGAATCTCCTTCGTCCAATACACTTCGATGAAATTTCCTACCTACCACCCTAGTCATGACTTGAAACATGAATTGGTGGGATAACCTCGATTTGTAGTTCTCCATGCTAAAAGTGATTGTAGTGGAATTCTTTGGATCTAAGGCCCCTAGGGATACCAACAAGTTTTTATGCTATGTAGGGAAACTTTGGAGTACTTCTAGTGTAGACATGGTGCAAGGTTCCTGAGTTAAAACTTCAACAATGTTGTATAATTGGGCATCTCGAGCGCTTGGATTGAAAACTGACTTACGGATTGTACTCCTAGGAGGGTGTAAAATCGTGTCAAAACTATGTTTATCAATGGTAAGAGGGCCATTAGAAGGAGGTGGAGGAGAATAATTGGCATAAGGAGTCTTCTCAGGAGAAGAACCTTCATCTTGGTTCTCAGGAGGTTTATGATATGTTTGATTCTGTGTGGTCAGTGAAGCACTCTCAGCGGACATCATTCTGATTTCCTCGGTGGAGGAAGAGGGATCATGCAAAGATGTATGGTGGATTAATTGTTGTTGGGATGGGAAATGATAAGTTAAAACCACCAGTGTGGGATTACGTTTCAAAAAATTATTGATTTCTTCACATCGAGGGCACTCCTTTGTGAAGTGATCACCTACACACAACATGAAGTGGTACTTAGCTTTCTGCTTGGGCTTTGACTCGTTCTCTAGAGTTGTGGTCTTGGGATTCTCCTATTGGTTTCCAAATTTTTTATTTTTACCTTTACCTTTTTCTTATTACTGGTTGTTTGTGAATATTGGATAACATTCACCTCAGTGGAAGAAGTAGAATAAGAAGAAGTAGCAGTAGAAGAACTCTGCTTCTTGGCAGGTTTCGCTGTGGATAGAGGTTGGATTGAACCTACAACACCATCTACATGAGTTTCAGTAGGTGGCTTAGTGGGATCGATGCTGGGATGAGGAGAATTAGGGATCAAATCATATAAGGTGTCAGACTTAGAATAAATTAAGTCCAAATATTGAGCTCGGCTAATAGACTGTTCCTCTGTAACAACACCTCCCATAGCGACATCTCAGTAAATAGGAGGAAACAAAGATTTAGTAAAACATTCAGCTAATAGTTGATTCAGAATAGGATCTTTAATTAACCTTCGACGTCTCCTCCACTCATGAATGTGATCGAATATGTGAGTGGAAGTATTATGTCGAAGAGAGGTCAAAATATCTGTACCGGTTTCATAACAGATGAGTAGCTAGAAATGGGTAAGGAATACAATTTCCAGTGAATTAAGTTCCACGAACAAATGTTGTGGTAGTTAAATATATCACTTAGTGGTTGTGCCAGTCAAATTTCTTTGGAAGACCCTCAAACGAATGGAGTCATCCATCAAGGAGTTCAAATAACACCACAGATGGAAGCTCACAACGTGGTTTTCTGGGTCTTCGCCCTATTTCCCGTTAAACTTGGGGATGTTTGATGGTAATTTGACTGGAATTGCTAGCCATAAAGTGGTATGTTGGATGGGATCATTAATCAATTTGGACAAGTTTGTAAATTCCAAAGTAGCCAAAAATGACAATTGTTGGTTAAGTTGCGGGTTTTGGTAATACTGATAAGGAATTTGTGGACCAATAAGATTGTAAGTTGATTGATAAAATGGTGTTGACGACATTCCCATGACTGGTTTATTATGTGGTTGATTCAAAAATCATCCTCCCAAGGTTCTTCCAAGCGGTGGGATTCCTGGGGGAGGTGGACCTCCAGAGGGTGGGCCTCTAGGTGGTGGCCGTCTTGGTAGGGTGTGTCCCTCTGGAAGGTGGACCCTTGGTTGTAGGACCTATATAAGATGGACCTCTAGATGGATTACCTCTAGAAGGTGGACCTTGAAAAAGAGGACCTCTAGGTGGTGGACCTCCATAACCTCCAACAGTATTGACAGGTGGTCCTCCGAGTACGGGAACATTTGACCAATTAGGTTCCCCCCATGGGGTGTACATATTTTTGGGGTAAGGTATTCTAGGATAAACAACACCTGAGGCTGTAGGTTGATAATTGTAATTGACTATAGGAAGTTGATTTCCTGGGTAAGTATAACCCCATGATGGTTGACTAAAGACAGGTTGGACACATGACGGTTGTCCCATACCAGAAGAAGGGATAACCACATTGATATTCGTGGAAGGTATATTGACTGTAGAGTGTCCTACAACAATATTTTTCCCCATACTAGAAATGGTTCCCTTGGTTGACAACATAACTTGGGCTAGGGGTTACCCCAAGTGGTGGGAGATACAAGAGAATTAGAAATAGATGGGGTATTTTGAGTTGGTAGGGTAGCGATTGAGGGTTGACCTAAATCATAAGTGGCCATATTTTCAACCAGTGACCCTGTGTTAGGAGCCATAAGAGATTGTGAAAGAGCGTGGTATGCCGGGAAGGATAATTCTGAATGGTGGGGTAGAGGAGAAATAATCCTTCTCCTTATGTTCCCCAACCCCACAAGAAACTATATTTGCTACGAATGAAGAAATCCTTGGACCAGTTTAGGAAAATCTTGCTCGTTTGTGTCGCCACTTTTGTTACTAGAAATACTTAGCCAATGTGGACAGAGGTTGTTTCCCTAGCATGAAACACTCATTACTAGAACACAACAGCTACACAACATAGAAAATTTTCTTAGGATTGAATAAACCCCTTGAATTGGCTACTCTTCTTACCTTCCACATGCCGCAAGGGTTTGATCTTGGAATTGCTTGGTCTCTGCGGATAACCTGCAAGAAACACAAAAAAATACAAACCAAGATAAGAGTAAAAAGACAGCTTAAAATCCTATGTGAAAGACCAAGTAATTAAACAAAAACACAGTATGATAATCGGACTTACAAGTGCATGTGGAAAATAAAATACATTTGTATTAAAACTACAAACAGGGAGAGTTTACAACCAGTTCCTTGGTGTTGAGAACTCTTTCTCAAATGAACCTTGCCTAAAATACTCAAGCTTTCCTACTAATCACCTAAGAGTCTGACTAAATTTGGCCAGAATTTGGATGCAATAACACATTCTTCTTGCTCTTACCCATGAGAGGTAAGCTAGTATATAAAGGCATGAGAGGATAGTATCGGTTGAGGATTTCGTGGGATAGGTGGAGGGGTGATCCTAGGAATATGGATCTCGAGCTCCAGGTGTCCTAAACCATAGGGATGAGGCTTCCATGAAGGCAATATTCGTGAAGTCTCTTGAACTTTCCTTTTTTCCCTCATAACTCAATCACCACTCCTTGTTCAAGGGGAACAAGTGTTACCAAGTGGACATCGCACCCTATGCATGGGCAGCATGTGATGGCCCCACTTCTTGTAGAAATAAAATAAGCGTTACTGATATGGGTACCGCATTTTGTCTATAGGTAAAGAGCAGTGGTGGCCAAAACTATGAAGTTTTTCATCCTTGCTCATTTCCAACTTCAACCTTTGAAAATTTAAGGCAAATACTGATATTTTTGTCCCACAACATGATGTTGACGAGAATCAGGTATAACACATCGATGACATAAATTTCTCTTTAGGAGAACCATTTAAGGAAGAGAAAATAGAAATATCCTTTGTCATATGATGAGCACATCCAGAGTTGAATATCCATTCGGTTTCACTAGCACATGCATATAATTTCTGAGAAGCATTGATAATGAAGGTATATTTTAAATAGGTCATTTGGTCGACTATCAAGTTAATGAACTATCCTCAAGATGATTTACCTTTCCTTCTAAATACTTCATCTTCTTTTAAAATTTCTTCTCAACATGTCCCACCTTAGCACTATATCGATAGGTATTCTTCTTATGACCCTTCTTCATAGATGACAAATATTTGGTATTCCCCTTTGTAGGTTGGTCAATACATTCTTGTCGTAGATACAGAACACCACGCTCTTTAAATTTTTCTTTGTTTGTGCTTTTTATCTTCCCCTTTGGTAAGTCTAGCCATTCTACATTGACTGGATATTGGAAGGAAAAGGATGTCACAATATTCTCCTCAGACACATGCTAGAGGAGATAAAGAATTTAAAGATAAATTTTGAGTGAGTTATGTTCATGCATGTCTATAGAGAAATGAATTGTGAGGTCGGATCTCTCTCAAAAGATGGAGTTAATATGAAAAAGGGTCAATGGCTCATTACAAAAGTATAGATGAGAACAAGATCCAATTATTTCCACATTCCTTTTTAATGACCTAAACTGTATGCTTATTTAAAGATACATATATTGAAATTACCCGTCACTCCCTACAAGTCAAGAAAGTTCTTTTTCCAAGTTCAAGAATTTTTTTTCTGGATCCTACGGGCATGGAAAGGAATAAATTCCTTTGAACTATTTTTTCCTGATTTAATGAGAAGCTAATGATATAACTAAAAGTATCATGGGCTCCTTGCATGACCAAAACGTCTTGGGTCAAATTGCGAGATCAAATTATGTTTTTTTGGTGAACTATGATTTGTCTATATATGTTCTATTTGAAGTAGTGTGTTGCATCACAAAACTCCAATAGGTTGGAGATGTTTTGGTAAGTTTTGGAGTAGTTTTGGGTCAAATTGAGAGATCAGTTTATGTTTTGTTTGTGAACCATGATTTGTATATATATGTTCTATTTGAAGCAGTGTGTTGCATCACACAACTCCAATAGGTTGGATATTTTTTTGTCAGTTTTGGAGTAGTTTTGCTCAGTAATAGTATTACTGACACTATTATGGCTTATGAGAAAAGTAACTTTTTTCATTATTCATGCCTGAGGTAGGTATATAATTACCATTTAGTCAAACAATAGTTTTGGCTTTAATTAGTTTATATACTTTTTGAAATTTTTTGCAAAAGTTTTATAAAATTCATACATTAAATTAATCTTTTAAAAATAAAATTATATTTATTTTTTTTATTTTATGATTGGCTTATTTTAATGATTTGACTAATTTTCTCTTATGTGCAAATGAAATTGTCAAATATAAAAAAATATTTAAAAATATAAAATAAAAATAAAAATATATAACAGTGCCATGTGTCTTGTTTATTGTTTATTAAAATAGTGATAATGATTAATCTTGATAGANTATATATATATATAAACTTCAACATATTAATAAAAATAAAGATGAACTTTTATATTTTTTGCTATTTCTAAAAATCTATTTGTTGGTTTATTCAAACAAATATGATGAGTAATATTTTAATTAGTAGATATTATGAAGATAATGATTAACGTCCACTGAGATCAACTTTGGTATATCATACCTTAAGAAGGATAATACTTGGTTTACTTTAAAATGTTGTTCTTGTGCTAAAAAAACTTGTTAATAAGCTTTCCAAGCTCACTATACTTTTGGCAAGTTAGGAGGTTATGAAGGTTTGTATTGTAGAAAATACTATGAGACTCAGATCTAATGTCAGTGTAAGCAGGGCACTTTAAGAGAAAGTGATTTTTCATCAGGGATGATTTTAAGGAACCATACTTATTTAAAAGTGTATAAATGTTGGAGAATGTTACCAATTCTTAAAACGTCAACTATAAAATGTTTGGCGATATTTTTCAAAAAATATTTTAATTTCCAAGGATTTTATATTGTTTATATAATAATTTGGCAATTTTTAGGGTGAAAATTTTTTACCCCATCAAAATTGGGCAAAATAATGCTTCAAAAAATGCAAAATGGCGAATCTTTTTTGGGAGAAAAACATGGAAAAATAGCCCACTGGGCTAAAAATCGCCCCTAAAATTATCCCTGATTTTCATCCTCAATGCTCATAGACTCACATAGATGGAAAACCCTTTTTGCCCATGGAGTTTTATGAATAGACCAGTGCCTTGTTTTGTTATGGTGTTCATGAAAGTTCGTTCTAATATTGGCTATATTAATTTTCTTCTACGATCTAGTTATTACCGAGATATACTTTTGATTTCCCAAATTAGGGTTAATGACCGCCTTATAGTATCTTAATTTTCTCTTAACCGCTAAATTTTCCTCCCACCACAATTTCTCTTTAAACTTAGAAGTAATAATATTTTTTACATTATCAATGTTCTACAAAATGTCGTTTTCATCAATTCCCCAATGGTTTAACCAAGTGATGATATCTTTACACCAACCCCGCTTGAGGCGTAGTTGGTTTTGACTTGAGTTTAAAGCAATTTTAGGAATTCTCTCGTTTCTCATTTTCTTTATCTTATGCTTATACATAAGTTACCTAGTCATATCCATGATCTCGATGGGGGAAAGACCCACTTTGATGAGGATAATAGGATAAGGAATATTACTTTTAATTTTGAGGTTATAATTTATAAAGCACTTCTGGATTTGCTCAATCTTCCTCCAAGATTCTCTAGAAATGTTGCACCCCCATACTTCACAACCATATAAGATAACAAGGATGACAATAGTTTCAAACATGAGCTTATTTTGTCCCACATGACTGGATTGATTGATTTACAGTTATTTTCAATACAAAAATAAGCTTTCCACCCTCCATTCATCCTTCTCTCAATGTTATAGTTCCAATTGAGCTTGCGATGAATATCAATTCCGAGATACTTGTAAGAAGTCACTTCCTCTATATTTTTATTATCATAAATCAAATTTGCATAGATGTCTTTCTTAGATTTTATAATCATGATTTTTGTCTTGTTGGTCTTAATAGTCATACCCATGTTAGAGAAAAATATTTAAGAATTCTTAATTACTTATCGAGTTCAGAAGGACGTCTTTCCATAAGAACAATATCATCAGCATAACATCGGAGGATGATAACTATCCCAGCTAAGATTCTACCAACACAACCTACTTCTTCTAAACACCTTTCTAGCTTACCAATGTAAATGCCGAAAAGGGTAGGGATAGGGGGCATCCTTGTTTAACTCTAATATTACAATCTATATCCATTTTCCACCCCTCATTATTCTTAAACTTGGCAGTGAACTTTTTGTATAACCTTATCGTGACAACTCTCAAATCAAAATGAACATTATTCTCCTCTAGCCTATTCCACGAGTTAATTCTAAGCATTGTATCAAAATATTTTCTAAAATCCACAAAGAAACAAAATATGTTAGACTTATTATCACAACACTCCTCTACAATGATCCTAATCATAACGAGGTGGTCCATGGTTGAATGATTCCTTCTAAAACCTGCTTGGCCTTTAGCTCACTGTTACCGGATAAATCCACTCAATCGGAATTAAGCCATATCTCCCTAGTCCAAGGGGATCTAGAACAAATCAAATACAATATACAATATACTTTCCTATATCAATCAGAAATGCAAAGAACAGATAGATCACTTACTTGATATTTGCAGATCCTCTTCTCTCTTTGTTGATCCAAGCTCCAGAATCTTTATATCTTCAGCTGCAAAACCCTGTCAAGCAAGTGAAACAAGCAAACAACATATGTGTATCCAAACATATAATTAATCTAAGCTAGCAGTTAAGGAAGAAATCTATAAACATTATCAACACAAAAATGTTTATGGAAAGAGATTTGTGTTAATGTAATCAATGAGATACATAGAATTACAATGAGAAGGAACATCACAACCTAGCCTTAACGTTGAAATCTTCCATCCAACAATGCAAGCCAAAGCCTCCAAAGCAAGATAGTAAGCCACCTATAAATTCCACCTACATAAGAGTACCATAGACCTCCCCCCTTTCCAAATGGAGAGAGGGTTTAATTTATAAGGTTAAAGGGATAGAGTAGGTTGAGGATTAGGAGGAGGGATCAAAGGGATCTTTCCTATAGGTTAGGAAACGAATGCCACCTCACCTAGATGATAGGGATAGAGCTCCACCTCATCCACCTTCGAGAAGGGACTCAAATCTTCATTTTTCCCCCTCAAAGTAGCACCGATGCACTTTCCAAAAAGGAAAAAAGCGTCATCGGCAATCCTAGTAGTGGGAGACAGAGCGCCAGTGTTGGCGCCCCTAGCATGAATGGAAAAAGTGCCTTCGATGGTCCTAGCATGAAGGACAAGAGCGCCGAACTTCCTAAAGAGGCAAAAAAGAAAGAAAATATTCAATCTCAATCAACTTTAGCAGAGAGAAATTTGGGGATTAGGCAAAGGGTTGACACATGGATCAAGTCCAAGATTTCGGTGTAACACTCACTTACCTTCAATTTCTAGCCATTCATTGATCTTTGTTTCTAAGATAATACCATATAACTTATCTAAGAGAGGGATAATCATAATAGTCTGATAATTAGAGGGGTCATTTTTATCACCACTTTTGAAAATAGGAATAACTAGGCTTTGAGTTCAAGGTGTAGAAAACCCTTTCTTGACCGCTAGATTAAAGAGTTTGTGGATGTTTGGGATGAGGACAAGCCATCCAATTTTGAATATTTTCGCTTGGGAGCCTTCAATGTCTTTGGCTTTTCCATTTTCTAAGCACTTAACCCCGAAAGCTATGTCTTCTAATAAGAAAACTTCTTTTGTTGTAAGAAGGGTTTGAATGTTATCTCTGATATTTGGGGATTCATAAAGCTTTTTAAGATAGGAATTCCAATATTTTAAAGCAATTTTATTTTATTCTTTTGTTTTGCGAGTTAGAATTTGCCTACAAAGTTTAATAATTTATTTAGTCTTTTGATTGTTAATAGAAAATTTTAGATTTTATTTTGATAAAATTTTGTTAGTAAAAATATGCAAATTTTATAAAATCTCCAAAAATCATTATACAATTAATATCTTCAACATCAAGTATTTAATACAATTTTTATTTATTTAAATTACAATGACATTTTCTTATAACTTCCTATTTATTATCCAACACACTTCAAATTTAACTATGAACTATATATAACTATTAAATTAAAACATTTACAAATTATTAAATTAAACTTGGGTATGTATAACTATAAAATTAATAGGCATAAATAACTATTAAATTAAAACATTTCTAAATTATTAAATTAAACTTAGGTATTTAAAATTATTAAATTAAAACATTTCTAAATATTAAATTAAATTATTTCTTAGGGCATGTATAAGTAGCTGTTCTACTAATTTCACTTGTTAATAAAATCATAATCTCTTTCTTATGAAAAAAAATAAACATATATCAAATACCATCCTACATCTTTGTAGTTAATTATATAGTTTTACAAAAATATAAGTTCATAGCAAAAATAAATAAACATTGATGTAATTTATTTTATTTATTAAATTAAATGAAAAGTATAATATACATTTAATCATTATAGTTTATCTTATTATTAATGCAATAGTTGTATTAAATTTGATTCATCGTCAACATTTCGAAGAGAAACGTAATTAGAAAATTTTAAATTTTGTTTCCTTTGTGTGCGTTTTCTTCCTTTACTTTTATGTTAGATTTTGTTTCTCGTGTGTACATTTTTTATGTTAAATTTTTAGTTGTCTTACTATGATTGAGTTTGAATATCAAATGTTGGGATTTTCCATGAATTAGTCCTCTAATAAATGGTGAATTACATTTAAAAAAATCTCTTAGTTTTCTATGTACACGCTATACACTATTGGGTGATACAGCATAGTGTGCGTGCATCACCACTCAAGGACCTATCTTCATTAATGAAATTCTAGATGTTAATACGTTAGTTAAAGTCACCATCAGATTCAACATAATATCATTTTCCATCTTTTTGAGTGCTAAACTTATACATGTATAATTACATGAGGGATATTAATAAACAATTATTATTTACCAACTTCCAAGCGTCTACAATGTTGCTCAGCCTAGTTTTGGATTAGCCCCACTTGATTGTATTTTGTATAAATAAAACATCTACAACAACTATTAACATAAGAGTTCAATAATACATTAACATTTGTAAGCATATACATAATATAATAAGATAAGGCTTCAATCACATAATCACTATTAATCTAAACATAATTTCTTCAACTAAGTCCTTCATTCAGTTAACCACTTATATTATCTTACAGAATACAATCCCATCTTACCACAAGTGTACAAGGGTTAGTAAATTCCATGATTTTTTTCAACATATATTAATGCATTAAATAAATTAATAATAATAACAAATGGTTATGTGCAAACTAATGAGGGTAATTTTTGGCACGTTAGATGCTATAGAAAATTGAAAAATCAAGCATCCTTTAACTTAATTGGATATTTTGAGAAATTACACAAGATATCTTGCTTTGAATAAATAAGATGAAATGTAGGAAATTGATTCACGTTTATGAATATATAAGTTTTATGTTTTCATAACTATGTCAAGTTTCAATTTTGGGCAATTTGTCAGAAAACAGGACCGCAGAGCAATAAGAGATATACAGTTAAATCAATAAACAAGATGCAAAACACATTAAAACATTACAGAGAGACATAGATATAACGTGGTTCACCCAAACAATGGGCTACGTCCACAAAGAAATTGTCAGTCCTTTTATTACAGTCCAGAAAGATGAAGGGATACACCCTGCAGCAAAATCGTTGCACTTCCTCTTCACACTCTCACAGTCTCTCTTCCAATACAATACAATATCATACACAGTCGTGTTACAATGCTTTATTTTATAGGGGAAATATAATGGGAATATTCTAGGGTTAACCCAATACCATGGGTCCACAATACTGTTGGCCAACACACATCCCAAAAAAAAATTCTTGGGGGCTCCGCCCTCGAACCCTCGTTTTCTTAGGGGCACTGCCCCCGAACCCCAAGGCAGGGGGAAGAAGTGTACAATACACCTGGGTTACAAACATGACTGAATAATATCTCTGGATCTAGACAATTACGCTCCAAAACCAACACAATTTTACTTGGCGATTAGGGAAATTTAACCTGATGACTGGGGTACTGGGGTGGTTTAACTCATTGATTGGGGAAGTTTTACCTGGTGACAGGGGAAACTTTACCTAGTGATTTATGTGGGGGTGACTTGACTATTTTAACTAGAATTATTTGAGAGTACATTTTAGCATTATTATTGTAGGGTTATGACTTGACAAAAAAAATAAGAATATCTTTTGATGCTACATAAAACATCAACACTAAGATCGAACTTGATCTTGAAATTCATATAATTGAAACAATAACTGAGTTTCACCCAATTTGTAACCATATTTATAATGCTTACACTTAGTTGTTAACCCGAACTTAAGTTTATATTGTATGAAACTAAACTTATCACTTATAAAACTAAGCCTAATGATGGTGAAACCGAAATTATGGTTGGACACAAGTATTTTTTTTTAGTCGCATCCAAAATTTTAGCATTTCAGACCATTACAAGGAATCTTGATGAAATATCATGTTAATCCTCTGCTCTAATGGATACCTTTCCCAGTTGGGGGGGGGGGGGGGGGGGCCTCTCGGTTGAAAGAATACAGGCTGGGTGGAAAGTTGAGTGCCTACGGTTGGGTGGAAAGTTGTAGTCCAACATTTAGTCACGAGATTAAGTATTTGTGTTATGTTATGTTGTGTTATTAATTATACTTGATTGATTTGGAATGTACAATATATGGTCTTAATCATACTTGATCTCATTCAGTTGTCTACTAACAAGCTTATAATGATAATGACATTACACAAGGTGTGTACAATTGTCCCTTTTATATCTCAGTAGTTGCAAATAAAAATAATGCAATGTGTAATGAATGCTACACATAGAAATTATATTTGGTTGTGTGCAAGAAGTTGATGGACCTTTTAGATGCATTCCTACTTTTAGGAAACACCCTCACGGTACCTAAAAATAAAATGCACTCCTATTATGTAAGGCTTGGTTTGGTAAATCCTGATCATGACATGTCATATGACATGTAGTTAAGCTAAGAAAAACACTCATGCGTTTATATACATAACCACAAAAAATGGGTTTAGTGCATGGCTAGGAAATTAATAAAAATAATAGTTCACATCATCAAGACTTAGGACCTCTAGTAATATTTTAGCATCACCAAGAACAACACCTCAAAAAACCATGCCCAACCTCCCAAGAGCATATTTTTTCTTTGTGTTGTAATATGGGCACCATTCGGAGGCTTTAAGAACTAATTATGGGTCATAGTCCCTTGACCATGCTTGGGTGAGGAAAATCAAGACTTATTCCCTAAAGGTAGTTTTTAACGTTTGCAATCCTTGAACAAGGCATTGAACCTGCACATAGGACCTCTGTATGTGATCTTTTGCATATAAGAGAGAATATGTAGTGCATTAGAATGCTTTTAGCACTAGGAAAGTGTCCATAGACATGGTTGAGGGAGGAAACATAGTCCCTAGGCCCTAACAGAATCTTATAGACATATAGTTCCAAGAACAACACCTCGAACAAACACACATGATATCTTAAGGGTATCCTTAACTTTTAAGTTGGGATATGACCATGATTAGGAGTTTTTTAGCATTAGATATGGAGGATAAAGTGTTAATAATGGTTGGTACAAAAAGCTTTAATTTTAGGTTGTAAATCAACTTTTAGGGATGAAGGTCCATGAATGAGACCTTCAATCACCATAAGTGACCTCTCAAGTTGATATTTTTCATTTGAATGGGGATATGGGAACCATTAGGGGTTTCTCAGTAATATTTATGTGTCTTCGGACCTTAGACATAATAAGGGGATGAAACCTAGGCCTTAGCCCCTAGAGATGCTTCTAGACATCTAGAGCCAAGAATCATGTGTTGAACAACCTCAACAGAGCCTTCCATGGTATCATTTACCTTGAAATGGGGATACTAGTGCTATTAGAACATTTTTGGCACATAGTATAGATATTAGTCCCATTGACATGGGCGGCGGTAAACACTTGCTCCTTAGGCCTTAAAGGAATTTGTTAACCATTTAGCGCCAAAATTGATGCCTCTAATAACCATACATGATGTTGAAAGTTAATCCTTTGAATCTTAATGGGGATATGCATTCCATCATGATTTTTTGAGCACTAGGTATGTGTCTCAAGGCCATGGACATGGTCAGGGGAGGAAAATATGGCCTTAGGAACTAACTAAAGCTTCTAGACATCCAAGGTTAGGAAGGATGCCTTAAATAATCACACATGCCATCTCATAGGTATATTTGGACTATGAATATGGATGTTAGTGGAATTCAGTGGTTTTGAGTAGTAGGTATGGGATCTTTGAGAGTTGATTGAGGGAATATGCTCATTCCTTAGGCCATAAAGAAATATTTGAGGCACCCATGTTAATGAACAATTCCTTCAAGCAGCACACATGACCTACTCAAGGTATTCTTGGTGTCCAACAAAATATGCACATTCCTTTAAGAGGTTTGAGCATTAGATATGGGTATTAAGGAATCAACATGGTAAGGGAGGAAATTGAAGAATCGATCCCTAAAGAAACTTTTTGGAATATATGGTTAGGTATGTACTTACTCACTAGAACTATATTGCTTATTATCCCTCCCTCACTGCCCCTCTCTCATAATATCTCTCCACCTTCTTTATATGTTCCTCACTATCCATCCCTCCATCACTCTCTCTCCCTATTGATTTCCCCTCCCCCTCTCTCTCACACAAAATATTTGTGTGTGTTTTTGTGTCCCCCCCCCACCTCTCACAAACTACCTTTGTCTCTCCCTCTCTCTTCACATTATATTTAACTCCCTCACTATTCCTCTCTCTATCACTCTCTCCCTCCCTTCTCCCTTAATCATTATCCATTCCTTCCTTTATCCTTCTCCCCTACCCTCTCTCTCTCTCTCTCAATTTGTATCCCTCTCTCCCTATCTATTTTCACCCTCCCTCTCCACAGGCTTCTCTCTCTCACAACCTCCCTCTCTCTCCATCACTCACCCCTCCACCCTCTATCTTTGACACCATCTCTCTCTCTCTCTCTCTCTATAAATATCCCCATACATGTGTGTCTTCACATGTGCATCCCTCCCCTTTCTCCCTCCCTTTGTATATACCTGCCCCCACACCCCCCCCCACACACCTTCTATCCCTCCTTCACTTTCTCTTTCCTTTACTCTATCTCCATACCTCCCTCGCTCCCCCTCCTCCCTCTCTATCTTATTCTCTCTCACACTCTCTCTACATCACACACTCTCTCTCTATTATAATCCCTTCCTCTATGTTTTCAACTTATCCCTTCTCCCCAACCCCCTACTTCATTACAACCCTTATTCTCTATTTTATCGCATCTCATTCTCCTCTCTTCAATTTCCCCCTCCTTCTTCCTCTCTCCTCCAAAAAACCCTATTCCTCCTCTAATCCTTAATATCCACCTTTCCATTTACCATTCCTCTCTCTCATGAAACCATCACCCACTTCCTACACTCCACCTTATCCCCCTTCGTCACTCAAGTTTCACATATTGCTTCTAACCCTATACGTCTTCAATACCTCTTATCCTCCAAATAATGCTCTCAATCCCTACTCCCCTTCACCCATGTAACCCATAGTGTTCCCATTCCCTCCATATTTCTCCACTTGAACTTACAAATGCCCCCTCTCAACTATTAACCATATTTTCTCGAACATACAACATCCTCCTAGGCCCTTGACCCTTCTCCACCCCCTCTCAATTATTAACCATTCCCACTTCAACTTCCAACATCCTATTTGGCCCTTGACCCTTTCCCACCCCCTCTTAACTATTAACCATCCCCACTTGAGCTTCCAACATCCTCCTATGCCCTTGATCCTTCCCCACCTCCTCTCAATTATTAAAAATCCCCACTTGAACTTCCAATATCATCCTAGGACCTTGACCCTTATGTTGGAGTCATTTTCCAACAACGCATCATTATTTGGCTTATTTTGTCCTAATTAACCACTTATCAAAATTTTTGACTTAAACATGTGACTGCATCATCAAACTGGATCTCCTCCTTCAATGAGGGAGCCTAACTGATCCTTCTTCTTCAATCAGGGAGAAATTATGGGTTGATCTGCTTGACTTATGTGCCACACTTAGTCAACTGGTAGCTGTTTCACCTACTTTTCAGTTAACTGAAGTAATAAAGGTGCATTTCCCATGATTTATTCTTATTTTGACCTAAATGTAGTTAACTAGAGTGTTAAAGGTGTCCTCACCTAACTTTGGTTAGTTATTTCAATTTATATCACCTAACTGAAGTCAGAAAGGCGCCTCCACCTACTTGTTGGCATGCAGTTGAGTCCTATTCAATTAGAATCAGTCTAAACTGCCTCTGAGTCAGTTAGAGTCAATTATTTTGGAGTTAAGTGGTTAACTGATGTGTCAAGTGGTGTTTAACTGACAAGTAAGATCCTCTCATGTACTCAATTTGAATAATCGTTGGGTCCAAAAACACCCCCTTTTGACCACACCTATTATACCCTTTTTTCCTTGTCTTACTTCTTTCTGTGCACTAGACAGATGTTTTTCCCTCACATTGAGCCTTGAATCTTTACATATATGATTAATTATTGTTTTATCTTATTAATTCCTATGATTTTTATGTTCAAAACTTTGTCTCTTGAATTATTCTAAAACATCATGATTTTATAAAGATAGTTTAATCTTTGAGAAACACAGGTGATGCATAACAAACAACGTTCATTGAATTTAAGAATAGGTTGTCTACTGATCCGGGAGGATCTAAAAAGGACAATTTTCAAAATCATCATATTGCAACAAAATTAGTACCATGTCAAAGAGCTTGTCAATTTGATTCCAACGTTGCAAACGGCGTGTCAAACGAACTCCGGATGCAAAAGATATTGCGTTTTGAAGTTTGGCCCCAACAGGGAAACTTTTGGCTGAAGTGCCACGTGGCACTCCCTCAAGCTGCAACGTGGTAGTCAAAAAGTGCATTCTGGTGACATGGAATGCTGACATGGCATGATGATGTGGTATGATGACATGGCATGCTGATGTGGCATGATGACATGGCATGATGATGTGGCATGGTGACATGGCATGATGAAGTGGCATGATGACTAGCATGCATGCATTTGTGCTTGAAATGAGTTTTAGGACATTCATGCATTTACTCATGAGAAATTGCAAAATGATTAATATTTGAAGTGAGTGGAAAAATTACTCACATATTACTCATTTATTTTATTCCTTGAGTTGTTATGAAGTTAATGCATGGTTGTAACCAAAAAAAAACATGCCATATTTGTAAAGAAGTTGTAACAAGTTGGTTTATGGTTGAAAAACCAACATGCTATTTAAAAAAGGGATTTTGTTATGTAATGGATTATTGTTGGATTTTGTAAATGTCATTATGGGGAAGTAACTAAATGTAAAAACCCAGGGGCATGTGGGCATGAACCATATTTTTGGTTTATGTTCTTAAAAGACAAACCAATTTGTAACTAATCCCAATTTGGAGAATCACATGTATCATGCCACCAAGAGTAGCTTCTCCTATTTAAGCACTTGTCATGTGCATTTGAAGGGGGCTCAAGTTTGGAGAGATGTAGCCCATCTAGGAAGCAAGCATCTGAGAGGCCCCATTGGGGGTCTCCATTGGAGAAGCTCATGGAGAGGCTCCAACTTTGTAGTTCCAGCTCAGAGAGCAAGCATGGCTCCATCATGTTCGAAGGTGATCCAACGTAGGAGACAAAGAAGCAGATTCAGTTCGAGGAGGCAACATTTCAATTTGCATTTGAAGGCAAGTAGTGACCATCTACACTCTCATCCCGAAGGACAAAGGTGAAGGGATTGGTTGGTAAGAGTGTGAATTTGGTTTTATTGATGCAATTGTCATGCAAACATATTGTCGTCTATTGAGACTATCCTGCATAAGATCGTGTGGTGTAGCTCGAGGTTCATGGCTCATAGAGTCAATTGAAAGAGTGCGATTTGCAACATTATGCAAATCTTTGATCTGCTCGAGGTTCATGGATCGTAGAGTCAATTGAAAGAGTGTGATTGGCTACATTGGGAAAATATCTTCATGTCCAAGTTTGGAAACTTCTTGAGACAAAGGAGGAAGGCATTTGCTTGCTTGATTTTTGCAGTCTTCGATTGAGTCCTATATCTTGTGCACTTATGTGACCCATCAGAGGCAGTTATGGTATGGTGGTAGAGATGAACATATGATGAAGAATCTGCAGGTGAATCCATTGTGATGTATCTTATGTATTTGTGCATCTTTGCAATGGATTGGTCACTCTATTTTGGAGTAGGCCCGGAGACGTAGCCAGGAGATCTGGTGAAATCCACAATCAAATCGTGTCCCTAATGTGCTTGAATGATTTTTCATTTTCATGTGGATGATTCTATGTTACACACTTATATTATGCTCATGTTCCCTTGCACTAACGTCAGAAAAACGATCCTATTGGTCCCGATTGTTTTGAGCGGGTTCGATGACTTTCCGGGCTCGCCCCCAGGATCAGATCATCTACAACTCCTATCCTAAGGGGGCCCAATTGAACTCTTCCTATCCACATTTGATCTGATTCCTATAACACTTCCATTGGAGCAGTGTTGGGTCAGCAGGAAGGTCATGCCCCATATGCAATTTACTATATCAGTAAAAACTTGGCCCCCGCTGAACTCAATTACACTGTTATGGAAAATGAATTTTTAGCCATTTTCCATTCCATCAATAAATTTAGACACTATATTACTGGATACCCTACTTTTGTGCACACTAACCATTCATCCATTAAGTGCTTGATGAACAAACCTGTTACAAATGCTAGAATAAATAAATGGTTGTTACTGTTACAGGAATTCGACATTACAATTATTGACAGACTTGGGAAGGAAAATTTTGTTGCTGATTTTTTATCTCGATTTACTAACATTGACAACAACTTGCCAATTGAATATTCTATCCTAGATGAACATTTGTTTGCAATATCAGTTCATTCCCCTTTGTACGCAGTTGTTGCTAACTATTTTGCTGCAGGCAAGCTTCCATCACATTTTTCAAAGAGAGAGAAAAGAAAAATTATTCAACAAAGTTCCAGGTACTACTAGATAGATGGTCATATTTTCTACACAGGTCCCGACACCACCACAACCAAACCAACCAACTTCTTGGTCTCCTGGATGGAGGAACTCCCATCTAGGGAATTTGTTTTCTCATAACCAACCTCCTCATCAACAGTACCCTCCTAAGAAATACCATCACCAACAGTACTAGCATCCGCAACTGTAACTTCAAAACAATGTTGAACCAATGATTATGCCAATACGACCACAACTTCCTGCTCAACCTAATCCTAAACCAAACAATAAGAAAGCAGTCCACTAGTTTGAGACCTCCAACATTCCTGCTTACTCCATTACCCTAGTTCCCTGCCATGATATACGCTTATGATCAGGGAGGGTTGTGGAGCCCTTAGTCAGTGAATATGTTCCATCTTCAATGACTGAAGCGATATTGAACCAGCAATACCCATCTAACATAGAGTCACCATGGGAAAGGATCGAGGGCCAAATGCACTAGTAGAGAATTCAAAATATTGGAACAAATTACTTGATGAAGCGTATGGTTTCCTATGGCTCACCATTTCAAAGGATCTTCTTTTCCATCTCAGTGGATTGAAGAATCCCAAGGAAGTTTGGGAAAAACTTGCTAAACTCTTTGGAAATAAAAACCAATTGAGAGACCATCAGCTGGAAAATGAATTCATCTCTCTTAATCTGAGAAATTTTGAGACCATAAATGAATTATTCACTAAGTTTATGCACCTTGTTCTCTAATTGAAGCAATGTGAATTTGAGACGAAATATGTACAGCTAATTCTTTCTATCCTTTCAAAGCTAGGACCAGACTACTCTGTCTTTGTTTCTACCTTCCATATTGGGAAGCTCACAAATCTGAATTGGAATATTCCTACCTTGAATGCATTCATTGAGTCCCTAACCAATGAGCATGATAAGCTTGTTCATATGGGATCCATGAGATCCTCCAAAGATCAATATTTGTTTCCTGGAGGACCCAAGGCTTCAAATGTAAAGATAAATAAAAATAAAGAGAAGACCAAGTTTGATCCTCCCAAGAAGAAGGAGAAAAACCAGCAGTTGGATGAGCCCTCAGGTTTGAGGAAACACAAACAAAGGGGCAAAGAGAAAACAAAGTGCTCTTATTGTGCTAGAGGATTTCATCCTAAAAGCTCTTGCATGAAGAGGACTATTGATCATATGTCCCTTCTCTTTGAGAAAAACAACATCACTCTTCTAGAAGGCACAAGTAATAAGGATACTGGAGATCAGAATAATCATCCTGAAAGAGGTCATGCACTCATGGCTAGTGTTTTGAATGCTAGAGCTCTCCTCATTGACTTTGGTGATTCAAATCATATGGTTGCATGAAAGGAATATTTCACATCATTGGATTCTGATAGCTACATATCCATCCACATGGGAGATGACTCACAATCCTCATCAAAAGGAAAAGGTACTATTCATCTAGAACATTGCAGCTTCAAAAATATTCTATATGTTCCCCCTTTGGCTTCAAACTTGCTTTCTGTGTATCAAATGACACACAATAGTTTGAATAAAAGATTTTTATTAAGCCTCAATGATGTTGATATTTCTGAGATAGCCACAAGAAAACTAATTGCAGTAGGAAAAGAAAATCATGATGCTAAAACTTATGAGTTTTCCAATTTCGTGCCTTATTCAAATCCAAGTGCCTTCTTAACTCATGTAAATGAGGTTAACCAAATATGGCATGAGAGGTTTGGACACCAAAACTATAAATATTTGCATCTTCTACAAATGGATTCCATGGTGGAAGGCCTTTCGACAACCAAATCCTCAAAAGGGATATGCAAGAGATGCATAGTCGGCAAGCATTTTGAGTGTAAGTTTGATCGAGGAAATGATAGAAGAGCTTCATGTATTTTTGGGATGATTCAAAATTATATCAGTGTTCCAATGCCAACTACCTCCATTAATTTCTCGAGGAATGTTCGTACCTTCATAAATGGCCTTTCAATATTTACATGGGTCTACTTTCTCAAAAAGAAATTAGAAGTTTTTGAAAAATTCAAAGATTTTAAAGCTTCCATTGAGAATGCTACTGGGAGTAAGATAAAATATTTCATAAATCATAATGGAGGTGAATACATCAAATCATATATTCTACAAAGTTTTGCAGAAAATGGAATCAAGATCCACCACATTGTTCCCTGCACACCTTAGCATAATGGTGTAGCGGAAAGGAAAAAACGAGCACTATAAGAGATGCCATCATGTATACTTGAGTCTAAATATTTGGATGAAAATATTTGGGATAAGGATATTAATTTTTCTTCATACATTCAGAATATTTCCCCACACTCATTTGTCAAAGGTATAACACCTTTCAAAGATTACACTGGTCACAAGCATGCTGTGTCCAATCTCAGGGTTTTCAGGTCCACTGCATGGGCTAGAATTCCACTGGATAAGAGAAAATATTTGGAGCCACAGAGTGTTGAGTGCATCCTCATGGATATGATGAAGAAGAAAAATGATACAATCTCTTGAATATCATAACTAAAAATATACTCATCGAGATAAGTGTCTGCTTTGAAGAGCCTCTTCAAGATCTGCAACTAGTGGAGGAAGAAACTGCCAAACCACTTCCTCTTTCTGATGAAGATTATGGAGTGAAAATTAAAGTATGTGTTATGATATTTCAGATGTAATGTATGATATCAGTGAGCATGAAATATCAGGTTTTGAATCATATCCAAATGAACCCTCTCATCTGCCAAAATGGGCAGAAAATACTCTCTCCTCTACTGGGTCAAACATTGGAAATCTTGTTGATTCAAGGAGAACTCGAACAGAATATCAAAGAGAAGGTATTTCTATTTCATGCACTGATCCTTTGTTGTCCAATAAATTCTATATGATTATTGTATCTGATCCAAAATCATATTATTGTTCCCACCATTATCCTATATGGAAAGCTGCTATGGATGAAGAGTATCACACTCTTCAGAAAAATGCAACCTAGGAGCTAGTTTCTCTTCCACCTGGGAGGAAACTTGTTCAATACAAATGGGTATACTGAACCAAGGTTGTTTCAGATGGATATACCTGAAATTATAAATCTTGGTTGGTAGCAAAAGTATTCTCACATGTTTAAGGAGTGGACTATAGAGAAACCTTTTCACTGGTGGAAAAAATGGATTCTATTCGGCTAGTCTTGGCCATTTCAACATCCAACCACCGGGAGGTGCACCATATGGATGTGAAGAGTGATTTTATTCATGGATACCTACAAGAATATATCTACATGAATCATCCTAAAGGGTACATATCATACTTGACATTATTTTTCAGACTTCGAAAATCATTGTATGGATTAAAACAGGCCCCAAGAGCTTTGTATGCAAAGATGGACCCTTTTCTTCCATCACAAAACTTTGCAAGATGTAAGTCTGATCCAAATGTGTACCTATAGAAATATGAAGGAAATTTTCTGATTACAGTTCTGTGTGTTGATGATTTATTAATTATAGGAAGAACACTTACTTCAATCAACTTCATAAAAAACTCTTTACATGAAGCGTTTGACATGAGTGATTTAGGACCGCTAAGAAAATTTATTGTCCTAGAAATCACTCAATATTTTGATGGTATAATGATCAACCAATCAAATTATGATTCAGAATTGATAATTAATTTTAGTATGGCAGAATGTAAGGTTGCACCTTTCCCATTCCTCTCAGGAATTAGTCTTGAGGAAGGGAATTCTACATCGTTGGTGGATTCTACTATCTATCGGCAATTGATTGGAATCCTTCTGTACTTAACACATTTAGGGCATGATATTTGTTATTCCGTGAATGCTATATCAAGGTACATGTAGAAGCCTCATGAAATTCATTGGAGGGAAGCCAAAAGGATTCTACAATATGTGTAGGGTACTAGACACTTTGGCATCAACTATGCTACATATTCTGATCTAGATTTTGTAGGATTCATAGATTCGGATTGGGATGGAGATAACATTGATCAAAAGTATACTTAAAACTATGTTTTCATGTTTTATAGTGGGCCTATTTGTTGGTCAAGAAAAAAAATGCATCCATTTCCTTATCTTCAGCAGAGGCAAAGTATAAGGGAGCGATCAATGCATGCATTCAAGCAGTTTGGCTGCAAGGTATTCTAGGAGAGTTCGGCATTGGTAGCACCACTTCTACTGTCTTTTTTTGTGACAATCAGAGTGCTATAAAGATATATAAATATACGGTTCATATATAGAGAAACAAACACATCGATATCCACATGCACTACATCAGAGAGCTTGTGCATGACAAAAAAATTGTTCTGCAATATTGCCCCACATATGAGCAAATTGCAGACATTTTCACCAAGAGCTTCACTAAGAAGAAGTTCTCTTACCTCGTTCATTATTGGGGGTGAGTTACATCATGGTGAGGAAATATTAATTCTTCAGTGTTTAGTTTGATGGGGGGGTTTCCTTCCCACTGGGTTTTTACTCTTTTCCTCACTTGTCCTAAGTTTTTACTCAAACATGTGACTGCATCATCAAACTGGATCTCCTCCTTCAATTGAGGATCCTAACTGAGCCTCCCCCTTCAATTAGAGAGAAAATATGGGCTTATCTGCTTGATTTATGCCCCCCACTCAGTCAACTGGTATTTGTTTCACCTACGTTTTCAGTTAATTGAAGTGATAAAGGTTCCTTTCCATGATTTATTCTTATTTTGATCTAAATGTAGTTAATAGGAGTGTTAATGTATCCCTCACCTAACTTTGGTGACTTGGTTCAATTTAACTCACATAACCAAAGTTAGAAAGGCACCTTCATCGACTTGTTGGTATACTATTGAGTTTTATTTAGTTAGACTCAGTCTAAACTGCCTCCGAGTCAGTTATAGTCAATTCTGTTGGAGTTAAGTGGTCAACTGATATGCCGAGTGGTGTTTAACTAACAAGTAATCCACTCTCATGTACCCAATTCGAATTACCTCTCTTGGATTTGAATTGCATGGATATTCATGCCATTGTATTGAATTGTAATCTATCTCTTTTGATTAATGATTAAGATATACACAACTACAATCCTTTTGCACTGTTTCTGACATTTCATTGAGCAAATTGATCATTATCATCTGTAGTAAGTTTTGTCTTGGTTCTGAGATTATTGTGCCTCAATTTTATATCTTCCACACCCCCTCTCAAATCTTAACCATACATTTGATGTCTTGCATATAGTGCTAGTTTTTTTTCTCTACATAACACACACACATTATAGAACTACATAACACACACATGTTTGTAGTTCTATAACACACATGCATTTTCCAATTCTATAAGGGTGGGAAATGTAATTTGAATTTAAACATAACATGATCACATTTTGTAGCACCTAAACCATTCCAATTCACTTGCTCGTGTGTCCTAAATAGTCCTATTTTTATGGCTTGGAGTTTGCTTCAGTAATACCAAACATGTGCTATGGTATATGATAAACCATAGCTAATTGGGAATTTCTTCTAGTTTCTGAAGAAATCGTTGTTACGCACTCGTTAAAGTATACTACACACAGTCATTTTTTACTTAATATTAAACATAAATAAAATTTTTATGTAGATTCTAATTATGTAATTTTTATTTAAAAATATTATATTTTCCTTTTTTTTTTCAATTCCTATTGTGTCCCAACTCAAATAAAAAAACATGTTGTTAGTGTTTTTCGATAACTTTTTCAATTATTAATCGTTTTAAAAACAAATTATATGGTGCACTAGAAGACAGTGACGTCTACATTCTATTAAAAAACAATTTCATGAATATTTCATTAAGATCTTCAAAGGATGAACCCACAAAATTCATATAATTTTTGAGGAATAATCACTTAGATAATTATAAAAAAATTCAAAACTACTAATTTTATTTTCAAAAAATAGTGTTGTACTAGTGCTATATATTTTATACATGCTTGCAATTTTTTTAATCCCAAAACCATCATTTAATCCCTCAAAGGTTGCACCCAGAAAAACATATACCCTATCATTTTCCTTAAAAATAAAAAGTGACCTAGGAAAGTCGGCTCAGTTAGTGAAAAAAGTAAACAAAAAAAAGACTATAAATAAGGAGCGCACATTCCTCATTTGAACACATCAAGCAAGCTCACTAAAGTTAGTGNAGAGAGAGAGAGAGAGAGAGAGAGAGAGAGAGAGAGAGAGAGAGAGAGAGAGATTGTAGAAACAAATGGAGACTATTATTCTTGGGGTTATGTTATCTTTTCTTCTTGGGTATTTTTCTGTGAGAGACATTGTACTTTGTTCATGGATCTATATTGAGAAAGTTATGCTGGGTTTTTGTTTTCTCAAGAGGGTTTCCCTGGATAAAATGGTATGTCTCTTGTTTATTATTATTCTTGACTAGATCCTATAGGTTAAAATATTTATGGAAATGTTTTATGGTTGTATTTATGCATAAAAATCTGATTATAACAGTAAGAAATCATTTATCTTGACAAACTTACAAAAAATCAATATGGTATCGAAGTTGAGTTCGTAAGAAGGAAATAGTGCAAGATTTTTTTGACATGCTTGAAACCCTAGAAGGAAAAATATAGTCATCTGATAATTTTTTCCACAACTTTTTGTTTGTAAATGTTTAGAATAAGAAAAGAGTACATGCCAATTTGAGATATTGATGTACCTTGCGTACAAGTTTCAACCTCAAACTCACTATACTTTCTGAGTTATGATTCATTTTGTTGGCCTAATATTCCTTCTTGTCTCAACCTGAGGTTCAACAACAACACATTACCAAAAATACACCAAAAGACAATGGCCCAACAGAGGAAGCTTAGTCGACAACACCCGCGAGGCAGGCACAGTCTCACCCAAGATATCTTAATGTGTAACTGACAAAACCATGTTTCCGCAGTTGGTGAGGGATTATAGTCCCTTGGTGCATGACCAAGGCGCTCTACAGAGATGGAGGGATTGAGTCTTCCACTTATGCAAGAGAGGTGCAATTGTGTGCCACAACCAATGCATGACAAAAACGTTTCCTCAAACCACTTAACAACTGGCACAACTGCACGATGCAACTGATTCCTTACTTATAATGAAAAGTGTGTGAATTATATTGTAACTTAGCAACTTAACCATGAAATCATACATAACATGTCGACAATGATTTAAAAATTCATACATTCATTCACTGTTTGGTAATATCATGAAATACATTCAACAGTAATTGTAACAATACAAAGTAATAAAACACTCAACATTCACATAAGCATTCAATCACTCAACACACGAAATACGATGGAAACCCATTTAGGAAAAACCACCAAGGTTCTCTTCATCTGGTATGATAAATATAGGTAGAACCTTGTATTCTGTGACTTATAGTCTATTCTTAAGATATGTATTTTTCTCAGCTCTTCTTTCTCTCATGACCTCTGGTTTATTGCTTCTATCTACTCCTACTGATCTGCACACAGTCTGGATAGACTCTTCTACTTTATTGTCTATGCAATCAGCTGCATATTACTCCTACTAGATGGTCTGCACAATTAGCTGCAAATCCATGGCTCAACATCCTTCTACTTCTACTAGACTCCTTTTCTGATTCAACAATGAACTTAACAACTTACTCTAGCTAACTCTTCAAGTTAGCAACAAATAATACTGAAGCTAGCTTAATCTATTTCTTGAAGCTACCTCTCCAAGCTAACCCTTATACAGAACGAGTTCCTCCTACTTATAGTGTTTACAAGGCCACGCAGGGTTGACTGGGTACAAATTAGTTATTACAGACACAAATAGCTACAAAATATCTTCTATTATATTAATTTCAGCCCATACCTAGCCACAAAAGTCCTGCATTACAATAAACACAGCCTTAACTAAATGCAGAAACATCTTTCAGACTGTCTGTACAGGTCATTAATAGCCACAAAACTGTCCTTAATTATTTTGCTCATTCGTCCTTCTACAATATTCCTTGACTTTTACTTGTTCCGCTTTAACTCTTCTACCTGCCTCTTCCAATGACTCGGATCTATCTTTCCTTGTCGTATAAATCCTTGTTGCAGCTTCCTTTTCTCTGCACTCATGCTTTTTCCTTTACCTACTTTTCTCTGTCGTGCACCCACTTTTCCTCTTGCACTTGCGTGACGGATTCTTCCTTGTGCACTTTTCCTAGCCCAACATATGCAAAATCAGGTTATAACCTCTTCCAAAATTCAGTTTTAAAGAGGTGACCTTGGGAAAAATGTCATATCTCGGGCTAGGAATTTCCAAAATGAATTTTGTAAAATGTTCCAAAAGGGGAACAAAATTTAATTTCTCTAGTGCGAGTTTCAAATTCTGAAGTGGAAAAAGTGACACGTGGCAGTCCGTACATGTTCGTTATACTGAACTAGTCCATAAATAGGTCACCTTTGGAAACTTAGACTAACTTCCTCTTGGTGAATCAAATAATGCTTTAACCTATGGGGTTGGAAAGAGGAGATATGAGGATACCTCAAGAAACAATTTCAGACCTTGAGGAGAATAAATATAATATTTAAATAACAAGTATGACTAGACATCTCAAGAGGCTCATCAGAAGAAATTGGAGATTAGGGAGAGGAAGTTTTATTTTAAAGTTTCTATCCTTGTCGTCCTATAAGGACATTGATCAGAATTCGATAATTATGATGCAACATTGGTAATTCTAAAAGAAGAAGGTTTAAAATTAGCATTTTGGCCCTACAAAGGAACCTACAAGAAGTACTTCATTCAAGGTATGTATATACTAGATCTAAATTGTTTACTTTTCATTTAAGGAAAGCTTTGAGAAATTCAGGTTACCGGCAAGAGAAAAAGGTTCCAAAACCTTTGAATAAGACAAAAGGAAAACATAACTTATGTTGATGAAGGAGAACATATGATACTTCTAGTAAAAGGTTCAACTAGTAAGCATAACATGTATAAATTGAAAGGATACAAGTATGTCTTCTTATGTTTTGAATTCTACTTAATTTATCATATGATTGGGATCTAGGAAATTTTATCTTAATATGTTTATGTTATAACGATCATTATTGACACTAAGGTTTATATGATTACTCTATTCTTCATTTTCATATCAAAGGTGTTGTAAAGGAAAGTTTCCTATGGCTAGGGTTTAAGAGGCCATCAACGTACTGGGGTTGAAAGGTGGATGCAAATGGTTCTGCAAGTAAATATAAAAAATATTCAAAGATTAGAATGGTTCATACCTTGACAAACGAAGGTTGATCCAAACATCCCGTCAATCCTCCTCTTGCTCCTCTTTCTCCAAGAGACCTACAAAATGAATTATACCTTCCTCAAACCAATATGACCACATATAAAGAAATGATAATCAAATAAACATGAAATAATGATCTGACTAACATCATCATATGATCATAAATAGAGATTCAATCACACATTGAAAAATTATTTTGTAACGTCCTCGACCCCCCTAACTAGCGAAGAGGATGCTACCATGCCATTAACCATCCAGGAAACTAGCCCCATGAACATGTACATACATAAAAACTGAAATAAAATGCTTGGAAGTAAAAACATGCAGAGATGCATAATTTTTTGACATACAGCAGAAGCAATCCATACATTCAAGAATTCGACATGTTCATCGTAATCCATTAAATAGTAAATATAATTGCAAATATAATTGCGAAGATGAAATAGACAAGAATACTTATCTTGTGAGGAATTCATTCCGCAACTAGCTACATCGCTACAACATTCCACCAAACCATAGGCCAGTGTGCTCCTTAATCTCTCGACAACACTGCCACCCTCGAGTTGTGCATGATTCCCCAAGGAATAAGGAACACGAAGGCTTACACATAGTCAAGGATACACAAATCATCCAAGTCAACACAGTTGGGTTTATTAGGCCATCAACAAATCAACCAATCCAACACAGTTAGGTTTATCAGGCCATCAAGGAGTTGGGAAAAACTGAATGCTAAGCTGGTGAGCTCATTGAAGAGCTAAGGACACCTACACTAGAACTAGCCTGACTTCTAAGACACCCACACACACCCAACACAGGGAAATCAGTCCCTTCTCTGCTACATAGTCCCTCAGGCCCTGACCTCCCTTCCAATGCTATTTAGGGGTTGTGGAGAATAAAGCCAGCCCTCTATCTCTGTCTGTGTGGCTCCCAAACACACCATGTTTATCAAGCAAACCAAGCTTTCATCCCCACTCCAACACAGTCCGAAGACCCACCACTGCATACACGCAACAAAACAAGCAATTCACAGCTTTGACGGGGAAATCTAATTCTTGAGTCGTTCTTGGCCCTATCGTGGCCAAAATGACCCAATGAGAATCCATAGCAGCCCAAAACGTAACTGAAGCCACAACAAACAAAATCATGGGAAAAACAATAGCCCCTATCTCAACACTGAGGCAATGGGAAAATACACAACTCGGAGAATTGGAGAGGAAATCTAACTCTTATCTCAGATAGGAGGAAAAACATATACGTAGACTACGAAACTGGTAAGGAAACACATATACACATAGAACATGAGTGGATCATTCACAGGAAAATCATGAATGAACCCACATCAACATTCCCCAACCATGACATTCACACACACAACATAATTCCTGCCCGTGAGGCCGTTCGGGCATGAGGAAAAACAATGAAGAATCCTGTGCAGGAGTAAACAATCCCCCAACCTGTGTGTGAGGATGGGCAAGAGTGGAAGAATGGGAGAATGGAGTCGTTTTCCTTCCTGCCCATGTGATGTGAAAGAATCCGCTGGTGGAGTGTGCTTGTGGGCAAGTGTTAACCCAAAAAATCCCTCACTCAGCTCTACATGGCCTACACCACCCAAGCACACCCATGATCGACCCTCATAACACCCCATTAGACCCCCACACCCTAAAAAAGGCTTAAGAATGAAGAAAAGGGCTTCAAAACTGCAAAAAGGAACCTAAACAACTCTCCTAAGGTATAAAGCCTCCAAAAAGAGGATAAAACCCCTTAAAGGAGACTAAAAACTTAAAAGGAGCTAAAGGATCTAATGCCTGGAACAAGGGATTAAAACCCTAAAACCCCAAAAGAAAGCTATAAAAGGAGGGTGGGGGTTCACTCTCAAAGAACACCTCTCTTTCATACTGGTATGCTACCCATGGATGCATTGAGACCTCTTTGCCTCTCAAGCCACCCACATCCCCCTCTCTTCCACTTATCTTCCCCACTGAGCCATAGCTCCTCCATTACTGAGTGAGATAGGGAGGTGCTTTCAGCCAGAGCATGGTGGCCCTTTCACCAAAGGAGAGGTATAACCTAGTTTTATTTATGTGTTTTATTTGATATCTTAGTTGTTTTCTAACCATTATTTGTTTGTAGATTTGATCTCTAACATGTTTTGTAGGTTTATTTCAGTTTAATAGTTGTTTGCAGGTATCCAAGGCGAATCCCTAACCTTGTTTGAAGAGGGGCTCATGGCCATTATTTCTTTCTCTTTGCTTTATGTCTGTTCGATTTTTCTTTCTACATTTTCCACATGCAGGAACCTACCTTTCTGTCCTATAGAAGGAAGGGATCCATTCCTGCCCTTGTAGCAAGGAGAAATCCCTGCTACAGCAAGGACTGGCAATCCTGCCACAGACCATTACCCAACAATAACTGCCCCAACTAATAGTATAAGTTTTAATGTTGTAGTTAACTGATGAGACAAGGGAAGGTGAGTAATTCAAAAGGTTTAATAGTTGACACATGGATTTTCCCCATAGGCTCAAGGTTTAATAATCCCTCCTCATTATCCTTAGGAAAATCATGCCCTTTTCATCAACGTTGCATTGACATAGCTGGCTAGGGTTCATTTGAATTAAAATGCATATTTACATCATGCCAAAACTGTAATGTACCGTATACCATGATAGACCATCGACAATGATTTCAATCGCCAAACATAACAAAACCAAATCGATGGTGGGGCTTTTGCCTTTAGCTCCACACCACGATCAATTACAATATATACATCATATACACCTAATGAAAACGGGGTAAAAAATGGGGTGTTATATTCCCCTCCCCGTTTAATAGCACTGTCCTCAGTGCTTTACAAAATTTGAACAAAATGCTCCACTGGTACCGCTTCAATATTCCACAGAATTGAACAAAAATGGATGTTCCAATTGCATGGCATCCTCTAGCTCCCATGTAGCCTCTTTAGGACTGTAGTTCTCCCATTGCACCTTTAACTGCCCTATGGATCAGTTCCGGAGCATTGTGACCTTCTTGTCAAGAATGCGCATTGGCTCGATTTGGAACTCTCCTTCGGGTTCCACTTGAATCACATCCCAATTTATCACATTGTTAGGATCATGTACATATTTCTTAAGCAAAGAAACATGAAAGACATTATGAACTCTAGTGCTAGCAGGAAATGCAAGTATATATGTAACTGGCCCTATTCTTTCAAGCACTTCAAATGGCCCACAATATCTTGGTGACATCTTGGCACAACTTCCAAGCTTCAAGGAACTCTTATTTTCCTTCACTTTGAGATAAACATGATCCCCAACATTGAACTCCCTGTTCACCCTATTCTTATCTGCATAGCTTTTTCTATCTGTCCTGTGCTGCTCTCACATTCTGCCTGATCTTTACAACCTCCTGCTCCATCTCCTTGAGTAGTTCTGGACCAATCACAACCATGTTCACTGGATTATCCCAAGTCACTACTGTCCTACACCTTCTTCCATGCAAAGCTTCATACAGACTCATCCCCAATGATGCCTGTTGTCCATTGTTATAAGCAAACTCTACCAAGTGTAAGTAATCTTCCCACTTTGTTGGTTTTTCCATCACATACATGCGAAGCATATCTTCCAGTACTTGATTAACTCTCTTTGTCTTCCCATTTGTTTGAGGATGGTATGTAGTGCTGAAGTTTAGCTTTGTACCCAAATCTGCAAACAACCCCTTCCAAAAATTGGAAGTGAACTTAACATCTCGTTTAGAAACTATTTCCTTAAGCAATCCATGCAATTTGAAAATATCCTTCATGAAGATCTTTGCAATGTCATCAGTCTTATGCGTATACTTAACTGGAATAAAATGTGCTACCTTTGTCAACTTTTCTACCACAACCATGATGGAATCATGTTGTCTCCAAGTCATTAGCAATCCTGTAATAAAATCCATGGAAATAACTTCCCATTTCCATTCTGGAATTGGAAAAGGCTGCAACAAACCTACGGGATGTTGATGCTCAACCTTTACTTGCTGACATTTCATGCACCTTGAAATGTATTCAACCATGTCGTTTTTCATTCCTGGCCAAAAGTATTGTTTTCTGGCGGTAGCAATCATCTTCTAGTATCTTGGGTGACCAAAATATAGAGCTTGATGGATTTCATCCATAAAAAATCTCCTCAAATATGCTACATTTGGAATATAAATTCTACCTTTATAAGTAATAAGTCCATATTCTTCCAATTTATATCCCTCATACCTCTTCTCAAGACTTTGTTGCTGCAATTTGTCTTTTACTATCTCATACAATTCATCTCTAGTAGTATGATTAACAACTTGCAGCCTCAAATCTGATTAGCAAATACTAAGAGATGCCACATGCACTTCCTGCACCTTCCTGCTGAGTGCATCAGCTACTTTCTTCTCTTTCCCCTTTATGTGCTTGATTTCAAAATCAAACTCACATAAAAAATCCAGCCATCTCGCTTGCCTAGCATTTAGAGTAGGCTAATCAAATAGATACTTCAAACCACAATGGTATGTCCTTAATTCAAATATTCTACCCATCAAGTAATGCCTCCACATCTTGAGGGCATGTACTATGGCTGCAAGCTCTAGATCATGAGTGGCATAATTCTTCTCATACTCCTTTAGCTTTCTTGACTCATAACATATCACATGGTTGTCTTGCATAAGGACTCCTCCAAGCCCTTATCCGCATGCATTGGTACACACCACAAAATATTTCTTTGGATCTGCAACTTTCAATACTGATGCACTGGTGAGAAGATTTTTCAACTGCTAGAAGCTTTCTTCACACCTCGATGTCCATTCAAACTTTATCCCCTTCTTTTGAAAAGAAGTGATTGCATGTGCAAATTTGGAGAATTCTTCAATGAATCTCCGGTAGTATCCTGCAATTCCCATAAAAGATCTTACATCTGTCACATTGCTTGGAGTAGGCCAATTCATAATGGATTCAATATTTTCAGGGTCCACAGATATACCCTCTTCTGAGACAATGTGACCCAAATACAGAATTCTATCTCTATAGAAGTCACACTTGCTCATCTTTGCATATAGCTAATGCTCATGGAGCAATTGCAATGTCAATCTCAAATGCTCTTCATGCTCTTCCTCATTCTTATAATAAATAAGAATGTCATCAAGGAAAACAAGAACAAAATTGTCCAAATACCTGCTGAAGGCACTGTTCATAAGGCACATAAATGTAGCGGGTGCATTTGTGAGACCAAATGGTACCACCACAAACTCATAATGTCCATATCTTGTCCTGAAGGTTGTCTTATGAATGTATTCATCCTTGATTCTCACCCGATGGTAACCAGACCTCAAGTTGATCTTGGAAAATACCTTTGCTCCTCCCATTTGATCAAAGAGGTCATCAATCCTAGGAAAAGGATATTTATTCTTCACAATAAACTTGTTCAATTGTCTGTAATCAATACAAAACTTGGGTGTACCATTTTTCTTCTTTACAAACAAGACTGGTGCTCCCCAAGGAGACACACTCGGTCTGATATACTTCTTTTCTAACAACTCTTACAGTTGCATCTTCAACTCTAGCATCTCTGGTGTACTCATCCTGTAGGGTGTCTTGGACACAGGTGCTGCTCCTGGCACAAGTTCAATTGTGAAATCATTGTCCCTTGTTGGAGGAAGCCCTGGAATCTCATCAGGAAACATCCTTGAATTCCCATAGCACCTGATAGTCCTCCAACCTAGGAGTTTCATCCCCTGTTGCCTCCAAAATATGAGCTGCATACAATTGGCAACCTTTCCTACATAACTTCTTCAATTGCTGTTATAGCGGATTTCACCACTCTAGGTGAATCACACTTTGTATGGCCTTCCCCTATCTCGCTGCAGACTCTTTAGACCCCATGGGCCATATTTTATCCTTTGATGTTACCTTGATCATCCCTAAAAAACTATATAAAAGATGATATATGCGGCTTTTTCCCCGATAACCGCGTACATACGCGAGTTTGACCCCTATATCCGCATACATCAGGATGTGTGCATAGTCCAAATCATTTTGGAGTTTTCCTTGACATGGATCCGACTCATTTGACTCCTGGCCTTCCATATGCCTTGGATCGCTCATATTCTACCCTTCATTATCCCTTGTGAAGCTATATAAGGAACCCCTTGGTACATTGAAGGCATATAGAGAGATTGAAAGCATCGAAACTATAGTCCATTGTTGCCGGAATTTATGCTTGAGTCTGCATCCCTTTGTCCCTTTGGAGCATTGTTGTGTTCTTCCCAAGCTTGCCTTTTTCTAGTGAGATTGCT
>LPNX010730020.1:956179-973967 GCA_001517045.1 Pseudotsuga menziesii | reverse complement strand
AGATTGATTTCTGGAGTCAAAGCTGTCTGTTGTGGTACCCCAAGCCATAGGAATTTCTCTTCGTAACAGAATTGGCGACTCCGCTGGGGAGTTCCTAGTAATTGTCCTTTGGGGGTGATTTTCTCAGCATTCAATGCATTTGAATTGCTCTTTCTCTCTTGTTTCTGTGTTGGGTCTGGGGGCATGTATGCCTGGTAGAGTCTGATTGGAGTGAATTCTGTCTCAGCTTGTCTGTTTACCTTATTTTTATGCACCTTTTCTTCTTGTATGCGGGTTTTTGATTTACAGTCACGTATACACGCGGTTTCCTCTGTGATTTCCGTGTATACATGCGGGTTTACTGCGAGCAGTCACGTATACCCTGGATTTTTCCCTTTTTATGGAAGTTAATTGGTTGCTGGGTGAATGCTATTAGTTGCTGAGTCTCCTTTGGCACTACCTGAGTTTGTTTTGACCTCTGGTTCTGACTGGAAACATTTTTTTAGCCTAATTTTTTTTTTTAGGTAATTTCTTGTCATGGCATTTTTTATTTTTTGTTTGAGATTAGTGCATTAGAGTTCTTTTACGTTAGTGCTTTGCTTGGATGCTGTCTATGTGTGCTTGCAGAGTCTGGGGTTGGTAGAATCATTCTTTTGCTTTTTGCATCTCTTATATTTTCAAAAAATCCAAAAACATTTGCTTATCATAATGCATTGCATTTTGCACTTTGCATTGTACTTGCATTAGATCTAGATTTGCTTTGGAGTACTAGTTAGGAATTCATATAGGAAAATTTGCATTCAGCATTTGAACAAGAAATTGTGCATTTCATGTAGTAGCATACCCTGTTTACATGGACACAATGCATTTGCATTTATTGTTAAGGTGTGCATTTTACTTTTGTTGCGTCATAACACCACTAGTTGCACGACCATATCCTATTTTTGAGTAATAAAGCCAACTAAAATCAACGCTAATTAAAATGAATTACACTCTTTTCTTTTCTAGGGTGCACCAACAAGCTTAGGTTTTAGGATCTTGGAATAGTTCATTGTAAGTCAATTCTCCAAGATCACTAAACAACAACATCTAGGTGTCTGTCCAGGGAGTGTGTGAAATCCTTGGTATAACCATCGTTCTTAGGATCCTCCTCTCAAACGGGAGTTAAGCATGAGGCAGTGTGAGTGGTTATTGATTGGGATGACCCCTAGTCATAACTGAGTAGCACCGACAATATTGCCAGGATTGTATTCGTATCTGGGTCTCTTTCGAGAGTTTCGGGCTTTGCTACCCTGCCCATACGGTCAATCTCGCCTACGACTGTCCGCCTGAGCTTTGATTATATTGAGGTGACCTTAGTGACCTTACCTAGGATATCGAGGGGGTACATGTAGAGGTTATTCTGCATGTGTCCCGACTAGGTTGGGGTCAGACAGCACAGTCGCTTTACGCGTTGAAGCTGAGGGCCACAATAATTGGTTCCGTACCTCCGCTTGTGGTGACAAGGGCCTCTCAAGCCTCTCCTGGGCAAGACATACCGGCCACATTCGGGAGCTCACTTATCCAGCCCTTGTTTTCTTGCATTTGGCTTTAGATTTTATTAGTGATTGCTCTGTGCACGCTAGTTGGCCTAGGGTTTATGTAAATAGAGAGTCTTTGCTTTTTGTTGAGTCATTGTGGATTCGAGTGTGGTTCCGTGCCGTTCTCGTCGTTTAGCAGGACTTCTACCTTCCACTTCTCCTCCTCCTTTGGGAGAGGGGCCTAGACTGTCTAGGAGGACTATGTCACACACTGATTCACACACCATGGAGGATCATTCAGAGACTATTCCTGAGCCACCTCCTCCCATTCGTATCGACGATGGGGAACTTACTCCTCCATACAATCCTTCACCTAACCTAGCTGAGTTCGGTCCTGTGATTTCCCAGATACGATCTTTGCATGATAGACCTACTCACCCTAGGGCTGATTCCCTGTTGACATGTTACCGGTATGGAATTCCGAAAGATGCTGAGACTCACTTTGACCCTCCTAGCACTAGCTACGGTAGTTATGCTACGACTGGTTTTCCTATGCACGATTTGACATTTCACGTTGAATCCGACTTTGAGCCTAGCACTATGCCTGGGGGCAATCCCATTCCTTACCTTGGGGAGAGGTTTGGGAGTACTAGTCACATTGCACCTTCCATCCCAGTGGTAGAAGCTCCATCTTATCCCCCTCCTAGGTCTAGGGCTAGTGATCTGATTAGGATACCAGGTCTGAGACGAGTGACGATAGGCACTAGTACATATCTTATTACTGAGATTCCTTCATCCTTGGTTCCGAGTTCTTCAAATGTACATCCTCCACCTTATCCATGTGGTCCTTCGAGCCGATATATGGCTACGAGTCAGGTCCATGCTGCGGTTACTAGACCCATTGTGTCTCAAGTTCATATACCACCCACTGCTTCGAGAGGCTATATTCACCCTTCTAGTGGTAAGCTTGTTATGTCCGGGGCATATGTACCTACTTCGGGTATGTATGTTCCCCCTTCCGGAGCTTATCTTCCTACCTATGGAGTATCCCATGGGACATTGCAGGCGATGACCTATGGACCTTATTACGGTCCGCAGTATGGACAGGTTTCTTCACCTTACGGAGGAGGGTATCAACAACCTGCTTACTCTTCCAATTATGGCTTCGTAGCCCCTACTAGTCAAGGTCCACCTTACTATGGTACTTCCACATCACCTTATACAGGTCAGACAGGAGGAGGACACTATGGCCAAGGCCATGGTGGTGCTCAAACCTATGTGAACCAGGGAGCGGTCCATCGACCTCATCATGCTAAGCTCCCTTTCATCGTGACACTCAACCTTCCTGACTTATCGAGACTTACAAACGATCCCATGGCTCATGACCCGGCTTGGCCGGCTGTCCCTGCCAAGCTTCCTTTGGATATACCTAAGTTTGAAGGCAAACCGGGAGAGGATCCGAGCGAACACGTTACCACGTTTCACCTTTGGTGCTCTTCGAATTCATTACATCAGGACTTAGTCTGCTTGCGACTATTTCAACGCACCCTTATAGGGCTTGCTGCGAAATGGTATATAGATTTACCAAAGGGAGCCTTTACCTTGTTCGACGACCTTGCGATGACTTTTCTTAATCACTTCCAGCTACCAGTGCGCTATTATGTTGGTACTAAACTCTTGTCGACATTTTGGCAAGATAAATCCACCCATATTTCTGATCATATTCAGGAGTGGCATAGACAGAAGAGATTAATTAAAGCTTTTATACCGCCGGAGTTCCTTCTCGAGTGGTTCCTCAATTCTTTATTGCCATATATCGCGAAGGATGTTTCTACATCCGGAGTGCAGAATGAGGAACAAGCAATCTTTAGGTGCAGGAACTGGACTTGATTTATGTTCAGTCTGGTTTGTTATATGAGATTATTCCCAACGCTACTCATTCTAGTTTTGATCCCAAGGTTAAACCTGGACCACATGCCGATGGCATTGTGGGTGTTGCTAAGGTTTTCTCCCTAGCTTGTACGAATGAGTACCTACTAAGGACAATGGATTCCTTAGTACCAGTTCAATGATATTTGAATTAAAAGCTATAAGTGGAGTAAAAACTAAATTTAAACATTCATGAAGCAAAACAGTAGAAAGTAAATAACATGAAGCAAAAACAGTAAATAGTAAATAATGATCTTTATTGATGTTACCTCCGATGTGGAGGTTGGTGAAGTCCGTTGCGCTGGTCCAATGTCGGTGCCTCCGAGCTTCAAGCTGCTTCTTCTCTTTCTCCAATGGTGGAAATGGGCCAAAAGGGGCTCTCACGGTGAAAGTAGCTTCAATGGTGAGCTAGGATTTCATGAGCAATTTTGGCAGAGGCAGGATACTTGTGACTGTGGATATGAAATGAGGGGTCTCCATCACTTATTTATAGTTGGAAACCATGCGGTTTTAGGGTTAGGGTTTGCTGATTAGGGTTTCAGCTTTTTAGGGTTTTTTCCTCATTTTCCTCATTATTTTATATTTTTTATTCCTTTTTGGATATTTTTGGAGGAAAAGAGGGTTTTATGGCCTTTTGGAGGCTTTTTGCATGGTTTTATGGGTTTTTGATGGAAATATGGTGGGAAAATGGACAAATAAGCCATGTAATAGGGTAGATGAGGTAGTGAACCCTTTTTGGGTGATAACAGATTGCCCCCTGATGTGCGAGGGCAGGAGCTCATCGTATGGCCGATGGACATCATAAGTCATAATTGGTTTTCCTGGGGTGTGGAGAAGAGAAAGAACCAGCTGAAGTCTGGAACACCGATCTCGAACCACCTACAAGGACTGAAAAGTACATAACCTCAATAATGGATGAGGAATCATCTGATCATCTGAACGAGGCAGGCATTCCCATGCTCGTATCAGGATATAGCATAGTAATAACAATGAGGTCCAAAATATGGGGACCTCAACATATACATGTCCTCAAATACTGAATGAGGAAGAAGCTCAATAGATGGACGAGGAGGGCATTCCCATGCTCGTATCAAGATACATAAAAATCACTGTGAGGCCCAAAAATGAAGGGCCTGTAGTAGATAATCATTGTGCATATCATGAGGGTCCAGAAGGGACACAAATCTGGGACATACTGCTGAGCTGACCATGTCTGAGCTGAAAAACTGATACATTGGAATGGCAGCAGTGCTACTGAATGTGGTTCTGAAGGAACTGATGCGCTGCTGGATCAGAGTGACAAGGGTCACACTCGTAATGGTACACTAATCTGGAACTGAACTGGGTACTCAAAGAAGCATAGAACTGAATGGCTTCCGAATACAATCGCCAACGCAGCCCGGACATCCACGGGAACATATAACTGGGCGTTCCGAAGTGACTCACCAATGTGCTAGAGTCGGGGGAAATCCGGGGTCTTCGAAAAATTATGGACTGGATATGAATCCTACGCGATTCTCAACGATGCGATCAATGTGCTGAAGTCGAACATGTGAGAAACAACCATTCGGAGAGGCAATAATGATTCCTCCCGAAATGGTCCATAGGCACGCACCACAGATGGTGATGTGTCCAAGGCGCAGGGACCTCTGGGTCTATCCTCTGGAATAGAGGAGTTGTTGTCGACAGAGGGAGACCTGCAACTATCAAGGCAATGATGTTTCCTTGACAGGAGCGCGAGGTGTAAAACTGAAAATGTGGTAGTACTGATGGCAGGGTTGGTAAACTGGGGTAAATAACTGAGCAAGTAGAGTGGGTGGACTCAAACTTCCTTTGTTCAGAGTATGATGGCGGGGATGATCGGGCAGCACATGAAACTGATTGGTGGTAAAGAGATCATAGCTGTATGGGATCTGGGAAGTTCACTGGGCTGAGGTAAACTGAAGTTGTGGTAAAATGATGGGAGACTGCAGAATACTCTGAACAAAGGAGACCTTATCTGGGGTGCTGCCGAGAGGATTGATCATAGCGCCAAGAGACGCGGGGGAAAAAATGGTACTGTCCTGCGGATTTTACGAGCCCAGGACAGTTCATGCTCATGGTTGCTTTCAATTTTAAGGAGTCTGAAAGCAAATAAGAAGACTCTGAAGTAATGGAATGATACTATCGTGTGGATTTTACGAGCCCACGACCGTACATGCTCGTGGTTGCTTTCAATTTTAAGGAGTCTGAAAGCAAATAAGAAGACTCTGAAGTAATGGAATGATACTATCGTGTGGATTTTACGAGCCCACGACCGTACATGCTCGTGGTTGCTTTCAATTTTAAGGAGTCTGAAAGCAAATAAGAAGACTCTAAATTGAAGGAATGGTCAGGCAAGGACGAAGTGTTCGATGAAGGAACATGTATGAGGACCAGAACTGAGATTAGGGGGGAACACTGATGGGCCTCCTTGCGGGGTGGATGAATGGTGTCAAAATAATGAGACATTTGCAATATGACAGGAGTGGATGGCTCATGTAAAATAACTGGATGACGACTGATGTGGCGCGCAAATCAATGCGGCAAGGTGTAGGGACGCACTATTGTATTTGTATTACGTGAGAGCGAGAAATGATCTCAAGCATCATCACGAGCTTGAAAAAATGAATCCAGTGATAGAAAAAGTGTTAAAAACGGAGAGCGGCCCAAGTGGCACGCAAACCGAGGCAACTATTGGTGTCTAAAAAATGGGCAAAAAATGATGTAGTCAAAAAGATGCAACGAGGTGACCATTGGGATGATCTTGTCGTGCTGATTTCAATGGTGGAAACGGTTTGGAAAACGGATTCCGTATGGGTCCAGAATGGTCAAAATAAGAACAAAGTCGACGGACTATAAATAGTAAGTGGGCCCAACATGACACGTCATTTGTACTATTCGAGGTTGATTTGCGATTGGAGTGAACCAGAGCTTGTGTGTGATTTTTGGACGATCCGACCGGCGGATTCGATATTAGGGAGAGCCAGGTATTCCGTTAAACTTACACCTGTTTTGTTTTTTGGTTTGGGAGGGTTGGTGGGCCCCCAGGGGACGATATTGTACGGTCGACAGGGCTAGACCGCGGGTTTAGTGGTCAAAACCGCGGTCTCCGACCGCAATTTTTGACGAGGACAGCCGCGGTCAGAGACCGCGACTGTGGGGCTTGACAGCCGTGGTCTGGACCGCGACTGTGGGGCTTGATAGCCGCGGTCTGGACCGCGACTGTTGACTTGACAGCCGCGGTCTGGACCACGACTGTAGGGCTTGACAGCCGCGGTCTGGACTGCGACTGTTGGCTTGACAGCCGCGGTCTGGACCGCGACTGTGGGGCTTGATAGCCGTGGTCTGGACCACGACTGTTGGGCTTAACAGCCGCGGTCTGGACCGCGACTGTTGGGATTGACAGCCGTGGTATGGACCGCGACTGTGGGGCTTGACAGCCGCGGTCTGGACTGCAACTGTTGGGCTTAACAGCCGCGGTATGGACCGCGAATGTTGTGCTTGACAGCCACGGTCTGGACCGCGGCTGTTCTGGGTTATGGATGGGTGGGTAGGTTTGTTATTTGGACATGAGCCTAATGCGACTTCTTTGTGTGATTTGCAGGATGCCATGGGTGATGTGGTGGGAGAGGGAGATGCCAGAGGACCTAGTGACTGCCATTCGAGAGGACCGTCGGGTGCGGTCCATGCTGGGGCTCTTCGGACTGCTGAAGTTCACTGAGATCCTGATGATACGTTTAGCAGGGTTACTGCTGAACCGCTTGATTGATTTCTGGGAGCCCGAGACACAGGCATTTCGGGTGCAGGGAGAGAGGGTGGACCTCAACCTGGTTGATGTGTATTTCTTGACGGGGTTACCCTGCCTGGGGAGGGTAGCTGATACGCAGCCGCGGGTCTCCGCGGATCTAGATATAGATGACTTGGCAGTGCGGTTCTGCAAGGCAGACGCGAGGGTGCATAGGAATGCACTCCGGATTCAGGACTTACGGGAGCCAGCAGTACGTGCGATGGCAGCCTGTGTGGTATGGATTTTGGGATCCCAGGCACCTGAGAAGGTGTCTGGGGGTCAGATGCAGATCATAGAGCGAGTACTGGCTGGGACTTAATTTGCATGGGGCCAGATGTTCCTGACCTGCGTGCAGTGACAGCTGACCGTAGCAAAGGAAGCTGGCAAGGGATTCTGTTTTGGTTCCTTTCTAGTTGCATTCTTCATGGAGAGGGTCCCCACTCTGCGGCCGCGGGTGCCGGTCAGAGAGGGAGGCTTGAGGGAGCCTCGGATGATACGGTGGGGAGAGATGATGCGTCGTCATGGCGGCGGGGACGTTGGGCGGTATTTTACTCAGGAGCTGTATATGCAGTGGCTCCAGCTACCATTGGCGCTAGAGGATTATCCCTACAAAGATATGGACTTCACAGGGGATCCAGATGCTCCACGGCCACCAGGACAGGCATGGGGTCCGGATGGTATGTATGATTTAATTGTATTGTCCAGGTTTTATGTTATATATGATATATGGTTGATATAGTGTGACTGAAAACTGGGTGTTTTGCAGATGTGGGTCCGAGGCCGCCGCCAGATCATGTGCCCCGTAGAGGGGTTGTGGCCATTCCAGCTTTGCTCGGGCGGGGAGCAGGTCGTCGCCCAGACCCTGAGGGGATGCTACAGGCCTTACGGGTGCTGTTAGAGCGGCTACTAGAGGGAGTGACTGACCAGGGGTGGCGAGACTTAGATCCTACTGTGATCCGTGATTGTTTGGAGGCGCCGCGCGACTTTAGAGCGGTTGCGATCCGTGTAGCTCTATTGGCGGACCGGGCACGGGCTCAGGGGCCCAGGCGAGATGAGGACTTGCCGTTGGAGGGGCAGGGGGAGGATTCCGAGGCTACTGACACGGATAGTGATCCAGGGTATGATTCCCATTAGGGAGAGAGCAGGGGACTCTCCCCAATTTTTTGTAGCTACGGCTTGTAGTATATGAGGCTTGATGGATGTATATGCATTTTTTGTATAGCTGAGTACATGGGTACTCAGGACATGTATAGTCTTGTAACATGTATTTTTTGGATATGTATATATTTATGCACGTGGATGCACTTTTTATTGTGATATTGGCTTGGTTGTACGCACATGGATGCGCTTTATGATGTTTGATGTGTTTGTATTGTACATGGATACAAGTAGTCTAGGGTGTTGGGCACATGGATGCCCCCTGTGTAATTTATGTGATGCAGTATGATGTATGTATGATTAGGCACGTGGATGCCCTATGGATATTTATGGTTTATGTGTATGGATGCAAATGTTGATGTAATGCAGTCTTTTTGTTTTTTATATGGTTGGATGAGATGCATGATGGAGGTGTTATATGGTATGATTGATATGCCAATCGAGGACATTATTAGCCATTTGATCTGCAACACTATTTTGAGCTCTCGGGACATGTGTGAATGTAATGGATTCAAACTGTCGGCTAAGTTGTTTTGTACGCAGGAATTTTCAAAAGAGGCAAGGATCGCGCACCTGGTAGCAGTTGTTGAGTTGGGAGACAAGTAGCTGGGAGTCTAAGAACACCTGAAGGTGACGTATGCCCATCTGGAGGGCAGCAGTCAGGAGACCGGTCACAGCATCATACTCTGCCTGGTTATTGGTAGCAGCGCCTATACATGTTCCGTCAAGGTGAATCAGTTCGTTGGAAGGGGAATACAAGACCCATGCGGCAGAAGCCAGATTGGGAGACCAGCGGCTTGCCCCATCAGTGTAGCCAATGTAACGAGGTGGAAGATGGTCCATCTGTGGGCATGCAAAGACGATGAATGAGAGATTATGGTAAAAAAGGTAAAAAACAAAAAGGGAGAGCAAACTATACAATGCGGACCAATGAGGTCGCGGCTTCAGTTATGGGTAAAAACGTTTAAGGTACAACCCATTGCGGGGGTTGCGTAAAGGTTGGCCTTCAGAGTTAGCTAACACGTATGCCCCCTTGCCGGGGCAAGTCTGCACAATTTAAGGGCCTTGCCACATGGATTCGAACTTTCCTTTACCTTTTTTGTCGTTGGCTTGGTCATAGGCGAGGACAAGGTCCCCCTCGTGGAAAGTTTGGGGGTGAACATGTTTGTCATAACTGGCTTGGGAGAGGATTTTGGCGGCCTCGATGTTCTGGAGGGTGGCGCGACGATCTTCATCGGCTTGTTCGAGGGATAACAGAGGGTGTTCAAGGGTGGAGGTATCGGGTAGAAGCTCGATGGCGATGTGTAAGGTAGGTATCTGACACTCGATGGGGAGGACAGACTCTACACCGTGAACTAAATGAAACGGGGTAAAGCTGGTGGCGTTTTTGGTGGAGGTACGGTAAGCCCATAAAGCAGGGAATAGCATATGGTGCCAATTGGACTTATGCCGATCAACAGTACGTTGGAGTATGGTTTTGAGGATTTTGTTAACAGCTTCGACTTGACCATTCCCTTGAGGGTAGTAAGCCGAGGAAAACTGGTGTTGAAATTTGAGGAAGGTGGATAATTCGCGCCAAACGGAATCTTCAAAGTGTGATCCATGGTCTGAGACTAACTGTTTAGGGACCCCGAATCGAGTGATGACATGGTTGAAAAAGAAACAGGCAGCAGTCTCAGCGGTGCAGTTGAAGGTGGGCATGGCTTCTGCCCATTTGGTGAAGTAATCGACGGCGACAATGATGTACTTATGGCCGTTCGCAGATGTGGGTCTACACTCCATGAAGTCGATGGCCCACTTACAAAAGGGACCAACGATGACAACTGGGTGTAACGGAGCAGGTGGAGTCCTGGCTTTGGGGGCAAAAAGTTGGCAGTTATGGCAATGCTTGACCGCAGTGATGTAGTCAGTGAAAAGTGTAGGCCAAAAGTATCCGGCGCGAACGACCTTTTGGGCAGTGGCCATTCCTGAGAAATGGCCGCCGCAGGCACCGCTATGACAATCATTAAGGACCTGTTCAGCTTCTTCATGTGTAAGGAAACGACGAAGAATCGTGTCGATTCCTTGTCAGTAAAGGACATCTCCGATGAGGAGGTAGTGAGAGGCTTGATGACGGATACAACGGCGTCCATTACGAGTGACGGTGGGTCGAAACTTTTGCGTGCGCAGGTATAACAAGATATCACCGTACCACAGGTCTTCGGACGAGATGGTGAACAAGTGATTATCGGGTAACTCCTCAGAGATAGGTGGGGCCGGGATGAAGGAGGGGAGATCAGTGAGGAGCTGGGCAAGCGCAAGGGCTTTAATGCTCTTAGGTGTTCAGAACGTGAGGTCATATTCCTGGAGGATAATGACCCATTTAGCCACACGACCTTGCAGGAGACGCCGGTTTAAGAGATATACCATGGGGTTAGAATCGGCGACAACTGTGGTATGACTAAGTAAAATGTAGTGTCTCAATTTTTGGGCGGAAAATACCATGGCTAAGGCTAGTCTCTCCTCATATGGGTAACGTAGGGGTGGGCCAGACAATGTCTGGCTGACGTAGTAAATGACATGCTCTTGGCGGGAGGTGTCTTCTTGAACCAAGACTCCGAACACAGCATGTTCAGATGCCGAAACGTAGAGGATGAAGTCTTTAGAGAAATCCGGAGGGGAGATCAAGGGGGCTTGTGTGAGAGCTTTCTTGAGGTCTTCGAATGCAGCTTCTGCTTGTGCGTCCCAGACAAAGGGTACGTGGGTACGGAACAGGCGCAAGAAACCATGGACGGTTATAGCGTAATCAGGAACGAAGCGTCGAAGAAAATTGGATCGCCCTTGCAGACTTTGGAGTTGTCAGAGCGTTCGAGGAGAAGGAAGGTCTAAGATGGCTTGGAATTTCAGGGGATCAACAGTAATTCCTTTCTGGGAAATGATGAAACCTAATAATCAGCCTGCCGAAATGCAAAAGACACATTTGTGTGGGTTCAAGCAAATATGATATTTGCGACAACGCAGAAAAACTTGCCGAAGATCATTAAGGTGGTCTGATCGTTTTCGGGAACGCGCTGTGAGGTCATCAAGGTAGATGAGCAGGATATGGACCAAATCATGAAAACAATAGGTCATGGCCCGCTGGAATGTGGCACCAGCATTTTTTAGGCCGAAAGGCATGACGCGATAGGCAAAGGTGCCCCATGGGGTAGTAAAAGTTGTTTTGTACTGGTCTTCTTTGCGGATTTGGATTTGATTGTATCCGGAAAAACCGTCCATGAACGATAGGACTTCATGCCCTGCACACGCATCAATGAGCTGGTCAATGAATGGCGTGGGGAAATTGTCTTTGGGACAGGCACGGTTTAAGTCTCGGAAGTCAGTGCATACTCGAATGGTGCCTTGTTTCTTGTTGACAGGAACAGGGTTTGAAACCCAGGTGGTATAGGCAATAGGATAAATGAATCCTGCCGTACGAAGCTTCTCAATATTTGCTTTGACAGCTGGGAGTTTTGAGGGATGAATAGGATGCTGTTTCTGACGAACGGGGGGTACATCAGGCCATGTGTCAATGTGGTGTTCTATAATGGCAGGGTCAAGACCAGGCATTTCGGTATAGGACCAGGCAAAGACATCACGAAATTCTTTGAAGAGTGTTTCATATTCCTCTATCTCCTGCTCAGTGTAAGATGCTCCTAAAGCGATGAGTTCAGGGGTGCCTCCGGGGGCAGCGATATCAATTTTGATGACAGGTGAAATGTTGGCCATGTTACCCTCTTCGAAGGCGTCAGGAGCAGGAATCGGGTCCTTGAACCAGTCAACCTTGGGGGGAAGGAAGTCTTTGGACTCGACTGTAAATTGGGTAGCAGTGTTAGAGGAAGATTCATCTGGGATAAAGTAGGAACGATGGTGCATGTCATCCCAAGGATAATCCGGGGCAGTGAGAGCTTCGAGAATTTCCTCATCCGTACGGAATGTATGGGTTGTCAAATCGATTGACGGGGGTGTAGTGACGGAAGAGATCATATATATGGTATTAATCTCTTCGGAAGAGGGATAGTTCGGGGGGTGGATCTCCACTATGGTGGGTGATGGCTTTGCAAGATCTAAATGGTTCATCTCCAAAAGAACAGGATTGACCTTTCCGGAAGGGGGAGAGACCGGGAAGTGGATTTCCTTAATGGTGAGGAGGGCCATCTCGAGATCCAGATTGTTTATCTCAAAGAGAGTGGTATTAACCTCTTCGGAAGGGGAAGAGACCGAGGAATGGATTTCCTCAATAATGAGTGGTGCCGTCTCAAGTTCCGGATTGTTCATATCAAAGAGAGCTAGCCTGTACTCGGGGAGATCGGGACAGAGATGGGAGTAATGCCTGTAAACATCGCATAAGGCACAGGCGTGGTTAGTGCGCAGGGATTTGTCGCGAGGCGTAGGGGTTGGATCTAGATGGACAACCGGGATGGTGGGGTCATCGTCGAGCATTTGCATGTACTTCTTTAATGCCGGTAACTGCGAACATAGGTGAGTCGCATGGCCCAACTCATTGCATAGCGCGCATTTGGGAGGAGCACGAAACACAAGGGGGTTTTTGACTGTCTTAGCAGGTGGGACAGCGGTGTAAGGTTGGGGGCCTCTACCCCCAGTGGGTTTGGTAAGAGGAGGGGGAGGTTTTGCGGAGGGCGATGGGGTAGCGACACCGGGAGGTGGTTGATTAGTAAGAGTCCGCGTGATGTGGGACAGGGTGCATAGGTTGGACACTTCAGTGGTAGGAGCCAGGGGTGGAATAGATGGGAAGGTTGAGATCATTGGTGCATCTGAGTAAACGCCGGGACCTACTGAAGACACGAATGAGGTGGTGGCATCCGAAATAGGTAATTCAACCATGGGGAGCACGGGCCCTATAGAAGAAACAACTGTGGTGGTGGCACCTGAGATAGGTTGTTCTACCATGGGGAGAACATTTTCGGGCGCCGCAGGGGCATTGGGATCGTGGTAAGTAAGTTGGTCAACCGTGACCACGCGTCCCTCATGGGGGAACATCATGATACGAAAAACGGTAGAAGCGACTGCCCGCATGGCATACATGTAGCCGCGGCCAAGTAATAGGTTATAATCGAGCTGGACATTGATAACCTCGATGTTGATTAGGACGGTTTTTCCAGCTAGCTGGACGGGGACATTGGTCAATAGGCCTTGTGGTTGAGCTGAACGGCCGTCATAGGCTCGCAACGCAGTAGAGGACTGCTGGAGAGTGGGGGATCCCATTTTCTGCCAGATGGAGATGGGCATGACACATGTAGAGGCACCTTCATCAATAATGCATCGATGGATGACAAAATTCTGAATGGAGACAGAAACTTGGAATGATAAATTGGAAGGCAGGCGGGGTTCGGACTGGTCCAAATCAAATGCCATTAACTGTGAATCATTTGGATCGATAGCTCCAATGGCTGAGAGTAAAGTCTTACGCTGTGAAGGGCAGTTTTTCAAGACTTCTAACGCAGACATGGCTACGGGGGATTGGGCTAAATCATCGACAATGTTGTAGTTAGACGCAACCCGCGCATTGGGGTTGTTGTTGATACGACGAAGTGGGAACCGGGCTGTTTTGGGAGCGCCATCTAGTGGAGGTGGAGCTATACGTAACGCTTGATCAGTGGGATGAGCGTTAGCGGGGTTATTGGCAGGAGGGGCTTTCGGGGTGGAGCCATATTGGTTCCACCGAGTCTAGAGGTTGACCTCATCGGAGGACATCATCAACAGATGGTGGGTACCTGAGTCAAATATGGGTTGATCAGGAGCCGCGTAAGTGATTTGTTGGATGGGCGCATTAGCTGGAGGTGGAGCCAATGGTTTAGTGTTCACTAAGCCTTGGTTTGGTAAAGGGTTTTGTAGCACCAAAGGTGGCTGCTGAGGTTGGGGGGGATTGGATGGTGCTTGAGGAGCCACCTGTCCTTGGCGTAGTCTATCAGCAGCCAAAAGTTGTTGAAATCGCTCCATAAGTGGACAAAAATGTGTGTAGTGGCCATAGACCCCGCAAACGGAACAAGGATAGTTGGTTCGCAAATTAGGGTTTTTAGCCTGTTTGGGCGGGCGATCAGGGTTTTGGTTGGTAGGGGCCGTGTTATGGTTAGCGGGGGGATTAGGGTGTTGACCAGCTTGCTCGGTCTGTTGGTTGTTCCCACGGTTGTGGCCTCTGCCGCGGTTTTGTTGGCCCTGGTTGCGTTGGTTGTTCTGGTTTAGCGGCGGGTTTTCTTGGGCGTAAACCTGCCCTTGGGTAGTAGGTGGATTCTGAGTTTGCGCAGGTGCGGGAGCGGGCTGTGGTGGATAATATGGAGGTGGAGGATGCACTGGTGCAGCTACTTGAGGAGGTTGTTAATAGTGCTGTGGAGCAGGTTGTGGGTTTGCCGCAGGGGCTGGCTGTGGCTGATAATAATGAGGTTGAGCTTGTGGTGGCGCAAGAGCTGGTGCAGCCTGCTGATGATAGTAGGGCTGAGGTGCGATCGGGGGGGGCATAAGCGGGAGTCATATGGCTGAAACACTGAGGTGGATAGGAGGGTCCATGGGAATGGTGTTGATGTGGCATTTGAGCATACGAGTTGGTTGCTCCGGACTGTGATGTAGCCCGCGAAGGTTCAGGACTAGGGGTAGGACGGGCTATGGAAAATGGCTGAGGCTGCGAAGAGAGACGGCCAATGATGCCGTCGGCAGCATGGGATGCCCCTGGAGCATCGTGCTGGGAGGGATCACCGCGAGGGGCGTCATGTATGATGGTATAAAGATAACCCGACTGGGCGTAAATAAGATCGAACTGCTGGGCTTTAAGGATAGCCTCTTCCTCCGATTGGGGTCTTTCGGCTGCCACATCCTTAGCAATGAGCGGAAGGAGGGATTTGAGGAACCAATCGAGGAAGATCCGGTCATCTAACTTTATTTTGCATAGGATACGGTGTCGCCGCCATTCGTGAATGTGGTCTGTGATATGGGTAGCTGTGTTTTGCCGGCAAGAGAGGAGGATCTCCACGCCTGCGTCATAGCAGACAGGTAACTGGAAGAACTGTAGGAAGGTCGAAGCCAGGGACGTAAATGTGGCATGGTTCCATGGGGCAGCTCGATATACCATTTGGCAGCAGAGCCAGTGAAAGTGTGCTGTAATAAATGGAGGCGAATGGAGTCGTCTACTATGGAATTTGAGGAACACCATAGATGGAAGGACATGATATGGTTCTGTGGGTCCTCACCTGCCTTACCCTCGAACTTAGGGATGTCAGAGGGGAGCTTGGTAGGCATGGGGGGCCACGCAGGGTTGTGTCAGATGGGGTCGTTGGTTAATCTGGCTAGGTCAGGTAGGTTGAGGCTAGCCATGTATGGCAAACTGGATAGAGGGTGTGACACGGAGGTGGGTTGGATCAAGTTGGGGCCCATGCCCCCAAGTGGAGGGGTGATGTGAGGTATGTTGCCCCCAAATGGGGGAACTAAGGTGGTGGAGGTCGGACCTACCCCACCAATGGTGGTATGAGTCACTAATGAAGTGGGGATAGGGATTCCCACTGCGGGAATCGGTACTGTGAGGGGAACAGTAGAGGGGCCTCCCATGGAGGGCATACCCATGATAGGTGTGATAACTGGTGTAGTGGTGGATGTGCCATCGACGGTCCCTCCCATGAAGGGAGTGGGATTCAGGCCGGCCATGGGGCTAGTAGGGGCGTCAGAATCTGGTGACGGAGTCCTATGCCGCTGACGAGTGGAGTCAAGTGACAAGGCTCCAGATCTACGACGAGTGGTATCAAGTGATCCATGCTGTGGGGGCTCGCCTCTGAGGCATCGAGAATGTCTCGGGGAAGCAATGGTGATAAATGATGTCAAATCTCTGTGAGTTGAGGTAACTACAAAAAGGCTCAAAAAACCCTAATGCAACCGTGTGTGCAGAAGGAGAGCTCAAAAAATAGGGCACTCAGGCCAACAATCAACTCAAAACGCCCACTGTAACAGTTGTGCTACAAATAGGCGGAGTGTCAACAAAAATGGTCAGAATACCTACAAGCAACAGGTTTGCTAAAAATAGAAAACGGTGGACTCACTAGACCAAAAGGAGGTAAGGGAGCATGCAAACACCTAACTAGTAGTATTATGACTCAACTAGACATATCCTCTGCAAGGTGATGAAATCCAAGTCAGACAATATGGATAGGAAAGCCAAGTGGCTAAAGTATCCCCCTACCGGGAGGGACACCGGGTAGTCAAATCCTAGAAAAATGGCAACTAAGATACCCCGTTCATGACACGTCCAGAAAGGTAAATCTGCCGCTTGGTTCTTTAACCGCAATATTCCCTATATAGGGATATTCCGAGAGCTGCGAGAGGTAGTCCTTCAGTTACTGAATGGAGTTCGGTATTCCACTCAGACCTCTGGAACCAATCTCATGACTTCAACCCTCCTAAGGGAGAGGCCTTCTGATAATCTGGTTGTGACCGTGTCAAAAAATACTAAGGGATTTTGGTTCCCTATAGGACAACAACTATGTCTCAAGTGTAAATAACCAAGGGGCGTTATTGGAAGCCTATCCCTTTGATCCTACCTAACTACAAAAATTCTTTTGTGTTCCCCAAGTGGGGTTAGAATGTTGGTTGAGTTAAGTAGTTTTTTAAGTCTTATTTGATTTAGGTGACAGATTGTGTGCTGGTGATGTTATGAACCAAAAAAGAGAAGTGCCAGGGCAACTTCCGAAATAACAATATAATTGAATGAAGAAATTTATACCATGCAAAATGTATCTGAATAAATAATGCTGAAATAATTCTGCATAAACAATGCTAAAATTTTGTAAACAATTCTGTAAACATGGGACAGAAAGGCTGTAGGGCTGTAGGAAATATGGTAGCAAAGTGACTGGGTTTCAGCGTGGCAACGAGTGCAAAAAATCAAATCGCAGATCGCGGGTATGGGGCGAAATCGCGCGATCGGATCGCGGGTTTAAAGGCAAAAGTCACGCGCAGATCGCAGGTATTTGGCTAACAGCGGCGGTCGGATCGCGAGTTTGAAGGAAACAGTCACGGTCGGGGCGCAGGTTTTTTGGCTAACAGCAGCGGTCGGATCGTGGGTTTGAAGGCAACAGTCGCGGTCGGATCGCAGGTATTTGGCTAACAGCGGCGGTTGGATCGCGGGTTTGAAGGAAACAGTCGCGGTCGGGGCGCAGGTTTTTTGGCTAACAGCAGCGGTCGGATCGCGGGTTTGAAGGAAACAGTCACGGTCGGATCGCGTGTAGGGGCTGAAAAGTCGCGGGCGGACCGCGGGTTTGAAGAAAACAGGTGCGATCGGGTCACGGATTTATGGACAAAAGGCGCGGTCGGACCGCGGCAAATAGAGAAAAAACGGCGGTTTACGGCGGCCAAAAATGACAGCCGAAAATACAAAACA
>LPNX010730020.1:929318-955924 GCA_001517045.1 Pseudotsuga menziesii | reverse complement strand
TTTTTGCATGGTTTTATGGGTTTTTGATGGAAATATGGTGGGAAAATGGACAAATGAGCCATGTAATAGGGTAGATGAGGTAGTGAACCCTTTTTGGGTGATAACAGTGGGTTGTGCAAGTGCGAAACCTGCAGATTCAGTTGCAAAACAAGTTAGTCAATTTTCGCTCAACCAGTCTACTTTAGGACAAGCTACGGCTTCATCTCAACCCGCCCAAATGGCGAGTGTACTTTCTATGCAATCGTCGGACCAGAAGGGTAACTAGCAACTCGGACGGAATAAGAAAAAGGGTAAGAATAATAATCGAAAGGGTGGGAATAGAAATGAGAATGCTTCCAATAATGACAAGAACGGTCAGAATGCTAGTGGGGACAAGCAATCTAAATGTAAGGTTAAATTCCCTTGCAAGCTATGTAAGGATGATCACCTCACTTACTTGTGCCCTAGAATTGATGAAGCTTCGAGACTCTTGGCACAAGGCCCAGCTGTGCTAATGAACCCTTTACCGCATAACCAGAATATGAACTCGAAGTCCCAGGAGAAATCTAGTGAGAATGATCCACCAGAGGCTAGTGCTCATGGGTGCATTAACATGGTCCGTGCTGCCAAGGTTGTGACTCGTGCGAAATATTATGGATTGTCACAACCCAACCCAGGCAAAGAACCCGATCCACCAGAAACTCCTTTGCACATTGAGAAACCTGTAGATAAACTTGAAGCTGGACCTCACATTCCTAAGGGGGTACTTAAGTGCTCGGGGCATAATCCAAATGCCCGAGCCACCCAGAATTATTCAGTTGTCGAGGATTTGGGCCATACTCCTTGTGCGATGTCTGCATTGGAAGTGCTTCAGAGTTGTCCTTCACAAAGGAAATATTTGCTTTCTACTCTTAGTGTGAACGGTGATGATTCTTCCTCATTTGACTCCTGGCCTTCGATATCCCTTGAGATCGCTTGGATTCAACCCTTCATTATCCCTTATGAAGCTATATAAGGAACCCCTTAGTAAATTGAAGGCATATAGAGAGATTGAAAGCATTGAAACTATAGTCCATTGTTGCCGGAATTTATGCTTGAGTCTTCATCCCTTTGTCCCTTTGGAGCACTGTTGTGTTCTTCCCAAGCTTGCCTTTTGCTAGTGAGCTTGCTATCTAAGTGATGGAGGATTGAGGTGGTGGAGGCCCAAGTGGGGGATTCAGTTTCTTCGATTCACAGACGTGCCGTCAGAGGTTGTATCTATCTTGTAATCTCTGATTTATATTAATAAGAACTATCTTTCCTTGTCCAATGATGTGTATTTGATTGAATATTGTATCCATTGGAATATGTCAAATGTTTTTACATTATTGATTATATATGCTAGAATAGATCTAACACCATGATATATAGTATGCTTGTATTGTTTACTTGTTGTTGAGGAAGTATTATATCAATTCAAGTTGAAGATTGGAAAGCTCAATGGGGATCTACTTCAACCGTCCGGAATAAGGTACGAGGTCTGATCCTTTAGTGTTAGACATTTTATTTCTATTGCATATTGGGAAAGATTGATTTCTGGAGTCAAATCTGTCTGTTGTGGTACCCCAAGCCATAGGAATTTCTCTTCGTAATAGAATTGGCAACTCTGCTGGGGAGCTCTTACCAGACACTTCACCTTTGGAGGAGCATTTGGTCCACCTCGAGCAACTTGATGAGCAGCGTCGAGATGCCTTGGTGGTTCTAAAGGTTAATAAGCGTCGCGTTAAGGTCCAATGTGACAAGTCTATCTGTCCAAGAGTGTTTAGTGAAGGAGACTTGGTCCTTTTGTGGGATCAATCGAAAGAACCCTTGGGGGTAGGGAAATTTAATCCTATGTGGCATGGTCCTTACGTGGTCAAGAATGTCTTAGAGAAGGGTGCCTATGAGTTAGTCGATAATGAAGGCACAGCTTTGGTGGAGCCTAGAAATGGGCTCTATCTCAAAAAATACTATGCATGATCTTTAGCCAAGGTTGCTTGTTGTATATTATTGTACAGCTTTGCATAGTTAGGTCTTTTTATTATCGTGATCGGGTTTGTGATTAGTTTCCGTTTCTTGTGGCAGATGTCAATGGAATATTCCACCTATATAGGATTCATGGATGGTGCAAGCCATCACACTCAACACTCAGCCTCTGCTGCTTGGGTGATTTATACTCCTATGGGTCAGGTACTATCTTCATGAGGTGTATGTCTACGGCCATCTTCCAACAATGTTGCTGAATATAGTGCCGTTATCGAGCTTCTATGGGATTCCATTTCACATGGTGTTCTATCTCTTGAGGTACGTCTTGATTCGGAGTTAGTAGTGTCACAGCTCAATGGTTTGTACCATGTTAGATATCCGACATTATTGAGAAGATTCTTACATGTGAGATTGTTAGAACGACAATTTGACAGTATTACATATATTCACATTCCAAGAAATGATAATCAAGTTGCTGATTCATATGCCAACTACGTGTTAGATTGGCATTTGTTTCATTCATAATAAATTAATCATAAACATTTTTACACATGTAAATAAATAAACCGATCACCATAAAAATTTTTATATATATAAAAAAAGTGGTAATACATAGTGTCATATACAAAAGTGGAGCTTTCAAAGCTTCCATCATATAATACATGGTAGTACACAATATATATACTCCCAGGTGTCTAATCTTGTGGAGGGGAGGGTTGTGATCATGATACATCACTACGGCTCTAGCTAGCTGTCAGAATAAATGAACCCATGCGCGTGGCACACCCACCACCTATCCCTGCATGGCCTCAGGCAAGTCCTCGACTTGCGCCATGGGAACCCTGTGAGTCAGTCGCACGAAGTTGGTATGAATTCCCTGGAGCGTTCACTTCGTATCCACACCTATGATGTCATCCCCTCTTCCCCTCCGTCTATGATGTGGGAAGCCCTCTGGTCATCGTGGTGCTACATCTGCACATGAATGGTAGATGTCACTATGTGTCGTCACGCAAAAAAATGTCGTTTTGATTCCACATAATCAAGAAAATACAAAAAAATTAAATAACTTTAAAAACTTTAAAAAGAGTGAGAGTCGAGATTCAGTACCTATCTCTCCGTATGCCGATCCTGGTGGCAATGGCATGTTCGGATCCCCCCAGAAATCTATCCCTCCATAGGGGTAGTCATCTATGGCAACAATCTGTCATCGCCACCATGGAAAGAAGTCAGTTGGATATGGGTTGGCCACCCTACCACCCCCCAGTCTGTGCATAGCATCTGCCCAATGCTGTTGGGCCAGATATCGAACCCCGTGGGGGGGAACGTCCACTCTAGTGATCAATCCTGGAACACGCTCGAAGAAAAACGTGCTCAATATGCTGCTGAACCCGAAGTTCCGTATCCTACCTGCCTTACAGTCACTGAGCTGGTGTTTCATGTTGCTCAGTAGTGTAGTGCTCCAGTCATATATGGTTGGTCTCATACACTCCACCGCATAGTACATCAGTGGCCGCGAGGCCTGATGGAGTGAGGCTAAGCCTGCTATCCTACCCAGCGTCAGTAGTATGGCCTTTAGGCCCAACACCTGTATAGCATTGGTAGGTACTTGACTCCCCACCTTCTCAGTATCTGGGTAGCAGTACACAGCTACGTACTCATCAATAGTAAGCCCACCGCCTAGCCCACCGTGAGAACGAAGGTTCACCACCTCCCCCGGTCTAGATAGGCCTATGATGAAGTATATGTCTTCCACCTCTATAGTGAGAGACATCTCATCTATCCTGAAGGACTCTGAGTCTAGATCCCAATAGTCTACCAACATCTCTAGCAGTCTTGGTTTGGCCCTCAAGCCACCAAGGCACCAAAACTTGTAGAGTCCACATCTTCTAAGAGCTTGTTGAGCCATTACGTCAGCCCTTACAGCTTCCTCTACCTCACCATGCTCGCGCTCTCTCCATTCTAGCACCATCTTGCATGAGAAATTACCCAATTGTCCATTATATTCTTGTAAATCCATTTGCGCGGAGTCATACGCGACTGTTTTTCAAATAGCCGCATATGTAAGCGGTTTCTAGCCCCTTTTCCACGTATAGCTAGCCCTATACGCAGAAAAAGCTTCGATACTAGCGTGGGCCGTAGCGCTCATGTAGAATTGGCCTAAACTACCTCATTTTACCATGAAAATCAACAAAAATTATATTGAAATGCACGAGGAGAGCATGAGTAACTACCTGGAAGAAACGGTTGTGAATTCCGTCGGCTTGATATTCTGGAATTTGCAGTTGAATATCAGAGCTCCAATGGGTAAAAGTTTCAAATGATTTATATTTTTTACTATTTATAGAAAAAATTTCAAATATTTGAAAATTTCACCCCCTTTCCTATAGTTTTGACAGTTTCCAACCATTTTGGACCGTTTCTGACATAATTTGTGATGTAGAAGACCATTTTCAGTGCCGTATCAGCCTTTGGATTGACCTGTTCGTACTGATCTCAGGTATAATGTCTATACTAGCATATAGGTTAGGTTCAGCACCATTTGCATTTTGCATGACCTTATGACCATGTCAATGTGACCTTAGGTATGAACCCACTCTATTATGTCACGGAACCTTCTTGCTGCTATAGAGGTGGCATGATGTGAGTGGTAGAGTTCCACCTTACATGGGTACCCTAGTTAGTGCCTTATTTGCATTTGGTTCCCATGCTGATGTTTTCTCCTTTAGGGTGTGGGAGTCCATTTTATAGTATTGCCATGACATTTAGCAAGAGCCTCATACTCCTCTTGATCTTATGCTGGCCTATTTCCCTCCGGACTCCCCTTATGTCAAGTTGTGAATGCATTATCATGAGCTTTTCCTGCCTTATTGAGCTTTATGCTAGCTCCCCTGACATTGCGTTTTATCCATATAGCTCGAGCTTGTCTCATGTATAAGCCATGTAGAGCCATTTTTATATCCTTCGTAGCTTGATTCCCTTTTTACCGGGAGGGGATTTCCCCCCGAGTGTCGATATCCTACACATGTATCCTTGCATTGAGCATAGGTATGTTCCACTGCTTGGAACTAGTTTGTTTGACCTTATGACACTCATCTCCTCCTAGTTTGTAACTATAAAGCTAGTTTATTCTTTTTTCAAGCTTTTCAAATAACTGAAAAAGTCCCAAAAAAATAAAAAAACCAAAAAGCCAGACAAGGAAATATGTTATCTTTTGGCAGCTGTCGAGTCGTGTCGCCTTCGAACAGAGCACTGTATATCATATCCATTGGTTGGGTTATAGTTTGACTTAGGAGCTGTACTCATTATCTGATTTTATCTCCACCGACTGGTTAAGCTTCCAGTCCCTATGGAGCCTCTGTTGATGCCTCCTGTGTCACAGAGATGTCCCAGTTTGTATATCGAGTCTATGATGCCTTCATTCAGTCACCATACGCCGTTATGCTCTTGTTCGAAGGAAGTTGAAACCTGTGTCGGCCATTCCTTAGTTATCTTGACTTTGCATGTCGGCCATTCCCGGTACAGTTACTGGTTCGTGCACTTTATGATCGAGTCCTTCCACATTAGACAGCTTTGCTGAGTACCTCATGTTGGATGATGGGGGATGCCTTAATGCCCTTCTTCCAGTGGATTTCATCCCATCGACTTCAGATCATTTATTCTGGGATTGGAATCTAGAGTCCTTTTGAGTGCCTTGAGACTTGTAGTCATCAGTGGCAGGTTCTCTCGCCATCGACAGTTTCTTGGGATTACATCAATGTCCCCTGATCGATGGATTCTCTCAAGTGTTCGACCTCAACAAATCTATTCACACTTGTTAGTTTGCACTCTAGTACCTTGATTCCCATTATCATTATTGGTGGGTAATCTCGCGTCTATTAACGGTATACATCAATGATCGATAATCAGACAATGGACTACTATGTTCGACCTCGACACCTCTATTCGCATAGTAGGACATGTACTCATAGCGGTTTGTGTAGAAGACCTTCTAGACTGGTGGCATCTCTTATATGCTACCTCCTTGATCGTGCCAGTGTTCATGAGATTCCAGCTCTCGTGACTTGATTCCAGTGTATGTCAGACATTTCCAGCCACTATGGAGATCTTGATCTATTGTATATATTCAGCCATTTTGGAGATCATGTTCCTTTGTATATCTTCATCATGAAGATTCTGATGTATGTATAATGTACGTGGCGATGACCACATATGTGATATCATGTATTATTCCTATTCATGGCCATTGTACTCTTATGTATCCAGGACTGCTATATGTACTTGCAGTTGTATGCAGAGTTGTATCATTGTACTATACTGATTGGGTGGCTGGTATTCCATTTGGGACCCTTCATCACTCCACTTCTGGGATGGACTTATAATGTATTTCGGCCATCGTATGACCCCTCTGACCTCACACATTAGGGGGCATCTGTTATAGCATATTTCACCACTCTAGGTGAATCACACTTTGTATGGCCTTCCCCTATCCTGCTGCAGACTCTTTAGACCCCATGGGCCATGTTTTATCCTTTGATGTTACCTTGATCATCCCTAAAAAACTATATAAAAGATGATATACGCGGCTTTTTCCCTGATAGCCGCGTACATACACGAGTTTGATCCCTATATCCATGTACATCAGGATGTGTGCATAGTCTAAATCATTTTGGAGTTTTCCTTGACATGGATCCAACTCATTTGACTCCTAGCCTTCCATATTCCTTGAGATCGCTCAGATTCGACCTTTCATTATCCCTTGTGAAGCTATATAAGGAACCCCTTGGTACATTGAAGGCATATAGAGAGATTGAAAGCATCGAAACTATATTCCATTGTTGCCGGAATTTATGCTTGAGTCTGCATCCCTTTGTCCCTTTGGAGCACTGTTGTGTTCTTCCCAAGCTTGCCTTTTGCTAGTGAGATTGCTATCTAAGTGATGGAGGATTGAGGTGGTGGAGGCCCAAGTGGTGGATTCGGTTTCTTCGATTTGCAGACGTGCCATCAGAGGTTGTATCTATCTTGTAATCTCTGATTTATATTAATAAGAAATATCTTTCCTTGTCCAATGATGTGTATTTGATTGAATATTGTATCCATTGGAATATGTCAAATGCTTTTACATTATTGATTATATATGCTAGAATAGATCTAACACCATGATATATAGTATGCTTGTATTGTTTACTTGTTGTTGAGGAAGTATTATATCAATTCAAGCTGAAGATTGGAAAGCTCAATGGGGACCTACTTCAACCGTCCGGAATAAGGTACGAGGTCTGATCCTTTAGTGTTAGACATTTTATTTCTATTGCATATTGGGAAAGATTGATTTCTGGAGTCAAAGCTGTCTGTTGTGGTACCCCAAGCCATAGGAATTTCTCTCCGTAACAATTGCATTGCTGAAACCTACCTTACTGAAATCACCTTTGGAATACCTTTCACAACTATTGGGTTCCCTTCTTCATCCATGCATTCAAAATTCTTATTGTAATAGTCAAGCTTTACCTTGTGAGCTTATAACCAATCCATTCCAATGAGAATATCATAGGAACCAAGTGGTAGAACATTCAAATCTACACAAGTGACCAATCCATTCATGACCAATGGACATTTCTCTTTCACTTCACTAACCTTTCTCTTGGTTCCATTGGCTAGCTGAACTAACCAAGATTTTCTATGCTTTACTTTCTTAAAAGCACAAATCTCCACTACTCTAGGAGTAATGTAACTGTGAGTAGAACCGAGATCAATCAAAATAGAAATAGATTGCTCAACAATCTTACCTGCAACTTCAACCACAGTTGATTGGTGATCTTCCTGGTGGTCCTCCAATGCTGCATAAATCCTAGGGACTGCCCTTGCTACTTGACCCACTGTTTCTTCTTCTTGAATGTTGTAAGCTAGCCTTTCTCTCTCATTCTCGAGTGAAAAATTTCTGTGCATGTAGGGTCCTCCACATTTCCAACATTGAAGTGGTCCTCTATTCTATTGTGGATCTTTAGGATTTTCTCCTATCACTAGCTTACTCACATCTTGGGATGGCTGCTTCTGCTGATTCGTGAAGTTAGAATGTTTGAAACCTTTCTTTCTTTCATCAAACTTCTCATTCTTCTTATCCTTGCACACCTTATGGTAATGAAGTTTACCTTTTCTTTGCTCATAGCAATACTTAGCCTTCCTTATTGCTTCTTTAAGAGTTCCAGGTTCATAAAACTCAATTCTATCTTTGTAAGACTAAGGCAATCCACTTAAAAAAATGATGGACCTTCACTTTTTCATATTTGATGTACTTGACATACCTCAACAATTCTAGTAATTTATTCACATACTCTTCCATGGTCTGTTTTCCCAATCCCAGCTCATGGAACTCCTTCATCTTATTGTCATAATACCTGTCAGAGAGGTATTTCTACTTGAAATACTTCTTGAACTGTTTCCACTTAAGTATCCTTTCATTGATCCTCTTTACTTGCTTGAAGTGTTCCCACCAAATGGATGCTCTTCCATTCAGATTGAATATGGAAACCCTTGCCTACATGTTTCCCAAATAATCCTAAACTTGGAAGTACTTCTTTATCCCAAGAAGCCAAGATTCAACTTCTTGTCCAGTATTTACCTCACCGTCAAATGTAGGAGGTTTATCCTTCTTAAATTCATCCTGATAGCGATACCTATGGTTCTTCTTTCTCTTTCCTTTGTGAGAAGAAGAGCTTGAATCCCCACTGGATTCTTGAGAGTCAGATGATCTACTAGAAGTCCTTCTTCTTCTCCTAGTACTACTCTTACTGCCTTCTATTTTTACTGTACCATGTCATGAGTCTAGCTTCCTTTGTAAGTCTATCAAACTCTGCAACATAGCATCATTGAACTGATGCTGCTCTTCCTAGGATTTAATCAAGCTTCTCATGGTGGCTGCAATATCTGGTGGTGTATCTTGGAATCTCCTTCCATTAGACTCTATCTTGTCATTTCTAACTCGAACATTTTCTCTCATGGAATCTTGTGCACATTCGTAGGAATCCCGAGCATCATATCCATCATGGGTTCTCATGTCTGAACCACCACTTACTTTACCAAACTGCACTACCTGGAATAATGCCCTTGAAGGTGACTATTGTTACGGAGAGAAATTCCTATGGCTTGGGGTACCACAACAGACAACTTGACTCCAGAAATCAATCCTTTCTAATATGCAATAGAAATCAAATATCTAACACTAAAGGATCAGACCTCGTACCTTATTCTGGACGGTTGAAGTAGATCCCTGTTGAGATTTCCAACTTCAACTTGAATTGATGAATCACTTCCTCAACAACAAGTAAACAAGACAAGCATAATATATATATTGGTGTTATATCTATTCTAGCATATATAATCAACAATGTATAAACATTTGAAATCATCCATGGATAAAATATTCATTCAAACATACATTAATGGACAAGAAAAGATATTTCTATTAATATAAAATCAAATATGACAATGGATACAACCTCTGTCGGCACATCTACGAATCGCAGAAATTGAATCCCCCACTTTGGCCTCCACCACCTCAATCCCCCATCTCTCGATAACAAGCTCACAAGCAAAAGGAAAGCTTGGGAAGAACACAAAAGTTCTCCAAGGGACAAAGGGATGCAGACTCAAGCTCAATTTCCAGCAACAATGGACAATAGTTTCTTTGTTCTCGATTCTCTTATGCCTTCAATGTATCCAAAGAGTTCCTTATATAGCTTTTCAAAGGGGTAATGAAAGGTTGAATCCGAGCGATCTCAAGGCATATGGAAGGCCATGAGACAAGTGAGTCAGATCAATGTCAAGGAAAACTCCAAAAGGATTTGGATTTTGTACACATCCCGATGTACGCGGTTTTAGGGGTCAAACCCATGTATATACGCGATAAGGGGTTTAAAAGTCGCGTATAGCAATTTTCACATGTTTTTAGGGATGGTATAGGAAACATCAAAGGACACAAAATGATCCAAGTGGTCTAAGGAGTCTGTAGAGGGACAGGGGAAGGCCATACAAGTGTGATTCACCTGGTGGTAAAATCAGCTATAACAGATGCCCCCTAATGTGTGAGGTCAGAGGGGTCAAACGATGGCTGAAATACATTATAAGTCCATCCCAGAATTGGAGTGATGAAGGATCCTAAATGGAAGAGCATCCACCCAATCAGCATAGTACAATGATACAACTCTGCACGTAACTGCAAATACATATAGCAGTCCCGGATACATAAGAGTACAATGGCCATGAATAGGCATGATACGAAATATCACATAAGTGGTCATGGCCATGTACAATATACATAGTTCAGAATCTCCATGATGAAGATATACAAAGGATCATTATCTCCATAATAGCTGGAAATGTCTGACATATACTGGAATCAAGTCATGAGAGCTGAAATCTCATGAACACTGGCATGATCAAGGAGGTAGCATATAAGAGATGCCACCAATCTGGAAGGTCTTCTACACAAACCGATACGAGTACATGTCCTACTGTTGTAATCTCATAGATCACATAAGGTTACCAATAATACATACTAAAACATACATAAATATAGAACATAGACAAGAGACAAGAACAGATAGGATTAAACATATTATATTATTATAATGAGTCCGTACAATGCAGAGAACTGAACTGAGTTCTCGTTTGGCTCAACAGCCTAATATATACAATTTACAGACAGTTACAAAATAACTACCTGTCGGTTCAGTGAACCGACATGACTTTTAGGTAGCTGACCTAATCTTCTAGTTTAGTCGTCCAACCGACTTAGTCAGCTGATCAACTAAGTCGGCCCATCGACTAAGTCGGTTTATTGACTAAGTCGGTCCTCATTCAAGTCAACTTATCGACTTGCTCCTTCTACATCTCCCCCACGAACAAAATGCTTCTTCATCTCGAAGAAACAGGGAGGTACCAAAAAAAAAAGGTTTGTGTGGTCCTTCAAAACTTTATTGTGGCGGACTGTGAAGACGGATGGTTGGTATTTTTTAGACATAGACCTCAATAATGGCCAGAGCTGTGATGGCAAGGTGATGTTGGAAATTTGTCCAACTCTGCAAATATTTCTGGATGTCGATGGTTAATGTGGTTAAGCTTGACAGGACCAACATCTTTTCTGAGATGGGGACTTCCGTGATCTTTTCCATGTTGGGACCCAGGAACTGGTTCTGCTCTTCTGCTGTGTCGATGAGTCTTTTCATATGTGGGTAGATGATGTCAAATTTCTCTAAATTGGGAAGAGCTTGTTGTACCCACTGATGTGCTTCCCATTCCATTTTCTGCAGTTTGTTGGTTTCCAACATTATCTGTTCTTTGATTGTCTGTCTAAGTGCTGCCTCCGTGGTCTTCTTGCTCTCCAAATCCTGAATCCCTTGCCGAGTCTGTCGTGTCTGTTGATAAAATTTCCCATAGTGATTAGGCTAGTCTCTTAAGACTTCTTCGATGATGACAGACTCCTCCATATGGTCCTGCAGTACTTTGTAAGCTTACAAGAATGCAATGTGTTGCGCCAATAGAAGTCTGGAAGTTTCCTCTTTCTGTTCCTCCTTGGTTTCCTGGAGGCGTGCCTAGATGGTCGACACCGTGCTCTCAAATAGCTGGTATGCTCTTTCAAGCGGTCTATGTGTGTCGACTTCTATGAATCCTGGTATGATGGACTGAGCTAAAGTCCTGCATTTGTTGAGAAACTTGACTTGTTCTGTATTTGTGTCTGTGAGCTCTTTAGTTTTTCGCTCAGTCCTTGTCTTGGCTTCTTTGGCTAGAGTTTTGAGGAGTTGGCCCACCTCTGTGTCAGTCAGGGAGCTTGCATCTCTTAAGCTGATATGAAGTCTGGGAGTATTTCCATGATGCTCCTTCCTCTTCTTATGATTTTCTACCTCTGTCTCCTGTGTACGTGCAACAGTTGAGGGGGGCCTTTGGTTTGTGGGATAGAAGTCGATGGTTTTTCTGGCTGGGGAGGTGGTATGACCACCTATGGCTATGTGGATGTAGTTCATTGTGATAGGTCTGGCTGTGAANAATCGGGGGGTGGTGGGGGTGGTGGGGATAGTGGTGGCGGTGGTGATGGAGTGGGGGAATGGTCAAGGGTGATGTGTTTGGGGGAAGTGCGGTGTGGACTTTTGTCGGAAGGTATGTCTGCTTCCGGCGGTGTAGTGGTGGGTAGGTCGGCCTGGGGTTCGGGGTCGATTGGTTCAATAGTAGACTGCACTTGTCCATTCACGTCTCCTTCTTGGTTGGATTGTCATGTGAAGGTCAACATGATGTGTGCAAATACTGTGGGTTGTGTTCTGCTGCTTGTATAGAGAGGAGCCTGGGTGGAAATTTTCTAGGCTGACTAAAACAGCTCAGGCAACGTCTTGAAGAAAGCTTTTAGCTCGGTGTCTTTGTCAAACTTTGCTTTCACTGTCTCCAGTATCACGCTTTTGTATAAGTCGAGGGGGCTGACTGACTGTTGTGCCAGTGCTTGCTCATCGACTACTGGTGTCGGTGATGGAGGTGGAGGGGTCTACACAAGATCGATGACGTTTTTAGGCATCGTCGTTGTTTTTTCCTTCTTTTGTCGACCTTCGGGGGCTCCTACTTCTATAAACCGCTAACAATGAGTTTCAACTTGTACTTTACTTGCGGCGGCATCCTCTATAATGTCAAGGGCCGCAGCTTCCAGTTCGTCTTCATCATCGGATGAGTCGGCAATGATAAGTTTGTGCTTACCTTTGCCTTGTTGTTCTTTTTGTGCTCTGATTTTCTTCCTCACTGCTGCTATCTCATTGGCCAATTTCTTAATGATGCCTCTTGACACAACATACTCAGGGTTGTCGGGCTCGATTTCACCCATTGGTTCCTGAGTCAAAATGACACTTTCTGGAGCCGGAGGAGTTGTTTGCTACTGTTGTTGTGGCTTTGGTTTCATTGGCTGTGGGTCAGTTCTCTTTGCGGTCGGAGGCTTGATAGTTATTTGCACCCGACCAGTCGGCTCGATCAGTATGTCCTATGACACAAATGTACTAATGTATAGGTTGAGCTCGTAGTCTTCCTCTTTCTCTTGGTCAGTGAGTGGCTCCTTGATTGAGAAGTTGACCTGTTTAACTGCTTCTGGCATCGGTATTTTTGTCTTATCCCGTCGAGACAATTCCCAGATGATTTGGTCGACAGACGGGTAGTATTCGAGGGATTTGGCCTTGGGGTCCTTGCCCTGCATATACCACACCGAGGTATGGTCAAGCTCCAGTTGGATGTGTGAGTTCGCAGGTAGATTTCATCGGATGTTCTAAGGCACCCTCCATCTAGTCGTGTGAACTTTCAATTGTTGGAACCAGTTCTCAAGGAATACTTTCCCTTGCCCTAGTTCATGTAGGGTTCCTTTTTGGGAAAACGGTTTGAACCTATACATGTCGAACCTTGATGGTTCCCGAAATATTGGGCTTCCTTCTAGACAGATGTGGAACATAACAATCCATAGGATGAGGGAGGGGAACTTGATGATTCCTCCCATCTGTTGGCATCGTTCATAGATGGTTTTTATCATGTCGACGACATAATCTCCCCATCTGTAAAGTCGCCCATTGGTGGCAATTGTGTCGACGGCTTCCAGCATTTCTATTTTAAGGTCGCTGCCTCGACCTGCCAATGTGAGGGTGATTGTGATTATTTTGGCCACAATCTATGGCATTTGAGTTGTGATTTTCCCGATCATCAACCCTTTGGAGTTTTTCCCAGACGGCGATCCCGTAAGTTCTTTGACTAGTCCTTCCTTGATTCCGATTGGTACAGGGTCTCCTTTGTTGGATAGGCCAGTCAGTTTGGAGATGACATCTCCATAAATGTCAATCAGCTCATCAAAAGAGAACCAACCATTGTGATATCAGCTGATAATGAATTTTACAGCAGCTTCTTTTGTCCCACCAAAGCTTGCCATCAGTGGTGCATTGGAAATTCTGAAGAGGGTACTGCGTCGGAATTTTTCAGTTTCTTGAGTCATTTTCTTGTTGACAAAGGCCCACTCTTGGATTTCGGCCCATACTTTCTGCCATGGGCCCTCCTGCACTTTGGCACTTTTTATGTTTTTCAACCTATGGACTAAGAGTGTATCCGCAGCCTGTATCTCTTTCACCTTGGTCGATGCTTTGGTCTGTTTGGGGGCCATTATGTCTGTTTGGTCGAGGTTACTATAGGGTTCTCAGTTTTTGGTCGAATGAGTGTTCAAATGATGTGTGTGTAAAGGGTGTGGTGAATGAACCTTTGGTGGTCCAGTATTTATAGGCGCTGGTGTGGTTGTGTGCGGTGATGGATGTATTAATGGCGGACTTGACGTTCCAGCTGTAATACGCGAGTGTGAACTAATGGTGAATTGCTTTCGGCACTTGAGGTCATAAATGCGTGATGGGACTATCGGGTTCGTCGGCTGGTGTTGGTGTGGAGAATGGTCGACAGGAATGGTTGATGAAGATGGTCGATGGTCATGATGTCAGTTCTCAAAGTGGTGATTTCCTATCATGGTGTTGTGTTTGTGGTATTATTTTGTTTTTGGAATTTTTAGCTTTTTATGGTTTTTGGTTGTCGGTTATGGTCTTTATATATATATATATATATATATATATATATATATATTTTCTGTAACGTTTTAGTCGAGCTCCATTAACGAGCTTCCGAAATACTAGGCCCTGCATCGTCCTTATTCGGACTGAACCATTGGGATGTATCTCTTCGACAACATAAGGTCCCATCCATTATGTGTGGAGTTTCTTAGGTTTTCCTTTGACTTGACTATTGTAGAGTAACGCAAGGTCTCCGACCGACAGGTTTTTGTTTTTGATGTTGCGGCTGTGCCATGCTTTATGTTGTTGCTTCTGAATTTCTTGGTGTTAGATAGCCATGAGTCTGTGTTCCTCCAGCTTACTGAGTTGAAATAGTCGGTCCTTTCTTGCATGTTCAACATTGACATGTAGTAGTTGTGCAATAATAGGTGTCTGCTATCGGAAATGTAGTGGAACGACTGCTTCTTGTTTGTAGACTAGTCGAAAGGGGGTTTGGTCGGTCGACTGTTTATAGGCTATCTTGTACGCCCATAACACTACAGGGATTTTCTCGTCCCAGTAGTCCTTGTCAGTAATGCAGATTTTGGTTAACCCTTTTGTTAATTTTTTATTGAAATCTTCAATCGCCCCATTTGAATGAGGATGGTATGCTGTACTTCATCGGTGGTCGATGTGGAATTGGTCGGTCAAGTTTTTGATAGTTTTGTTGATAAAGTGTGTCCCATGGTAGCTAATCAATGTTAGTGGGCATCCGAATCTAGTGATGATGTTTTCATAGATAAATTTAGTGGCTACCTCACTTGAACATGTCTCGACGGGTTCAGCTTCTTCCCATTTAGTGACGTATTCTACTGCAGTGATAATATATCTTGCACCTGATCTTTTGGCTGGGATAGGGAATTGTCCTATGAAGTATATAGCCCAGATTTTGAATGTGAGACTAGGGTTTACTGATATCAAGGGCATTTATATGGTCAACAGAAGTCAACCAAGTCATTGACATCTGTCACATCGACTAACAAAACTTTTTCAATCTCTGTGGAGCATCGGCCACCATAGTCATGATTGTTGGATTTTCTTTGCAGTTGTGTTTGCTTGGAAATGTCCTCCTGTAGGTCCATAGTGTGCTTCATGCATTATTTGGTCACATTCATGTTCGAGTATGCACCTTCTGAGGATGTTGTCTAATCCAATTTTGTATAAAAATCCATTAATGAGGCTGTAGGGTGCAGCCTTCATAGCTAAGATTTGTTTTTTCTTGGTATTCATACCTTCTGGTGCTTGAACAATTTCTAAGAACTAAGCTATTTCTTCTAGTTCTTCTGGTACTTCTTCTATGTGAAATAGATGTGCATCTGGTAAGTCGTCATCAACTCCGGTCAGTTCCTCGCCTGTGTCTATGCAGGATAGATGGTTAGGCCTGACATTTAGCTTTCCTGGTCGGACAACGACTATGATTTCAAATTCTTGGAAAAGAAGTAGCCATCGACAAATTCTACCATGATGGAGTGGTTTATTGACAAGGTACTTCAGGGATTGATGGTTAGTATAGAACATGAATGGGTTTTCCAAGAGGTAATGTCGATACTTTTGGAGGGCAAAGACCATACCTAGGGCCTCTCTTTCGGTGGTCGAGTAGTTTCTTTCAGCCATATTTAATTTTCGGCTGCTGTAGACTATAGGGTAATCCGTCCCATCGTCTCCTGGTTGAGTTAGGATTGACCCTATTGCTATTCCTAATGTGTCAATATGCACATGGAATTTGGTCAACCAGTTTGGAAATTTTAGGATGGGGGCTTCGACTAGTTTTCTTTTCAATTTGTCGAAAGAGATGTGGCATTCCTCTGTCCACTTAAAATCTTGATCTTCCTTTAGTAGTTCTTCCAAAGGATAGTTCATATCTGAATAGCGTCTTATGAATTTTCTATAATAGCCTATATGGCCAAGTAACACCCTGACTTGTTTGGGGTTTACTGGTGGTTTCAGGTTGAGGATAATTTTAATCTTTGCAAAGTTGACCTTGATACCTTCTTTATAGACAATATTCCCTAATAATATGCCTATGGGAGTCATAAATATACTTTTCTTAATGTTCAGGGAGAGTTGAATTTGTCGACATCTCTCCAACATAAGTCTGAGCCATTTGCAGTGGTATTTTAAGGTGGAGTATATTGTCCATTCGTTGAAGTATACTGCCATGGTCTTATATATGTATTCTTGGAATGTCTTGACAACAATTCGAGAAAACACCACAAGTGCATTCTTTAATCCAAAAGGCATAACTCTGTAAGAAAAAGAACCAAATTCACACACAAATGTTGTCTTCTTTTGATCTTCCTTAGCTATTGGTACTTGGTTATAGCCTGAGAATCCATCTGTAAATGAATAGCATTCATGTCCTGCAATTTCATTCAAGATCTCATCTGCATAAGGGGTTGGGAATGGGTTTGTCAATGTTACTTTGTTGAGTTCCCTAAAGTCGACACAGATTCTTAACCTTGTCGGGTCATGTTTCTTGGGATGTACGACCATTGGACTTGCCCATTCTGACTGGTCGATAGGGTAAATGATCCCTGCTGCTAACATGTTATCAATTTCCTTTTTAACTATTTCCTTGTACTTGTGAGCCAGTTTGTAATGTCGTTTCTTAACAGGTCGAACATCAGGTTTAGTATCAATTTTCATTTCTCCCATTTCTTGGACTAAGCCTTTTAGGTATTTATAGTCCCTGGTAAAGACGTATTGGAACTCTCTTAGTAAGTTCACTATTTCGGTGGTCTGTTGGGCGTTCCAGTAGTCACCAATTTTTGCTAGTTTTGGTCGGTTATCATTTGAAATGTCGACCTCTTTAGTTGTCACTTTGGCATCTAGCCACTTTGGTGCTTTAGCTTCATTAATCAGCCGACTTCCTTCTTTGAACTGTGAGAATGTGGTAGGGAAGTCGGCTGCAGTTGTTCTGTCAATATCTTGTTTGTTGGTTGTTGCGACTTTCAGGATCGAGTGGATAGGTTTTGTTGTTTCGGCATGGTTGGATTTCCATCTGAAGATCTTGCCTTCTGTGTGTTCATTTTCTAATTGTAAATGGGTTGACTGTGGTTTTGACCATATATGTAGATTGTTACAGTCCTTGATCTGTCGATGGTCTTGGGAGGGTTGTTTTTCGGTCGGTTGGATAAACTGTTTGATTTGCTGTGCTGTCTTAGCCAGATTTTCATTTTGAGGTATGAAATTGAATTCTTTAATAAAATTTTCTGCAAGTTCATGCCAAAAGAATGTTTCACCTCTATCTTCTTCCATCTTATACCATTTGTTGGGTAAGTCGGCTAGGGTTGAGGGGAATAAATGTGGCCAAGATCTCTCATCTTTATATCCAAGTCTTCTCCAGCTCCGTTTCACAAGTTTTGATATGTTCTTCTGGGTTTTGTCCTTGGGTAAAGATAGGTATCTGGGCTTGTTCGGTTAGCTTCTTTCCTCCAAACTGCTTGACAAAGTAAGTCGAAGAAGTTTTCCAGGTCTGTAGTTTTGTCTGATGGGTGTCCCACCATCTAGCTGCTTGACCTGTAAACATTTCAACTAAGCTTTGAAGTCGGCCATGGTCACCAATATTTTTAGATACTTATTCGACGTGCATGACTGGTGATTCCCTCTCCTTACACCTTTGTAGTTGGGCACTATTTAAGTTGGTTGGTTGTAGGGTAGGGAGTTCCCTTATTTTCTTTTCAAAGATTTTGGGGATAATTGATACTATGAAGCACTGTCAGGTGGGTTTTATCTGAACTTTTTGTATAGTCCAGCACCCTCTTGCTTGTGTTTCATAATTTTCCATTTCCCAATCATACAATTCAGTATCTGAGTTATAACCAATTAAGTCTTGGTTACCTAAGTTAAGTTCTCCATGGATGTTTGGTTCTGTGTAGTCTGCATTGTTGTGGATCTGGTAAAGTTGTCTGACATCGACTTCCTCATCAATAGGTTCCGTCCAAGGTTCTCCTTGGGATGGATGAATGGGTACAATGACTTTTTGACCATTTCCTTTTAACTTGATTCGTTCCTTATCTAAGGATATGGATGCTTTCATCTTTCTTCCCCAAGGTCGACTGACTAGTGCTGGGAAGGAGCTGGATCCCTCTTTTGGGTCAATAATTTCAAAATCAACCTTGGTCGAGATTCCTCTGATGGTTGTGTTGACGTTTTTCCAGACCCCAATGGGTTCGATTAGGCCTTGGTCGGCGAGTTTCAGGTAAATTCCTGACTCGTAGAGTCGAGGTCTGCCCATCTGTTCCCAAGTATCCCGAGTCATGATATTGACTTGTGACCCGAAGTCGAGCACTACTTGTCAGACATGGTAACCTTTTATTTCTAGGTTGACAAGTGGGTCGGCATCACTTTTGTCTTTTTGGTTCAAGCTGTAGATGTTTTTGTTTGTTTTCTAGGGTTGGTACCTTTTATTTCATGTAACAAGTCTATGAACTACAATACTAATTTGTCTTTTTGAACAAGTTGGATTAGCTGATTTATTATGTTGTGTCGACTGTTAACGATTTCTTCTTGTCGTGCAATGTCTTGAAATGTGTGAGTTTCTTCTTGATATGTTTTTTTTTCCTTCATAGGGTTAGGATAAACATTTGTGTCTTTAATCTTACTAATTCTGGGTTTATCAGGTCCTGTTTTTGTGCCTTGTCGAGTTACAATATGTAGATTTTTAGTAGTTATTACATCATGTTTTTGCACACAATACAAGACATTAACATTTTTCTTGGGATTAATTTTTTCTAACATAGTAGGGCAATCCTCGAGCGAGTGATCACCTACTCTGCAATGGGTACATAATTTGAGATCAGTCCTATCCTTGTATGGACAGTATGCATACCAGTGACCTTCTTTGTAACATATGAAGCACTGGGTGGGTTGATGTGGTCATATGTCGCGACTCCCAGGGAATCAACCTCTTCCTCCGTAACCTTGGCGTTGATTATCGTACCGATGCTCATATCGTCGGCTGTCATATCTTTGTCCGTTCTGACCATTTGGTGGATTTTTTTGCTCGTTATGTTGTGCCACTGTATTTGTTTGGTATACTGCGTGATAGTTCTGTCGGTTCTTTAGGTTTAACTGATAGTTGGTGGTGTTGTGACTTTTGGTTTCACAGATGGCGCACTAGGAAGCCTTCCTGTTCTTCATGTTAAATGGGTAGTCTACTATAGAGTGGTCTCTGTGTTCCTGGAAAATGTTGCAAAAGGATTTGGTATGTACAAAGCGGACGTCTTGTCGGCTATATTCTTGTCTATAGTTATCTTTCGAGTGGCCATTTGTTGAGCACTTGGTGCACCAGATCTCTTGATTATTGAGGCTTAGCTCCTTCAGAGACTTCTGTACATTCTCGAGTTACTGTTCTAATCTGTGTTCCATGGGGTACGTGGGTATATCCTCGTCCATTTCAACCTAAAGATATTTTGTTAGCGCATCCTCATACGTTTTGAACGTCTCCAGACTAATGTGTCGACATGCTTTTTGTGATAGTCCTGCAAGAAACCATTGAATTAGTAAGTATTCATCAATAACATAATCCAATTGGCTCAGTAAATATTTCCACTGCTTGTCGTAGTCGCGGACGGATTCCCCTGGCTTTTGTGAAGTGGTTTTGAGTTTCTTCGCAGCCAGGTGCTTAGCATCTGGAGTTTTAAAAATTGACAAGAATTGCACCTTAATATTGGCTTTTGTCACTTTGGGTTGTCTTTCCAAAAAGGTCATGTACCATGTCAATGCCCTTTTCCTTAAGGCTCCTACGAACTGTGCCATTTGTCGATCTTCATCTGTAACCTAGTTGGCTTCCCAGGTCGACTCACAGATGAACCAATGTAGTCGGGGGTCTTCATCTCCCTCATAAAGAGGAATGTGAGACGATCCATGACCCATGTATGAATCACTTTCACTACTCTTAGAAGTTGGCAGTGGTGGAGGTGGGGGTGGTGGGTAAGGTGGTGGGGTTATTGATGTAGTCGTGCCTGTGGAATTCTAGTCGACGAAACTTGTGCTCCCATTAGTCATCGAGTCTTTGTTGACTTGCAATCGGTTGATGTCAATTTTTTCTGTCAATGGTCCACTACAACTTTTTGTTCACAGGTCTGATTGTTTGATTTCTTCTAAAGCTATATTTGGTGGGGGGGCACTCCTTCATGTGTCAGTAAGAGCAAGTGGATACTTCGGAGGGAGGCTGTCACTTGAAACGTCACCTAGTTCCCTTCCACCGGTCAACGTATAATAAGATGTCATCCAGGGTTCATTTCATCACCTAGTCGGCTCCATATACTGAAGTCACCAGCTCGTAGTCATAGGTCGTCTTCGACAATAGTCTATATTCGAGTATGCAGATTCAATGGGGAAAGGGTTGTTCCTTCACTGGGAGCTCTTAATTGGAGAGCTTCTGGCTGCTCTATCCACACTTCTTCCTCCTTAGGGGACGCTTCTTGCTCAATGCCCTCTTCATGTCGGTCATGTCCTGACTCTGGCAGATTCTCTTTCTGGTCATTCTCCCTAGGGTTTTGTCCTTTGTGCAGCTCTAAGGATCTTTCACGTCTTGCTTCCCTTCTCTGGTGTCTTTCATTCCTTTTGATATTCTGAATGTCTGACACACTTTCATAGGATACTATTCTCTTGAGGTCCTCTTCGGCCGACTTCTCATTACTGGTGACTGATATCGGATTATAGTCGACTAGGATCCACTATGCTCTATCTTCGACACATGACCAGCTACCCCCCCATAGCCTACCTGACACTTTTAGAAAGCCCATATAGTTCGGTCTACTTTCTTAGGAAGTATTCCCACTCCCTTTCAGCAATGAATTTTTCCCACTTCCTCTGCTTCTCCACCTAGTTAGAGTTTGTTGGTTGTTTGTGAAGTGATGGACGAGGTTCGATGATGTGTGCTACTCCTTTCTCAATCAATAATTTGAACAGCAAGGTCGGTAGGGAACACAAAAATTGTTTGATGAAATCTATGTAAAATTTCTCTTTGACAGTTTCCACTAAAGTTCTGTCTTCGACTGCCTGCTCCTCACAGAAGTCGTCGACGATTTTCTCAAACCACTCCGACAAATTTGTTCGGCCTCCTCAGATCAGTTTTTTCAGCAACTGTTGTTCTTTAGTTGCGTCCAAATTTATCATCCAGGAGTTGCTTCAAGAGTTGGGGCACTGATTTGACAAACTTCTCATGCGTCTTTGTGAAAAATCTTGCTTTTTCTTCAACAACTGTTAATCTATTCCTTCGGTGCGTAATTCTGCAAATAGTTTGCAATTTTACGTTCCCATCGGTCCTTAATCTCCTGCTCTGGTATCATATGTGAGCATATATTTCAGTCATGTACTACCGGCAACGGAACCAATGTTATAATCTCATAGATCACATAAGGTTACCAATAATACATACTAAAACATACATAAATATAGAACAGAGACAAGAGACAAGAATATATAGGATTAAACAAATTATATTATTATAATGAGTCCGTACAATGTAGAGAATTGAACTGAGTTCTCATTTGGCTCAACAACCTAATATATACAATTTACAAACAGTTACAAAATAACTACCTGTCGGTTCGATGAACCGACATGACTTTTAGGTAGCCAACCTAATCTTCTAGTTTAGTCAGCCGACCGACTTAGTTGGCTGATCGACTAAGTCGGCCCATCGACTTAGTCGGTTGATCGACTAAGTCGGTCCTCATTCAAGTCAACTTATCGACTTACTCCTTCTACACCTACTATGTGAATAGAGGTGTCAAGGTCGAACATAGTAGTCCATCGTCTGATTACCAGTCATTGATGTATACCGTTAACAGACGCGAGATCACCCATCGATAATGAAAATGGGAATCAAGTTACTAGAGTGCAAACTAACAAGTGTGAATAAATGTGTTGAGGTCAAACACTTGAGAGGATCCATCGATTAGGGGATATTGATGTATTCCCAAAAATTGTCGATGGCGAGAGAACCTGCCACTGATGACTGTAAGTCTCAAGGCACTAAAAAATGACTCTAGATTCCAATCCCAGAATAAATGATCTGAGGTCGATGGGATGAAATCTGCTAGAAGGAGGGCATTAAGGCATCCCCCATCATCCAACATGAGGTACTCAGCAAAGCTGTATAATGTGGAAGGACTTGATCATAAGGTGCACGAAATAGTAACTGTACTGAGAATGGCCAACATGCAAAGTCAAGATAACTGAGGAATGGCCGACTCAGGTTTAAAATTCCTTCGAACAAGAGCATAACAATGAATGGTGACTGAATGAAGGTAGCATAGACTCGATATACAAAACTTGGACATCTCTACGACACACGACGCATAGACAGAGGCTCCATGGGGATTGGAAGCTTAACCAGTCGATGGAGATAAACTCAGATAAATGAGTACAGCTCCTAAAGTCAAACTATAAACCCAACCAACATATGTGATACACAGTGCTCTGTTCGAAGGCAACATGACTCGACAGCTGCCAAAATATAACATCTTTCCTTATCCGGATTTTTGGTTTTTTGAATTTTTTTTGGACTTTTTCAAATATTTAAAAATCTTGAAAAGGAATAAAATTGCTTTATAGTTACAGACTAGGAGGAGATGAGTGTCATATGGGAAAAAAAACTAGTTCCAAGTAGTGGAACATACCTATGCTCAGTGCAAGGATACATGTGTAGGATAGCGACACTCAGGGGAAAGTCCCCTCCCAGTAACCCAGTAAAAATAGGGAATCAAGCTACAAAGGATATATGAAACGGCTCTGCATGGCTAGACATGAGACAAGCTCGGGCAATAGGGATGAAACTCAATGTCAGGGAAGCCGACATAAGGATCAATAAGGTAGGAAAAGCTCACGATAATGCAATTACAACTTGACATAAGGGAGTCACAGGGAAATGGCCAGCATAAAGTTCAAGAGGAGTATGAAGCTCTTGCTCAAGGACATGGTGGGACTAAAAGGGACTCCCTGACCTAAGAGAGGACTCACATCATAGGTACCAAATGTAAAAGGGAGCTAACTAGGACACCCATGTATAGGAAAGCTCTACCATTCACATAATATCACTTCTAACAACAACATGAAGGTTCCGTGATACCATCGAATGGGTTCGTACCTAAGTTTAAGATGGAATGGTCATAAGGCAATGCATAAATGCAAGTGGATGTGATATCCTAACCTATATTCCAGTTCATACATAATACCTATGATAGGAATGAATAGGTTGGAACCTCGGAGAGAGTGTACAAAAAATAGACCCTACATGACAACCATATTAGTCCAAAACAACCCAAGATAGGCAATAAAGAATCCAAACTATAGGATATAGGGAGGAATGATCATGACAAATGCACCTAGAGGAAACAATGCGATGAATGATGGGACATCAAAAGGAAATTAAGGTGTAGACCCAATGTTCACAAATCCACTACCACCCCCATGACGGTGACCACCGGTGTAAAGACCCAGAGAAGGGGGTCAACATCCTCCACAAATGGAGTAGAGGGAAGAATGTGACCATTCCCAAATCTATGAGCAGGGTAAGGGGCTGTGATGCCCCTAATTCTGACACAAGGGTGCATACTAGGACCAAGGATGGGCAATAGGATACCAAGCATGTCGAAAATAAAAGGACCCGAACTCAAGAGAGCATAAATATACTCAAGTAACCGTGATCCCAAAGGCCAACTAGTGCACAAATAGCACACTCCTAAGAAAATCTACAGCCAAAATACAAGCAACCCAAGGGGAGGATATGTGATCTCCTGAATGCAGCAAGTATGTCTCACCTAGGAGAGGCTTGAAACTCCCATACACTACAAGAGGAGGTACATAACTAATTATAGTGGCCCTTAGCTTCAATGCATAAAGCGACTGTGTTGTTAGACCTCTACCTAGCCAGGACACCTACAGAATAATGTTGAAATATTGTAACTTTGAAGAATATTCTTTATGTATCTTTTGTGGTTCTCGATGGTCCAACCGGGAGAACCACTTGTATTACATTGTACCCCGATGCTCCTAATCATAAGAACTAATAAGAGTCATGAGGTAGTCCCCTCTAATTGTAAAGGTGGGTCATCAGCACCCCAGTGTGGTTACTTGAGCCTACATGAGTTAACTTAAGCCGACATGTTAATTGAGTAAAATTTAAGTAAATGGATGAATATAAATAGAGGTGTAGTGCTCCTCATTTGAGACACACACACTCACTTGGAATAGCGCACTTATGGAGGAGAGAAGTTGCTGGAGAAGGAGGAGAATCAGGTTTTTGATCTCCTTGTTGGTTTTACCTTTTTCCCTTTTGGGGAATCTATATTGAGGAAGCTTTTGCTGGGTTTTTCCCTTTAGGGTTTTCCCAGGATAAATCTGTGTTGTTCTTGTGATACTGTTTCTTTCAGTGATCCTGTTTTATATGCTTTTATTATGAAAAATGAAATGATATACTGATGTCTTAACTAAGCATATGAAAATTTAACATGGTATCAGAGCTAACCTAAATAGGGCATATTTCACAAGTTACAAAAGCTAGGGCTTCTTATTTTTTGGTTCTCTCTCCACAATCAATCAGCAAAAGAAGGCTAGGATGACTCTCCTTTGAAGGGTGCATCGTTCTGTCGAAGCGGAATTCGATTCCGAGCATTTTCAATTTTCGATGTGGAAATTAGGGCTTTCTATAGAAGAGGAATTTTTGAGTGAGACCAGCATAGGATTGTTCTCCTCATCAAAACCGAAGTTTAGAGACCTGGATCAATAAATTTGGTTGGGTGAATCTCCGGGAAAGTCAAACCCTAGTTTGACCCCGAGCTAGAAAAACCCTAAATACTAAAACTGATACGTTTTGAAACATTCTCTATATTCCAATATTGGCTAAGGATCAGGAGCTAAAAATTTTAGGGGCCAAATATAAAATCCTGATGAACACTGTGTCCAACATTTATCTTCATATTCTTTGTATTCCAGGAGATACATTCTCTCCAAGTTAGGGTTCCAGCCTCTTCCAGAATTCATCCCTAAACAGGACACCTGGGGAGAATTGCAATATCTTGGGCTACAGAGGTCCAAATGGAATTCCTGAAAATTTTCCAGAAAGGGCATGGACTTTAATTTCGGTGGTCCGAATTTCAGACTCAGAAGATGAACCAGTGACATGTGGCATGCCGTACAACTTCGCTGTTCTGAACAGTCCTGTAACAGGTCACCTTGGGAAAAGGATCATAAATCCCAAATGGTGAAACCAATTCTGATTAAATATATGGTGGTGGATCAGGGACATGCGAGGTTAACTCAGTACAAAAGTTCAGACATATAGGAGCAGAAATTTCGGAGATATCACAGAAACAGTAACAGGCATTTTTGCAGAAGAAATTGGAAAATTAGGGCTTCCTGTTCCGGGAGCTTCCCTCCACTGTTTTCAGAAATGGAGTACATTGGACAGCTCCATTTGAAGAGATCTATCTGTCTATCCAATGAGATCTGAAAGATTCCAAGTTTTTGAAATTAGGGTTTCTGTGACAAACCCTAGATCAGTCAGCTCCGGAGCCAGGACGGACACCTCAAATCGATAAGATCTAATCCTTTGCTATGTTCATTTGAGGTTCTCTTTTCAAAGTGATCTATGACATCAGCTTGATGATAAGCTTGGTGAAGTTGACAACTTCAAGCCTAGAAGTATATGATCTCTATGAAGAAAATGGATTGGACACCTACATGAGCATAGAGGTTCCAGTTTCAGAGGGAGATGAGGCTAGAAGCCTTTCTCAAGAAGAACTTGGTCAAATCCCAGAAGATCATTGATGATTCAGTTACGAATCAACTTGTACTACAAGTGTCTTCCCTAAATAAATTGATGAGGGTTGATTTCTTGACCAAGATATTTTAAGGGAAGAACATAGATCAGAATATGACCTTAAGAAACCAGCTGAAGAATGTGAAGATCCAGAATGAAGAGACCATGCAGTCATAAGGATATCTCAAATCAAAGAACAACTTCAAGTAGGGATAGAAGAAGTGAAGAATGCAGAAGTGGTGATGGCCACCTTGAAA
>LPNX010730020.1:910427-927886 GCA_001517045.1 Pseudotsuga menziesii | reverse complement strand
ATAGACTTTGGTCTATACTATGATGGTAGCCATGAGTATAGATTGTATGGCTACACAAATGCAGATTGGGCTGGAAGTATCTCAGACAGGAAAAGCACATAAGGTATATGCTTTTGTTTGAAGTCTGCTATGAGTTCATGGTTTAGCAGGAAACAGTCCAGTGTTTCTCTTAGCACGGTTGAAGCAGAATACATAGCAGATTTCTCTACTAAGTTGTGAAGCCATATGACTTTAGAAGCCGATATTAGGTCTCTTTGACCTGAAGATGGATACAACAATGATTCTATGTGATAACCACTGTTGTGATGACAAAGAACCCTGTGTTCCACGTAACTCGTAGAAATCCGGTATTTCTACATACAAGATAAGATGAAGATAATGATACTGTAGATATAGATGATGACGATTTCAGTATTCCCATACTGAAGATATAGATGATATTTCAGTATTTACATACTGTAGATATAGATGATGGTGATTCCATATTTCTATACTAAATATAGAGATGATGATGATTTCAGTATTTCTATATTGAAGATATAGATGATGATGCTTTTAGTATTCACATACTAGAGATACAGATGGTGATAGATTTGTATTCATATATTGAAGACATAGATGATGATGGTTTGGATGATGATGTACTGATGAAGCCTCTGCCCCGAGTAGAGTTTGAACACTTTCAAGACAATCTTGGTGTTGTTCGGAAAGACCTTCCTCGAAAGGGGGAGTAGCGATGTTGCAGAGGGATTGTATCATCCTGGGACATCTGTCCATAATAGATCCAATGACCTCGGTCATCGAGAACGTGATGGGATTGTATCATCCTTGGGCACCTTCCCTAAAGTGATCCGGAGACCTCGGTCTTCGAGAATGAAGAGGGATTGTATCATCCCGGGACATCTGTCCATAATAGATCCGGTGACCTCCGTCATCGAGAACGTGATGGGATTGTATCATCCTTGGGAACCTTCCCTAAAGTGATCCAGAGACCTCGGTCTTCGAGAATGAAGAGGGATTGTATCATCCTGGGACATCTATCCATAATAGATCCGGTGGCTTCGGTCCTCAAGAATGTGGTAGGATTGCATCATCCTTGGACATAGTCCTAAAGTGATAGGGAGTGATTATCCCGTAATTGTATCCGGTGACTTTGGTCGTCAAGAATGTGGAAGGATTGCATCATCCTTGGAATCAAGTCCTAAAGTGATAGGGAGTGATTATCCCGTAACTGTATCCAGTGACTTCAGTCATCGAGAATGTGGTAGGATTGCATCATCCTTGGACTCAAGTCCTAAAGTGATAGGGAGTGATTATCCTGTAATTGTATCCGGTGACTTCAGTCGTCGAGAATGTGGTAGGATTGCATCGTCCTTGGACTTAGTCCTAAAGTGATAGCGAGTGATTATCCCGTAATTGTATCCGGTGACTTCGGTCGTCAAGAATGTGGTAGGATTGCATCATCCTTGGACTTAGTCCTAAAGTGATAGGGACTGATTCTCCCGTAATCAATCCGGTAACTTCAGTTGTCAAGAATGTGGTGGGATTGTATTATCCCTGGACTTTAAGTCCAAAAGTGATCCAAATACTTTTAGTCTTTGAGTTGTGGATTGCAGGTTGTTGCTGATGATGATGATGCTGTACTGATCGAAATATCAGAATATGATGATGATGACATACTGATCTAAAAGATCAGAGTATGACGATGACGCACTATGATTATGATGTTTCTGATTGAAAGATCAGAGTATGATGATGTTGTTTCTATGTTGTTGATGTTTTTGATCGAAAGATCAGAGTATGATGATGATGTTTTTGATCGAAAGATCACAATGTGATGATGATTATGATCGACAAATCAGAATATGATGATGATGATGTTGCTGCTGATCGAAAGGTCAAGGTACTGAAGATGTTGGTGTTGATCGAAAAGTCAAAGTGCTGAAGATGTTGCTGATCAAAAGTTCAAAATGTTGAAGATGTCGTTGCTGATCGAACAGTCAAATTGCTGAAGATGTTGCTGATTGAAAGGTCCAAGTGCTGAAGATGTCGTTGCTAATTGAAAGATCAAAATGCTGAAGATGTTGTTGTTGATCGAAAAGTCAAAGTGCTGAAGATGTTGCTGATTGAAAGTTCAAAATGCTGAAGATGTTGTTGTTGATCGAACAGTCAAATTGCTGAAGATGTTGCTGATCAAAAGGTCCAAGTGCTTGTTGAGGCCTGGAAAAATGTAGGCGGCAACAGTAAAGGATTCTCCCCAATCAACGTTCCCAACTAGCCCGTTGACTGTTTGGTATAGGGAATCCGTCCGGTTTACGGTCCGACTACCGTAGGTCAAAGTAACAAATAGGGTTTTACCGGTTGCGGCCCGGTCCACCGGAATTTGTATTTTGAATTAATATGCAATGCATATGCCTATCTAAACCGTGCAGGGTGATAAGGATGCCGGGAACCACACAATGTGCTGCACAGGTTCTTACCTCTCGTCTTATGTTCACAACATCTAAACCACATATGCAACTACGAAGTAAGATGATTAACTATCTATCCCCGGGGAGCCAAAATAATTATTATTTAGTAATGCATTAACTTCATGTAGAATAAACACAATCATAGGTAACTGATATTTGTATTTACAGCACATGAAAGAGAAATTATTCCAACAATCAGATAGCTAACTGTTATGTGAAGCACCAGCATTACTAAAAGTGAATTTTCCACAAAATAAACCGGAAATCATTCAACAAGACATAAGTGATAGAAATAAAACGATCTCACAATTCATGGACATATGCTGAAAAACAAAATAGTTCATTTTCCTGCCATCCATTGCACACCATTTGAAAAATCCCACAGCACTTTCTCCAACAGGCAAACTACAATTCTTTATTGCAAAAAGGAAATAGTTCTTCTTTACAATAGGTCCTCCAGTGTGACCGAGGAAAAAAACCCTTTTCTTTGTCTATCTTCTCTAGTTTTATACAAAAATCCAAAATGGTTGGGTTGCCCAAAGTGACCTTTGGGCTCCCCAACGCTTAAATTTCCCTTCCTCTTTACAAAATATTAAATTATACAAAAGTTTGACCAGTCTTCCTCATGAGGAGGACCCCGCTTGGTTTTCCAAGAACTTCCTCCATGCTATTGCCTCGGCAGCGAGACTCTCAAATGAATGGGGTTCCAGAAATTGAATGTTCAGTTCGAATTTGTCAGCTTGCTTCTGAATGGCTTCAATTCTGGCTTTGTTCAAGCGCACCTGCTCCTCCAAGAGCTGTACACTAATGGCTGCGTGGCCTATTTCATTTCTGAGGATTTGTTCATCAATAGCACTGATGCTTTGCACTTTGGCTTCCTCATCTTGCTGCCTTTCTTGCAGCATTTCTGCAAATGCATCCTGAGCTGGGAACTCTTGTAATCTCTGTTCAGCTTCTGCCTGGCAACGGTTGTATGCTACCAGGGCTCTCCTGAAGAATTCTGCACAAGCTCCCTTCGTTTTCTTGACATTCTTCTGAAAGTCTTCTACAGTGTTAACAACGAATTCTATTAGGTCATGATCTCGTTTCAAAGCTTGTTTATCTTTGATTACCAGCTCAGCTGGGACCTCTTTGTCATCCTCCATCCTGGTTATCCTCGAAGTCAATACTTCAAGTATGTCCTGTGATCTGTCTACAAAGTAAGAAGCTGTGTCAAAGATTTCCTCCAGCCTCCCATCAATCTGGAGAACTTGACATCTTTCCTCTTCTAAAGCAGTTTGCAAGTACAACACCTTAGCTTTCTGAGCCAAGATGTGCTCTTTAACGGGCTGCAGGTCTACCTGGTGTGCCTTTGCTGCTTCCAGCTGCTTTTCCAGTTCCTTAACGTGCAAGGTATTTGATTCATATATGATCTTTTGCTGCTCTACCAGATCTTCTACCTTTGCCTTCAGTTGCTCCTTTTCATCCTTTAACACTTGAATCTCTTGTTGGGCTTTTCCTAGGGCTTCTTGTGTCAATTCTTTCACCTGTGCTTCTTGTTGAATGGCAAGGATTTCGCCCTTTGTGGCTTCTATTTCTTTAACCACATGCTCATATTTCCTTTTCATCCTGTTTCCATCTTCTCTTTCCTTCCTGAGGGTGTCTTTCAGCTGAGCGGTGGTTTTCTTAGTTGAGTCTATTTCCTTCATCATCCGATCCACGTTGTCCTCTGTAGCGTCTATTGCTACTCTGCCAGCCCTTATGACAAAATTTGGGTCTTTATCTGTCCCGACCATCACTGCTTTATCAGTTATCATTGTGCTGGTCATTCCCTCAGGCTCTATCGTTTGCTCAGTTCTCCTCATGATCCTTTTGGTGGCCCTATCATAGTATACTGTGCTAAAATCGGGGACTTCTTCCCCCTTTTTCGGTGCAAAGGGCACTAAATGGAGCATGGGAGTAGTAGGAGTGATCGTAGTGAGAAATTGCAAGGTTGGCACCTCAGGGTTTTCCTCACCCTGACTTTGGTCTGGTGGTATTTCAGAGGCTGATTGTTGTATCAATTCTGTCTTTTCAGCTTCTTGTTTGCGAAGCTCTTCATTCAAATTTTGCTGGGCCTCCTCAGCTGCTTGCTTAGCAGCTTCCTCAGCTTCTCTAGCTGTCTCTTTTGCTCTTTCAGCAGCATCCTGAGCAGCTTTTCTCTTTTCTTCTTCCCCTTTCTGGAGCCATTCCGCAACCTCCTCTTCTAATCTTCGAGCTTCCTCTCTTATTCTCCTGGCTGTTTCTTCAGCCCTAGCCTGTTCAGCTTTCTCCTGCTGAGTTCCACCTTGTGGTTTGAACCTCTTACCGAGCGCTGTCATGTTAGCGGCCCTCCTGAAAATAGATTCATCCCTGTCAATGTGATGAGTGTACTCATAAAATACTTTATGTTTCTTGCAGTGCTCAGCCATTCTCTCGTGAGTATCATTTCGTCTAAAGGTCATCTCCCCGAAACGGAACTTTTCTAGTTCCTGTATAAATTCAGGAGCCTACTTCACATTTGCAAAGCTGCAACTACCTAGCTTGAATGGCAGAGGAGGGTAGAAAGCCTTCTTCTTCTGGAATAGGAAATGCCCAACTCCATCTATATACATTTGTCTGACAGCTTCCTTGTGTATGATATAATCTGTTGCATACTTAGGCAACAGATAAGGGGTCTTTGACCCACCAAACATCCTCAAATACATCCCATTTTCCGTCAGAAAATAGTCACCAAACTCCTCTATGACCTGCATGGCCTCTTCTGACATACAGTCACATTCCTTTTGGAAGACAAGAGTGTGCAGAGGCATGATAAAATGTTCGCATATTTCTCGGTAGTAACTATGGTATTGATGAGCCCCTAGTAGCTTAAAGGCAACATATACGAGTACTCTGTCTCTGTCCCAAACACATTTGAGCCCGGGGAAGGGCTGGTGGCATATTATGCAGTCAATCAAGATCGAGCTCATGTAAAACTCGGATTTTTTCTGTTGTACTCCTCCTTTTGCTGCAGCTATACAGGAAGACAGGCTACTAGATACCAGGCCGAACCAGTTGAATATGGTCCCTTCAGTGGCCACATAAAACATCAGGGGTATCCATTCAAATTTAAATAACCTACCATTGGCCCTCCCGAAGATCCTGTTCAACATTAAAGCTATGAATCTGTACGGGGGTCTAAGGGTGGCCGTGTCATAATCTTCAGTAACTCTATGTCTAAAGAGTTTACCAGGTAACAACATTCTCTTCATGGTCTCTATCAAGTCCATCCTGATATTGTCCAACCACTCATTGGATAGGAACACCTGAGGCTCAGGCAAGTGGTAGGCTAAGGCCACATATCCAGGGCTAAAGGAGGCATAGCCCTGACCTGCAACATTGCATATCAGCATTGAACCATGGTTTGTGTGTGGAAGGATCCACCTCATCAAATCAGCACATGGAAGCATTTCGGGCCTGGTGGCAACCTTCATGATTGCAGACTTCTCTATGTTTGCGTAGATGCGTTCCTCTTCCAGGCCCATATCCGGGACTTCCCTACGGGAAATCATTCTGTGTACGTCTCCCCACTTATACTCAGGGTCCACCCCTGTGACACATTGTGTATCCTCATATATGTATTCAGTGGGTAGATCGGCCTCTATTGCTGTTTGTTCTTCTACCACAGGGGCCTTCTTTTTCTGTCTTCTGGACATTTTGAAATCTTCCTGCAATGTAATACATCATTATATTAAACAATTCAAATTGGGGGACATTAAGAAGAGTTTATTCTTTCTCCATTTGTCTATGTGGCAATAACGATATCAAACATAGGTTCTTTGCATTGAAAAAAAAAAATGAACTAATCGTGCAATCTTGTGAGCTGGGCTATTGTATTATATCAGTGTGTAAGAAAGAAACACATATATGCATAACCAATCTATATCAGGACTAACTGAACCTTATCAGCGTAAGACTCATATTGTTTCTGCAATATAACAAGCAAGATTCCAATACTGCTAGCATTATTCATTCCATGGTTTATTATCAAATTCATGAATTTCACAGGACGTCATTTAAAAACAGATAAGCGGTGCAAAAGCAAAAGTTTCAAAAGTAGGGCACATGACTACAAAATTCCGATCTCAAAGACGGTTCTACGATAAAGCTCCTGCTATCGCGGGCATGGATTTACATTGCTGCGACTATAATCCGCGGAAAACCAAAACAAGTCTTCACCCAGGAGAAACCCAATAGCATCATCACCCATTCTACCCCTAAAAGCTCGAAGACAACTGCGGCACGGCCCTAGGGCTTCACGGTGGCCAACAATGGTAAATGCGCAGCGCAGAGGCGAAGATTAGGGCTCGAAGAACATGCAATCGAACCGCTGGGCCTCTATCATGAACCAAACGGTGAAAACCCCCTCCAAAAAATGCTTCAAAGTCTTCATCCTAACAAGAAAATAACCAGGTGCAGGCGGCATAATGGCCGCATGCACCGTGTCTTTCTCTATTTGCTAGGAATGAAAATGCGGGCCTTATAAAAGGGAAAAAACCAATCCCTCTAACGCACAAGCTATCCACCCAAAAGATAAACACGGCGCAACTACTGGGGGAAAACAAAAAACCGCCAACCCTAGCCGTGGGTAAAAAACCCGTTCATGGGGAAAACGGACTACGGCTGATAAATTCCATGCTATTCTTATCCTAAGTAAATCAGCCACAACCTTGAAAAGAGGGATTTAAGATCCTACCTGGCAAGAGTGGACAATCCAAGTGGCGACAGTGATGGGGCCTTCGATCAACAACTGGACGTGGGTACCAGTACGAGGCTTCTACACGATTCGCGAGCTCGACAGCGTTGAGAGCGCGGGCGCGATAAAAATAACAATAAAAAACCAAATAACACGCCCCGTATATATAAAACCTTCGCACGTACGATAAGTCAAATTCGTCGGGGCGGACAGGAAAGACCAAGCGGGCGACACAACTTACCTCTGCCCGCAACGGCGGGGCATCCTCTTCACTCCACCACCCGCAAAGCACCAAACCTAGGTCATAAAACGCGGTCGGGCGGAAAAGATTCAGTGACCCCTGCAACGGCGGCCCATCATCCATACTTCATCACCGCGCGAGAAACTCTACGTAACGCGTTTCGGCGATATAAGAAAACTCCGGACTTCCCGTCGACCCGCAACGGTGGAGACGGACAAACTTCCTTCCTCCGACGCAGAATGAAAACACGCCCGCCACATAAAGATACGGAACTCCCCCGCAACGACGAAACAAAGAACCACTAACCTTTGCATGGTCGGCATGGAACAGAAAGTTGAGATCCGAAGAAGGCCCGCAACGGCGGGGTGAAATGAAATCATCGAGTTCCAGCGATCATCCGTAACGGCGGGTTAACAACACTCAACCGGGTTTCGAAAGCCACCCGCAACGGCGAGGCGAGAAACAAACATCAAGTTTCGGCAGCCACCCGCAACGGCGGGGCGAAAAAGGAAAATAAGAGTTGGAGAAGACCCGCAACGGCAGGATAGTCAAAGAAAAACCTCCCGATCCAAGAAGACTTTGCAATGAAATCTTTAAGGGTTACGCAAAAAAAAATCAGAAGCTCAATTTAAGATGAAGTTTAAAACGTGAAGTGAGGAAAACCAAGTGATTTGTGGCAATCAAAATGTCTGGGAGACGCGTTAAAAACCAAAAAACCAAAATCAAAAGGCTGCAAGCAAGAGGGGATCTGACTAACTCAAAGTAAAGGAGGGTCCCAAAATTTTAGAATTTTGGGAAAATGTTGCAGCTGCAACAATTGGTGACTACCTGGTGAACCTCAGATCTCTGGATTAACTTTCCTTCTAAGCCTGGAAACTGCATGAATTAAATTGAAATCTTCTAACTGTCTGCATCCCTAACCAGTCAACTCATGCATTAAATTACTTAGATGAAGTCGATCTACTCGGGAAAAGGTAACACCAGGAGTGTTTCAGGTCTGAATAACTCTTTGGAGGCCAAATAAATGGAGTTCATTTTACCTGCCCTCTGGGGTCTACAGCTTTGACACCACAGGATTTGATAGAAAGTGAGCAGTATTATCCTTTTGTTCCTCACTCCCATGCCATTTTGTACTTTTGCTTCCTGAACTTTAATTCTTTGGTATGAGTCCTTCTGCGGGCCTTTCTTACTGAATTTTTTAATTCAGGATCCTCTATCCCATAGTGTCCTTTTGTGTGAATGACATATTTTTTATTTCAATTCACGGACGGAGAGGATCTTGTGGCCATTTGTTACTTTATGCTTTGAGATTTATGCTTTTTTGGAGCTTTGCTCTGATATGCTTTGTTTCTTTGACTCTTAAGAGCTTTTTTGGCCCTTTTCTTAATTCATGGCATGGGATCATTTATATATGATAAACTGTCTCACTCCGTTTCCATCCCGCGGGTCTAGTGCTGTCACCCCTTTGGGTATTTAAGATGTGAAGTGGATGGAGCCTCTAAATAGTACTTTAGACCCTTTTGACTTCTGAGTTATTTACAGGGATGAAATAAGACTTAAAATAAATGCTCTGCTTGTTAGGAATACAGCTTCTAGAAGATTATTTGCACTTTAAACACAGTCCTCTTGCTCAGGATTTTAGTTAATACAGACCTCTGATGTTTCCATTGCATCCAAAAGTTTGCCTCTTATTCAAAACAAAAGAAAACTAGCAAAACCATAAGAAAATAACAGCATGAAAATAAAGAAAGCATTAAAGTACTAAAACCAAGAAAGCATCTAGCATTAAGAAAACAAAGCAATTTATTTATGTACAAAAGAAAAACAGCAAAACAAATTTTCAAAAATTTTGCCCATCCCAAAAATTTCACATTTAAAGAACTAGGAATGAGCGGGGCTTTAGAACTGCATTGTCTAACCATGGTCCAGCTGTGCGGTTATTGAAATGGAACCCATATCTAAAATTCTGCAATCATTTCTTTCAGCCTGAGGAAGTTGAAGGAGCTCATACTGAGTGTCCATCACATGGTTGGCCTTCTTTGAAGAAAGGTGTTCTAGCTTAAGCTCAATAAGATAGTTTCCCAAAACAAAATCAGCGGATTCATTCTCTTCTCCAAGCTTAGTGACGTTATGCTTCATAAAAGGCTCTCTTAGAATCTTAATCGGGTTGGGGATGCCCTTCTGAGGTAACCACAAATGAGACCAATCTGAAGCAAAGTACCCATTAAGTCTCGATGTCCAATCTCGGTTTAGAATCATCCCATAACCATCAGGAATGTCTGCTACTATGATGTCAATGTAGTGGCATATCCTTTTATTTGCAGACAATTGAATCATTACATTCTCCATTTCCCCTACTACCTTGACACTGTTTTTGTCAAGTTGCGTGACATCCCAAATAGTAGGCTTAATCTGTCCATTGAATTTTTTGCAAACTACCAGAGGCATAAAATTCATGCAAGATCCTGAATCCACCAAACAGTTATGCACCTGATGACTCAGTATTTCAAGAGTCACAAGAAAAGGTGGGGTGCTGGTTTTTTTTATCTTAATCAAATCAATCTTTTCTTCCACAGGTTGGTTCTTTGTGGGCAGCTCTTCTTCCAATTTGCTAGATCTTCCCTCCTCATCACTTTCCAATGATTTGGTAGGTTTAATGAGTGGCCCTACCTCCTATTTGTAAGTGAGGTCTTGAGGTATGTCCATTTTATCCTTTATATCAGACTGCCCTTTGCTTTTCCCTTGCAATTCTTGCACTTTTGAGAGTTTTACATTGTCATTGTTTGTCAAGCTCTTATCTTCCGTGGTTTTACATGCATGCTGAGATTTTAGAGCATTTCCTTCAGTGTTGAACAGTGAAACTCCATTCCATGAGAACATAGTATCATCATCTATCTTTACCATGGTTTGGTTCTTTTTTTCTTCCTCACCACTGTGCCTAGTCAGTTCTGGATCCAACAATTTATTCATCACTATTGTCATTGAGTGCAACCATTGAGGGCACTGCTTTTCCGAATGGGGCTGTTGATGAAATGTACAGAAATCATCTCTTCCTATTTCTGTTATATTTATTGATGCCACGCTTGGTGGTGGGGAAACCTGTCTTTGGCTGTCACTCTCTTTTCTGGGATGGGGAAGCTTATTGGTTGTTTGAATGTCCCTTTCTTTCTCCAATTCTACAACTCGGGTGGACAGCTTCTGAAGCACTTTCATCATCTCATGATAATCATGTGATTGATCTTCTTTAGGTTTAAACAACAATGAGCTTCTTCTTATAGCGGTTTTCCTCTCAACTGAGTCAGGATAGTCCTCTATACTCTCACTTTCAGCCTCTACTCTTTCAGCTTCTTGATAAGTTTCCACCAATGTAGGCTTGACTTTCACCTTGGAAAACATAGCCAGCTCAGGTCCTAGGGCTGAGGTATAATACTCAATTAAAACTTTATCTGCGGGTCTATCCATAACGGAAAATTTTTTTAGGTACAGTGAAAATCTCTGTGTGAAACTCTGCACCTTTTCATTCTTCTCTTTCCTCAACAAACCAAGCCCTTTCATCAATGAGGCATGAGTCTTCTGGGTTGTGTACTTATTTCTAAAGATTCTTTCAAAAGTATCCCAATCTGGAATGGAATTTACAGGCAGTCCAAAATACCATGATGCCGCTGATCCTTTCAGAGTATGAGGAAAAACCCTGCACACTATGTCTTCATGCTCTCCAGCCTTTAGCCCTTCTAGCGCTAGGTAAAAGCTTTGAAGGTGGTGATCTACAGCACTGCTGTCCGCAGGGTCAAACTTAGGTAAAAGCTTGACGAAAGCTTGAGGCAGATTGTGTAAAGGAGGATTCAAGTTCAGAGGAGACCTAGCTCTCCAAGCTGGCAAGGGGTTAGGTAGATTCCCAGCCATGAGCAAAGGTGAACAGAAACACTAAGCAAGCAGGGTTTCAAGGACAGGAAAACCTCAAACTTGGGTGAGATTGAAAGCTTCAAAACATCTGCTGGTAGGGTCGTCTTGGGAAAATTAAGTTCCACGGCCAGCCTTTTCTGGCGGCCCCTCCCTCTAGCGCCAAAACTGTTGAGGCCTGGAAAAACGCAGGCGGCAACAGTAAAGGATTCTCCCCAATCAACGTTCCCAACTAGCCTGTTGACTGTTTGGTATAGGGAATCCGTCCGGTTTACGGTCCGGCTACCGTAGGTCAAAGTAACAAATAGGGTTTTACCGGTTGCGGCCCGGTCCACCGGAATTTGTATTTTGACTTAATATGCAATGCATATTCCTATCTAAACCGTGCAGGGTGATAAGGATGCCGGGAACCACACAATGTGCTGCGCAGGTTCTTACCTCTCGTCTTATGTTCACAACATCTAAACCACATATGCAACTACGAAGTAAGATGATTAACTATCTATCCCCGGGGAGCCAAAATAATTATTATTTAGTAATGCATTAACTTCATGTAGAATAAACACAATCACAGGTAACTGATGTTTGTATTTACAGCACATGAAAGAGAAATTATTCCAACAATCAGATAGCTAACTGTTATGTGAAGCACCAGCATTACTATAAGTGGATTTTCCACAAAATAAACCAGAAATCATTCAACAAGACATAAGTCATAGAGTTAGAACGATCTCACAATTCATGGACATATGCTGAAAAACAAAATAGTTCATTTTCCTGCCATCCATTGCACACCATTTGAAAAATCCCACAGCACTTTCTCCAACAGGCAAACTACAATTCTTTATTGCAAAAAGGAAATAGTTCTTCTTTACAATAGGTCCTCCAGTGTGACCGAGGAAAAAAGCCCTTTTCTTTGTCTATGTTCTCTAGTTTTATACAAAAAGCCAAAATGGTTGGGTTGCCCAAAGTGACCTTTGGGCTCCCCAACGCTTCAATTTCCCTTCCTCTTTACAAAATATTAAATTATACAAAAGTTTGACCAGTCTTCCTCATGAGGAGGATCCCGCTTGGTTTTCCAAGAACTTCCTCCATGCTGTTGCCTTGGCAGCGAGACTCTCAAACGAATGGGGTTCCAGAAATTGAATGTTCAGCTTGAATTTGTCAGCTTGCTTCTGAATGGCTTCAATTCTGGCTTTGTTCAAGCGCACCTGCTCCTCCAAGAGCTGTACACTAATGGCTGCGTGGCCTATTTCATTTTTGAGGATTTGTTCATCAATAGAACTGATGCTTTGCACTTTGGCTTCCTCATCTTGCTGCCTTTCTTGCAGCATTTCTGCAAATGCATCATGAGCTGGGAACTCTTGTAATCTCTGTTCAGCTTCTACCTAGCAACGGTTGTATGCTACTAGGGCTCTCCTGAAGAATTCTGCACAAGCTCCCTTCGTTTTCTTGACATTCTTCTGAAATTCTTCTGCAGTGTTAACGGCGAATTCTATTAGGTCATGATCCCGTTTCAAAGCTTGTTTATCTTTGATTACCAGCTCAGCTGGGACCTCTTTGTCATCCTCCATCCTGGTTATCCTCGAAGTCAATACTTCAAGTATGTCCTGTGATCTGTCTACAAAGTAAGAAGCTGTGTCTAAGATTTCGTCCAGCCTCCCATCAATCTGGAGAACTTGACATCTTTCCTCTTCTAAAGCAGTTTGCAAGTACAACACCTTAGCTTTCTGAGCCAAGATGTGCTCTTTAACGGGCTGCAGGTCTACCTGCTATGCCTTTGCTACTTCCAGCTACTTTTCCAGTTCCTTAACGTGCAAGGTATTTGATTCATATATGATCTTTTGCTGCTCTACCAGATCTTCTACCTTTGCCTTCAGTTGCTCCTTTTCATCCTTTAACACTTGAATCTCTTGTTGGGATTTTCCTAGGGCTTCTTGTGTCAATTCTTTCACCTGTGCTTCTTGTTGAATGGCAAGGATTTCGCCCTTCGTGGCTTCTATTTCTTTAAGCACATGCTCATATTTCCTTTTTAGCCTGTTTCCATCTTCTCTTTCCTTCCTGAGGGTGTATTTCAGCTGAGCGGTGGTTTTCTTAGTTGAGTCTATTTTCTTCATCATCCAATCCACGTTGTCCTCTGTAGCGTCTATTGCTGCTCTACCAGACCTTATGACAAACTTTGGGTCTTTATCTGTCCCGACCATCACTGCTTTATCAGTTATCATTATGCTGGTCATTCCCTCAGCCTCTATCTTTTGCTCAGTTCTCCTCATGATCCTTTTGGTGGCCCTATCATAGTATACTGTGCTAAAATCGGGGACTTCTTCCCCCTTTTTCGGTGCAAAGGGCACTAAATGGAGCATGGGAGTAGTAGGAGTGATCGTAGTGAGCACTTGCAAGGTTGGCACCTCAGGGTTTTCCTCACCCTGACTTTGGTCTGGTGGTATTTTAGAGGCTGATTGTTGTATCAATTCTGTCTTTTCAGCTTCTTGTTTGCGAAGCTCTTCATTCAGCTTTTGCTGGGCCTCCTCAGCTGCTTGCTTAGCAGCTTCCTCAGCTTCTTTAGCTGTCTCTTTTGCTCTTTCAGCAGCATCCTGAGGAGCTTTTCTCTTTTCTTCTTCCCCTTTCTGGAGCCATTCCGCAGCCTCCTCTTCTAATCTTCGAGCTTCCTCTCTTATTCTCCTGGCTGTTTCTTCAGCCCTAGCCTGTTTAGCTTTCTCCTGCTCAGGTCCACCTTGTGGTTTGAACCTCTTACCGAGTGCTGTCATGTTAGCGGCCCTCCTGAAAATAGATTCATCCCTGTCAATGTGATGAGTGTACTCATAAAATACTTTATGTTTCTTGCAGTGCTCGGCCATTCTCTCGTGAGTATCATTCCGTCTAAAGGTCATCTCCCCGAAACAGAACTTTTCTAGTTCCTGTATAAATTCGGGAGCCTGCTTCACATTTGCAAAGCTGCAACTACCTAGCTTGAATGGCAGAGGAGGGTAGGAAGCCTTCTTCTTCTGGAATAGGAAATGCCCAACTCCATCTATATACACTTGTCTGACAGCTTCCTTGTGTATGATATAATCTGTTGCATACTTGGGCAACAGATAAGGGGTCTTTGACCCACCAAACATCCTCAAATACATCCCATTTTCTGTCAGAAAATAGTCACCAAAATCCTCTATGACCTGCATGGCCTCTTCTGACATACAGTCACATTCCTTTTGGAAGACAAGAGTGTGCAGAGGCATGATAAAATGTTCGCATATTTCTCGGTAGTAACTATGGTATTGATGAGCCCCTAGTAGCTTAAAGGAAACATATACGGGAACTCTGTCTATGTCCCAAACACATTTGAGCCTGGGGAAGGGCTGGTGGCATATTATGCAGTCAATCAAGATCGAGCTCATGTAAAACTCGGATTTTTTCTGTTGTACTCCTCCTTTTGCTGCAGCTATACAGGAAGACAGGCTACTAGATACCAGGCCGGACCAGTTGAATATGGTCCCTTCAGTGGCCACATAAAATATCAGGGGTATCCATTCAAATTTAAATAACCTACCATTGGCCCTCCCGAAGATCCTGTTCAACATTAAAGCTATGAATCTGTATGGGGGTCTAAGGGTGGCCGTGTCATAATCTTCAGTAACTCTATGTATAAAGAGTTTCCCAGGTAACAACATTCTCTTCATGGTCTCTATCAAGTCCATCCTGATATTGTCCAACCACTCATTGGACAGGAACACCTGAGGCTCAGGCAAGTGGTAGGCTAAGGCCACATATCCAGGGCTAAAGGAGGCATAGCCCTGACCTGCAACATTGCATATCAGCATTGAACCATGGTTTGTGTGTGGAAGGATCCACCTCATCAACTCAGCACATGGAAGCATTTCGGGCCTGGTGGCAACCTTCATGATTGCAGACTTCTCTATGTTTGCGTAGATGCGTTCCTCTTCCAGGCCCATATTCAGGACTTCCCTACGGGAAATCATTCTGTGTACGTCTCCCCACTTATACTCAGGGTCCACCCCTGTGACACACTGTGTATCCTCATATATGTATTCAGTGGGTAGATCGGCCTCTATTTCTGTTTGTTCTTCTACCACAGGGGCCTTCTTTTTCTGTCTTCTGGACATTTTGAAATCTTCCTGCAATGTAATACATCATTATATTAAACAATTCAAATTGGGGGACATTAAGAACAGTTTATTCTTTCTCCATTTGTCTATGTGGCAATAACGATATCAAACATAGGTTCTTTGCATTGAAAAAAAAAAAAATGAACTAATCGTGCAATCTTGTGAGCTGGGCTATTGTATTATATCAGTGTGTAAGAAAGCAACACATATATGCATAACTAATCTATATCAGGACTAACTGAACCTTATCAGCGTAAGACTCATATTGTTTCTACAATATAACAAGCAAGATTCCAATACTGCTAGCATTATTCATTCCATGGTTTATTATCAAATTCATGAATTTCACAGGACGTCATTTAAAAACAGATAAGCGGTGCAAAAGCAAAAGTTTCAAAAGTAGGGCACATGACTACAAAATTCTGATCTCAAACATGGTTCTACGATAAATCTCCTGCTATCGCGGGCATGGATTTACATTGCTGCAACTATAATCCACGGAAAACCAAAACAAGTCTTCACCCAGGAGAAACCCAATAGCATCATCACCCATTCTACCCCTAAAACCTCGAAGACAACTGCGGCACGGCCCTAGGGCTTCACGGTGGCCGACAATGGTAAATGCGTAGCGCAGAGGCGAAGATTAGGGCTCGAAGAACATGCAATCGAACCGCCGGGCCTCTATCATGAACCAAACGATGAAAACCCCCTCCAAAAAATGCTTCAAAGTCTTCATCCTAACAAGAAAATAACCAGGTGCAGGCGGCATAACGGCCGCCTGCACCGTGTCTTTCTCTATTTGCTAGGAATGAAAACGCGGGCCTTATAAAAGGGAAAAAACCAATCCCTCTAACGCACAACCTATCCACCCAAAAGATAAACACGACGCAACTAATGGGGGAAAACAAAAAAACCGCCAACCCTAGCCGTGGGTAAAAAACCCGTTCATGGGGAAAACGGACTACGGGTGATAAATTCCACGCTATTCTTATCCTAAGTAAATCAGCCGCAACCTTGAAAAGAGGGATTTAAGATCCTACCTGGCAAGAGTGGAGAATCCAAGTGGCGACAGTGATGGGGCCTTCGATCAACAACTAGACGCGGGTACCAGTACGAGGCTTCTACACGATTCGCGAGCTCGACAGTGTTGACAGCGCGGGCGTGATAAAAATAACAATAAAAAACCAAATAACACGCCCTGTATATATAAAACCTTTGCACGTGCGATAATTCAAATTCGTCGGGGCGGACAGGAAAGACCAAGCGGGCGACACAACTTACCTCTGCCCGCAACGGTGGGGCATCCTCTTCACTCCACCACCCACAAAGCACCAAACCTAGGTCATAAAACGCGGTCGGGTGTAAAAGATTCGGTGACCCCTGCAACGGCGGCACATCATCCATACTTCATCACCGCGCGAGAAACTCTACATAACGTGTTTCGGCGATATACGAAAACTCCGGACTTCATGTCGACCCGCAACGACGGAGACAGACAAAATTCCTTCCTCCAACGCGGAATGAAAACACGCCCGCCACATAAAGATACGGAACTCCCCCGCAACGACGAAACAAAGAACCACTTACCTTCGCATGGTCGACACGGAACAGAAAGTTGAGATCCGAAGAAGGCCCGCAACGGCAGGGTGAAACGAAATCATCGAGTTCCAGCGATCATCCGTAACGGCGGGTTAACAACACTCAACCAGGTTTCGAAAGCTACCCGCAACGGCGGGGCGAGAAACAAACATCAAGTTTCGGCAGCCACCCGCAACGGCGGGGCGAAAAAGGAAAATAAGAGTTGGAGAAGACCCGCAACGGCAGGACAGTCAAAGAAAAACCTCCCGATCCAAGAAGACTTTGCAATGAAATCTTTAAGGGTTACGCAAAAAACAATCAGAAGCTCAATTTAAGATGAAGTTTAAAACGTGAAGTGAGGAAAACCAAGTGATTTGTGGCAATCAAAATGTCTGGGAGACGCATTA